>CAVLEF010000277.1:462500-808181 GCA_963661955.1 Leptosia nina
AGCCGTGGGACACAAATGGTTAAAATTAATTTCATTAATTAAAAATATAATGGATGGAAAATAACTTTCTTTAACACTAGACATAATAATGTATGTTGTATTGTTAAGACTTTTTTAGTAACACTTGTATAATATTGCAATAAATAAAAAGAAATAAATAATGAAGCCAACCGAAATAGTTTAAAAATATTCATCCATTCTAAAATCCGTGAAAATGCGTCGAATTGCTGAGCCCAAAAAAGGTATGCAGATCAAAGAATGTCAATTAACAGAGGAATTTGTGGTATGGGCTGGCGTAGCTCTATTTGCGAGAGAGGGCTTTTCATATAACTCATTTCATTAGTACAGTTTTAACCGTTCAAGACGAAGTTAAATAATTTTCATATTTGACTACGATGTCTAAAGTCATGGGTCCTTTTAATGTTGTCTAAAAAGTGTAAGGTAGATCCGAAACGGAACAAAGCTAACTAGCAATTAACACACTGTGCAATATTTTATCGATTACAATCTAGCCGTGTTAATTGAAATATCGGGGAGGCCGGGGTTAAAGGGATATAAATCAATGGTCAGCGGTCTCGCCTCCCCTTTGTCCTCTTTTTTCGGTCAACGTATTATTTTTAACACCGGCCGTTGTAATTACGAGTTTTTGATGTTAATCATTTGCCTGAAATGATTAAGATAATAAACCTTAACTGGCAAAAAGTTGTTATCTTTGATCTTATGGTAACGATCCGTACCAGGCACAAAACGTTCAATATTGAAAAAAACAATATATAATATATATATATATATTGTTTTATATATATATATATAACTATAGATATAATGTATAGTTTTTTTACAATAATTTATAAATAGTGTGGTCTCGGGTTTGGTTCTGATCTGAGAATTTCACTCAAAAGCCAAAATAAGTCGACAGGGCATCTCTTTTAGATGTTATAGCTTACCTCTGTAGCTGTTTTGACTTTAACATGTAGGGCCTCCCTCCATCGCCATTCCCCCCATGATCACGACTGCTGCAAAGCATCCGTAGCGTCAGGCCGTAGTTAAAAATTATCTTCAAACAAGTTTAACTAAAATATATCGCGTTTTAAACCGTTAAAGTGTTTTATTTAAATATTTTACGTAGTACATTCATTTAGTGATTCCCGTGCTCGTCTGTTCTCGTTTGACATAAGTGTTATTTAATTGTAATAGTTATTTTACACAGATAAATCTAACCATTAGCTTAAATATAATTTTTTTATTCTCTATATGTATAATGTTTAATAGCACCGTTGCAAAACATCCAAAATGTCCGGTCTCAGTTAAAATAAAAAAAAAATTAACGTTTACCAATATATTTCGCGTTAAGTCTTCTCATTAAATGTGTACTACTCGCGTAAACTACAGACAGTGTAGGTAGGTAAGGAATTGTGCATAAAGTCAGCGAACCAAACACCATACAAATATCTTTAACAAAAAGCAACCCTTAACTTTTTTACCGCCCCGTCCGCCGGGGGCATTGTTTGATTTTAATTCCAGGCTCGTTAATAATTCATCTATCTTGTACTTGTCTAACTTAAGATGCTTTAGTCTTTCCTTATTAGAAAGGATTTAAGTGTAAAAAGAAAAATCACCTGGCTTAGCGTACGATGCTTGTCAATTGAGTAACCATGTTTACTCCGGGTTCGACTCCCACGTGAATCATGTTTTTATTTACAATATTTCACATCACACACAAGATTCAAGCAAAGCCATGTTAATATACTTATTCTTAAATATCTAAATTATTATTATAAAATATCGTTCTATCTTAAGAATCCTTTATCAACGTCTTATTTTTAGTGCAATTAAAAATAAATAGGCAGCTAAAATGTTAGTTGTATTCTCACAAATAAATCAAACATGACTCCGTAGGCATAAGAGCGTTCTGGATCGATACATTTTGATAAGATTTTTTGGCACAACACACTCTTAACATACCATTGTCGAATTGTGGCTCGCTTAGGCTCGTCGCACACCTGCGATTGTTATTAGATTACACCGCAGCGGGTTAGGAGCGAACGCGTCTGCGGACTGCGGTGTTTGTTTTCGCTAATTGGAACACGTCGCCTCCGGATACACTAGTGTTGGGACGGTACTATCGATGAAATGAAATCGTGAGATATAGCTTATTTAAGTATAGTATTTGAAAACAGATATTTACATCGTTTTTGCTTGTGCCAATTCCATATCGATGGAGGCTTCTATGCGCGTGTATTATTCTTTTAACCAGTTAGAACCCAAGATACCATTCCACCCCCAACGCAATAAGAGAAGCGTTTTGCTGTGGCGGGTCACTAACATTAAATATATTAATTTTATTTTTCTGAATCTCTATGTTTTATTTATTTATAATTGCCTGAGTGATGTAGATATTTTCTAAACCTCTAATAAAAATATATTTTTTAGATTTATATTTATATTAAATAATTAACCGCTATCATACAACAGTTATCGATAAAGTCTAATCATGATCACATCACTAGATGTCTTGTTTAAATATTAATTCATACGACAAAAGGGGTCGACTGTTGCCTTTACTCACGGTCCAGGGGGCATAAGGGGGGACATGGGGTGACAGAGGGGGGGAAAAGCGGGGCACAGGTGGTCTATTATATTTAGGATTTTTGAATGTGTAAACGAGAAAGTCTTATAGAGGATTTGAGGTCAGGGGCTTGATGCTAGGGAAAATGTATATAGTAGTAATAGTGAGGGTAGTTTGATTACCTTATTAAAAATTTGACCTTCAAGAGAGAATGCCTTTAGTAGGTACGGGCAACAACAAATAACTATTCATCAAGTTAGTTTCGCCAAACTCTCTTGTGAACTAGTTACATATTTGAGTGACCCTAACTGTCTTGTAGTTAAACGTAGGAACCTTGATTGTGTAGTATGGGTTTCGCGTTTTGAACCGTTGAATGTATTATTGTAATCTCCCATCTCACATTTAAATTATATGGAAGTAACTAAAAATAATTATTTACATGTTTCTTTTTAAAAAAATCACTTTGTATAGGCTTAATACAATGACATACAAATCAAAAACTTTTATATATTTATAGGTAGTGGGAAACAAATTGTATTATTTAGAAGTTTGTGTTTTTCGTGGTAGAAGTACCGTTATATACACTTTTAATTAAATATTTCATATTTCACCTCATAATTTAAAATAGATTTTTGTCGTTAAACAAACTTGGTCGTGGGCTTAATCTCCACTATGTCAAACATGTATCAAATAAATTTACGTGTTTCTGAGACATGCATAACTTCTAAAATTTTAAATATTCTATTCGTGGTAGGTGTATTGAAAATTCCATCCAGGTCTACCATCGTCCACAGATGAAAAGGCCGTGAAGTTTAATCACTCTGTACTCTTATAAAAAATACAACTTAAGCTAAGAGATTACAAAGACGGTTTTTTCTCTTAATATTTGAGGCTGCTAGAGGCAGAGTGGACTAATAATAAAAATCATGATTCTTAATAAGGAGGAAAATAAAAATGAATTTGTCCTATTGTGTAAGAATTGCTAACAAATTTCGGTCACTGGTCACACATATAAGTCATAAAATTGTAGTTAGGCTACTCTGGCTCTAGCGGCTTCATTTGTACTAAATGATTCTTCTTATCGTTTGCTCGGTGTAAGTCAACGTGAGATGCAGTTGAATATAAAAGCGAGTCGTGTTAGAACATTCGCGACGGAAGTACGACTCGAGCGTTAACAGATCTCGTAGTGCGAGTGTACAATTTTGATACTTTGCCCTTAGTGAAGCTTAAGATATTCCACGGTTAAGCATTAAGTCCGTTTGATGGAAGGATATAACACCTCAGCTATATAGCTTGACTAGATGCTTGACTTTAGCGACGTGTGTAAACTTTGTTTTGGGTATAAAACCTAGACTTGGGTCAAAACGCACTATCTGATCTAAATTCAACAATATTAATCGTTAGGTTCGCATACGTTAGCGCAAATTAATATTTTATTTAATCATATAATAAATAGTCTGTGCATTTATTCCTTGATAATTATAATACCAAAAATACACAACGAGTAAAGTTTCCACTTCACTTACTAGCGAGAAACTCGGTTTTTTATTTAGTACAAATCTCCACTCTTACTACATCTATAGTCAATTAATGAATAGAACATAAGATAATTTTTGATAATGAATGTCAAAAAGGGGTGAACAGTTTCTTTAATTCCTATAGGGCAAACACAAATTGATCTCTTTTCTACATTGGCAACTAGCTATTGAGACTTCTGTGCCCGGTCTAACCGAAACTGTCGTTTCGAGTCTTGCAACATCTTACACAAAGCATTGATCTATTGCGCCCAACAGTCATCTTTGTTTTTAAGGTTGTTACTAACATTGATTATTTAAAAAACTAAATGAATTAAAACCATTAATACCAACCACCTTATTTAGACAAATGTTTAAAATTAAAGTATCAAGATTACTAGACCGCAGTATAGTTATGAGGGCGCGCTATCGCGGCTTCTGAGATGAATTCAAATATTTAATTAAAAACTTGTGATAGGGTTGAAAATATACATTTTAACTTTCCTAATAACATTCTATACATGTATAGGTCCTTAAGAAATCTTGCAAAATTGATTAAAGAAAAAATTGTTCATTAATTTCTTCTTGCTACATGATTTAACAGGGCATCGAAATTGCGACCGTTTGATGACCGAAAATACCACTAAGTTCACTAAACATTTATTCACGACATCAATGGTAGCAGGTGAGCTGCTGTGTAAAATGTGTTGCCAAGATGAAAAGTTACTACGGTATTATATAGACGAAACTATAGCATGTTAGTCTCGAATCGAACCCAAGACGTTTGCCCTTTACTGAGGCAAGTGGTAGCAGCCCTAAAATTAAATCTTAATTAAAAATAAGGGCAAATTTGCGAAGCGATTGAGATGCGTAATTTTACGTGAAATTGTCGTGATTTGTTCAAATTAGCTTATCTGTGCCCTTGCTTCATCTGTGTCTCTCGAGAATTCATTCGTGTATTTTAACGGTTGTGTAGTAGACCCGCTTTCGTGGTTGGGGTTCGAATCTTGGGAAGTTTAATTCAGGCAAGGATCAAGTGCAAATTATTTTTAATTTATGTAATGCATGTGAGTGAAATTTATTGTTTGAACCTTGGAATGTAGATTTTTTCTTTACAACCAGAGAAACAATATAACACAGTCGGTTTAGCCGGGGGCATACAAGCTCTTAAAAAGGGTAATTTAAAACCGTTTTTTGCATAATTCATAGATTTACTGAGTAGGAAAAATTAAAATTATTTTATAAATTGAATTATAGTACAAAATTTTGAATTTAAAGCTAAAAGACCTTAATCGAAACTTTGTTTTTGATTAATCCAACTTTAAAATTGTATTATTTATTATATTTTGTAATTAGTTTATTTTAAGTTTTGACATTAAACAATTGGTCCATATAACGATCAACCCAATAAAACAACTCGCAAACTCACTAATTGACGCAGCAAGAACGAAGGATATTTTAGTATGTTTTGAATTAAGCGGTCCAAGCTATATACATGGTGTTTCTATAGCATTAAGAGCTAGTCCTTGCGTTTGACACTAATGTAAAATATGATATACTGGGAGGGGAAATAAATTTATCGAGTACCCTTCATTTTATACTTCAATGGGACCGAGGGCTGCCTCTTCACGAAATTTTATTTATATGCCTCTAACAGGATATGAGACCGCCCTGACTCGATAATAAGTACGATAGTCTTTGGGTTCGAATCCGGGGAACGTGAAATGTTATAGTCGAGCTGCGCACGAAAGCCTGAACTGACTGTCTGTAAATAAAGTGAACAGACAAAATTCATTTTCAAATAAAATTGTATTTAAACGCAAAGAAGTTTTTTAAGAAACTTTTCACAATGGCTATTTCGGGAACAAAAGCGTACGAATAAATATTAATGAATGAATGAATGAATATTCATGGGATTAAAACGCCTGTTATCTTGTTACGGAGTTTTGAAAAAGGCGCAAAGACAATTTTATTCATGAATAAAATTTACATTGCTGAGTTCGTTTTGATGAAATTTTAGATATACACTATGGTACTTAAGTTATGTTAATAAGAAATTGTCCTAAACTAGCTGTATCAGCGACCTTGCGCTATAGTTATTTTGGGCATCTAAATATGTTTTTCCTCGAAGCATCTTTTTATATTGAAGCTATTGCCCACGACGTCGTTCCGTCCCATCGTTCTTGCAAGTTAATATTAAAAGATAGACGTATAGTGTCGTGAACATTTTTTTAGATCATTTAAACAGAAATCATTATTTTTATAGCCTTGCTCAATAAATGTTCTGTGTAATAGAAAAAAATGTCAATTCGAACCAGTAGTTCCTGATATTAGCGCCTTCAAACAAACAAACAAACTCTTCAGTTTTATATATTAGCTTAAAGATGAAGATAGATATGTTTCATCGGAATTTTCTTCAGAACTCCTTAGGTGAATGACCGTTCATATATGGAAACTTTAAAATAAATTTGCGTTTCATTAGTTTTTGAATTAAAAAGTTCTCTAAAGGTCACTGTCTCTTTTAAATGTCTATAGCTGACTTTCCACCATTTTTCATCAAGTTTTACTAAAAGCGAAATACCTCTCGTCTGTTAGCCATCAAACAACAAACTTGTAAACCAAAGCTTACCGTCTCAGCTTGCCATAGGTTTGAAAAGTGTTTCCACTTAATTTCTTTATACTAGACGTAACTCAATTTTTGTCTAATGCAACGCTAAAAGCTTGTCTGCGGTCTAAGTGCATTTAGCTTAGAGACAAAATCGACATTCATTAAGACTAGCTGTGCCCCGCGTTATCGCTTGATTTTTATTTTAACATTCTCGATTTTAAAGCAATATCATACTAAGTCATCATATTGTGTAACTGTCGGGTTATTTTTTTAAGTTTTGGCCTAGCTGAGATTATGGCATTATTTTTTTTAATTAGTTTAACCTCGCGTTTTTCGTTTATAAACGCGGTTGTTAATATTATTTAACACTTAACTGGTTTAAACACAGTTCCTATAGCAATCTTATTTCTTTTTCGTAGACAAATTATTAAAGAACTTACAATTAGTTACAGTTAGTATTTTAAACCGTAAAATTTTGTGTAAAAAGAAGTTCTTATATATTATCTTATTCTAAAAAATCTTCCCTTTCTCTTAAAAAAGATCTTTTGCACAAATCCTTCTAAGAGATTGCTTTTTTTATATGTCTTGTTTGAAAGTATTTTGTTAATTGTGCATTGTTAGGTTACAAGTATAATAAATTAAAACATTTATTTAGATAACACCAGTTTCCCTCTCTTGTCAACTATGCCAACCCTTTGCAGCCACCCTATGAAGCCTCTGTTCTGTCTCATGTCGGCTTTTTTACCGCCGACGCATTCCGATAGAGGGCGCCTTTGCCAAACTGAACAATATTTAAGACGTTAAAAAATACTAGTACGTTACAAATAGAAACTTAGTTTAACAATACTAATATTTATTAAATACTGTCTATAGTTTACGCGAGTTGGACACATTTAAATAAAACACTTTAACGGTTTAAAACCGCGATATATTAGTTAAACTTATTTCAAAATGATTTTTAACTTCGCCCGACGTTTCGGATGCTTTGCAGCAGCCGTGGTCAAGGGGAGACTAAAGATGGAGGGTGTCTCTGACGTCAAATTGCTACGCTAGCGCTATCTGTTCCGTTGAAGTTGGTATTTGGCGAAACGGGCCGAAGTTAAAAATCATTTTCAAATAAGTTTAACTAATAATAAGCGTTAGTACTCCCCCCATTAGGGGTTGGTTGGGTTTTCTGGAAACCCCTTTCCCCCCATTTAAAAAAAAAAAATGGGGGGGGGGAAAAAAAAACCCCCCGGGGGGTTTGCCCCCCCCCTTTTGGGGCCCGGGGCCCCCCCAAAAAACGGGGGGGGGCCTTTTTCCCCCCCCCCCCCCCCCCCCCCCCGGGGGGTCCTCCCCCCCCCCCCCATAAAAAATTTGGGGGGGGGGGGGGGGGGGGGCCCCCCCCCCCCCCCCCCCCCCCCCCCCCCCCCCCCCCCCCCCCCCCCCCCCCCCCCCCCCCCCCCCCCCCCCCCCCCCCCCCCCCCCCCCCCCCCCCCCCCCCCCCCCCCCCCCCCCCCCCCCCCCCCTTTCCCCCCCCCTTTTTTTGTGGTTTTTTTTTTTTTTTTCCCCCCCCCCCCTTTTTTTTTTTTTTAAAACCCCCCCCCCCCCCCCCCCCCCCCCCCCCCCCCCCCTTTTATTAAAACCCCTTTTTTTTTTTTTTCCCCCCCCCCCCCCCCCCCCCCCCCCCCCTTTTCCCTCCCCCCCCTTCCCCCCCCCCCCCCCCCCCCCCCCCCCCCCCCCCCCCCCCCCCCCCCCCCCCCCCCCCTTTTTTTTTTTTTTCTTTTCCCCCCCCCCCCCCCCCCCCCCTTTTTTTTTTTTTTTTTTTTTTTTTTTTTTTTTTTTTTTTTTTTTTTTTTTTAATACATCGCGTTTTAAACCGTTAAAGTGTTTTATTTCAATATTTATTCATTTTATATTTTTTTTGTCAAGCCATTAAAGCGTGATATATTGACAATTATACTCGTATAAAAGTTATCATGTAATAATAATAATTAATATAAAAATATATTAAAAAATATATATGAAGAAAATATAGGGACATATTTCAATAATGATTGGTAAAAAGGGATGTTTAAAAACGAATTACTATTATTGTCTCGTTTAAACGAAGATATTAAATATTGCGACTTACCAGCCCCATGTAGACATGAATTAAAATCCAACTGACAGTGGTTAACGAAGACTCGCCATTCGCCACTGGCGGATACTGCACACTGTGGATCGTATTCTTCAGTGCAATGCGTTGGACACGCGTGACCACAGAATGTACCATCCACGCCCATGTTTAACGTCCTGCAATGTCCATGAACAAGAAGGCATTAATTCTGCAATATTAATACCAATAATAACTTTTAATGTATGTCTGAAATTTACGCAAATGGTGCTAATACATCAAAAAAAAAAACTTTTTACTATAAAAATTGCCAAACGTTTTGCTAAATTTAGCAGTAAGTAGTAAGTACGAACCGACGTTCCAGTCAAATTTTATAGAAGTCGAAGATACAAATTGTAGCGTAGTTTAAATCGTGGCAGTTAAATTTGGTGTGGTTTGTCTGCTTTTTTAAATCGTGTGGCGTAGCTTAAGTCGTGGCAAAGCTACAAATAAACTGATAAGTTTTAAATTGTTAAAAATTGGTCATTTAATTGGTGGTGCACTTGCGTAATGGCGGTTTAACAAAAAATTCGTCCATAACTCTAAAAAACTATGATGGTTACCTCCTAGATGAAAACCTTCTTGTATCCAACTTGATTTCGACACTAGGCTTAGACATGTAAGGTTTTGGCAAGACTCTGCCGCCAATGTTCTTGCAATACTCCATAGACACGGATCTATACCCTGGAACAAAATCATTCGTATCTTTGTCTTACTTGCGCTTGCTTATAAACAGTGCTTTTAACCACCGTGCTAATAAATAAATTAGTAACTCATTTCGTGTATATGTCTGTGTGACGTCACTAGCCGTAATGCAGCGTTATTTCGCAAAATTAGCGTTAAGGCGTGCAATATAAATGTTGGTTTCTCGATTTGATGTATTACAGCAAATATGTATCAGAATTCAAAAACACAATTTTTTAAGGCTCCTCTACATCTACCAAGTAATAAGTACATTTTGAAAATCTATCGAATAGCCCATTTCGTGGCCAACCAAGACAAATGTTGGCGTTGTGGATGTTCTAAGCCTGTTAGGCCTGTTAACAGCAAAATACTTACGGTTGTTTTGATGTTTAAAAGCGCAGTTCACCTTTCTAAAATAGCATTCGTTCAAGAACACCCTGTATCTTAGCTTCCTGTCTTCCTCCTTTTCACCGCAAACGGACTGCATCGTGCTGTTGCAATCCAAATTTGTGCAGTCTATCCTTATCGGCTTGGCTGGGTTCGATTTAACCTGGGGCTTCTCTTGGACTGTCTTTTCGACATTTTCATTGTTTTTACCAGATATAAATATTATGTCTTCGGTAGGTGACTCTGAAATGAAACCGTTTAAATGTGAAAGAATGACAGATGATTTTCTCTTACAGAATATACTTATTTTAAATTATATACAAATTGAAAACTTCTCGCGGAAATAATTGTAGTACAACACTATGTGAAAATCGAACCCACAATCTTTGATTACAAGTGACCTTGTAAAACGATCGCCAGGAAACAAAGTAAAAAAAGAAGTATTAACTAGCACGGCTGTAACTCCGTCTTCCAATGTGACGTGGGGTTATATTCTAGTGACTGTTTCTATACGTGCGGCACTTGTTTAAAGATAGTATATGAACAGAAGTAGTATGGTAAGACTTTTGTGCCCTGGCCGACCGAAATATTCTTTTGATCCCCTGGAATTCTAACTGGTATTACACGTTAAAGGGTTCAGCTTAGTAGTAAATACTACTAAAAGGAACCACAAGAACAACTTACCAGTATTAGTGGATACTTTCATTATGTTATGTATGTTTGTTTTCTGCATCAAATCGTCAATTCTTACATGTTTGTCTTCGTTTCTTACGACCTCCCGTTCGTTAGGTATAAAGACGATATCGTTCGGTTCCGTTTGAAAAGAACTCGTGTCTTCCGTTGTGTACTTACTATCTTCATTTAGTATCTGAAATGGATTTAGTTTTAGCTTTAAGTTATAAAGCATAAAAGTACAAAAAATAAAAACGTAGCTTTAGTTATTTATGCTTCGCGTAAATACAGAAAGAAATTTCTTCTTTCTTTATACTTTTTTATTTAAATCATTGATTTTACGATTGCGATCTAAATAATTAAAATTCTCACGTATATTTAACCCATGAACTCGACAAACAAAAAATGACTATTTATCTTCTAAAATCTTCTTCGCGCTTAAAACGCCAATAGCTCTTTAGTAAAACTAAAATTGACTACCCATAACTACTTCCGTTATTTGCTTAATAACAATACTGTGTTTAATAAGATTACCAAATTTCTTAATGTAAGAGAATGTATACATTTTTTTTATAATTATCTTAACCATTCGATTGTTTGATTATAGGAAAAAAACAATGAAAGAAAATATAGGAAATTATTAATAAAATATCACATTCATTCAAACGCACACATATATGTGTCTTTTTCACCAGACCACAGTTGTCTCGTCTTTATTGCGTCAGTCCCAACGGTTTCCCACCATCTTAATGATATTATGAATATTTACCACGTCTCCTTGTTTCAGGACCCTTTCAGCTTCATTGTGCCCTTCATAAGTAATAATAACATCGGAATTATTCTTATCAATGTGTGAAGAGTAGGTATATATGACGTAGAAGGGGATAAAGAACAATTCGTACAGCATATTACGAACCTGAAATGACAAATCAGTATGCTACATATATATATTATCATTGTATTTTGGGCTGATCAGCCTACGTAAGCGAGAAGAGATTCTCGACGTGATGAACGTGATGACGTCCGCTCATGATGGCGAACGATGGCCATCAACAACTTTTTATTGAGTTAAAGATATTTTCACATATTTGCAATCTACTAGCCGTTAAAATACATCAACATAATTTTGTACAAAAGAAAAAAAATTTAAGTGCAAAACTATATAATATAAAGTAATAGCATACATAAGCTAGAAGGTAATAATTGTGAATATGCTTAGTAACTACGGTTTGTCTCGAGGGATTAATAGGACATTGTTATTTAATTAAATTTGCCTAAACAGAAGCAACACGAAAGGTAGGACAAACATACAGGCTTTTACAGTTATAGCAATACGAAAAATGATTTTATTTAAATAAATTCATTAACTATATAAACAAATCGAATCCAAAATAATGTATTTATTTACGTGGCTATATGCTTATGTATACATTTACTACCAGTTCTCAAATTAAGGGTGTAGAACGATCAAGAATAACTGTCAAAAAACTCCGTCACTTTTATTGTAAAGTTTTTATTACAAATTGATCAAATTGATGATGTACTTGGTGTTCATCTCTTTCTCGATCTCCTTGTTAGAGCGTGTTCCTCCAAACCCCAAGCAGTGTTATCATTTAAATATTGATTTACCTTATAATAATCTGAGCAGTTTTTGTTTCACATGCAATTTAAACTTATTTATTTGACAAAGAAAAAAGTATTAAATACTGTCTGTAGTTTACGCGAGTAGTACACATTTAATAAACTTTAACGTTTTAAAACGCGATATATTTTAGAGAATTATTTTTAACTACGGCCCGACGGGGAGTTTCCTCTTGACCACGGCTGCTGCAAAAGATATGAAACGTCGAGCCATAGTTAAAAATAGTCTTCAACTCAAACAGGTTCAACTAAAATATATCGCATTTTTAACCGTTAAAATGTTTGCATTTGACTAGGGATTTTATTAAATAAACAAATTATTTTCAAATAATACAAATATTTAAGATCAACGCATTAAACAAATTACGAAACATCAGAAGGTATCGTACAAACCTGTCTAAACGTTTCCTTTTGAAAAAAAATGTTTTCAGGGCTTTTTCTAATTTTCCGATAAAACACAGTTCACTTCATTTTACAAAGCAAAATCATTCTCATTAAACAAAGGACTTTGTTGGCCAAAACAATTGCGCGATTATGTGTTCAACTGATGTTTCGATAGAAAAAAACTTGTAGCGAAAAATATCTTGCTTTGTTGCAGCCCACGGGTTTACCCGCTGACGATCAGGACAGGAGCATATTATCTATAGTGTCTGTGGTTTCACGTGGAAACGTGAATTATATTAACTTTAATTTTAAAAACGTGTGCTTAAAATAAATTAAAGGAAAGAATTTATTTCAAGTTTTCAACCGTCCAGTTGTCAATTCTATAGATATTGCTTTATACATTTATATATCGAATGTTAAAAATAAGACCGGCTCATTAGTTATACAATAGCCTTGTATAGCTTATAGTCAACGCTACATTGTAACGCAATTGCAAGTGTATTGTTTCATCTATATCTTATATAAGAAAAGAAAAGAATATCATTTTTATATTCATTTTAGTTACTTTGTATTACACTATACAGTATACATTGGCCGAGATTATTTAAATATGATATAAAAGAAAATAATTTTAGCGATATATCAAACGTATGTTTTAAAAATATTTTGCATGAGTAAATTAAGGCTTAAAAAGGCTGAACTCAACGTTGTAGATTGTGGACTGTTTACACTGCCCTCTGTTGTAAAAATTGAGACCTTCAATGTTGAAAGAGAATAAGCAAAAGTACACGGTATACAATGTCGTTACTCGCCAAGAGGTGGCGCTGAACTACAGCCAAAATCATTTATCTACGCAGTAGGCATTTTTTACTATTTCCTTAGTTTATATGGGCCTTATAAGCAAGCTATTAGCTTCAAAATGTCTCTACACAGTTATTTAAGTTATAAAAGCTATCAATTTCCGTAGATCAATGATTAAAGTCGTCGCCCATTGCGGTCACGAATTTGATACCGGGCAAAATATTCTTTTTTCGGTCATGCATGGCTATACATAAACTCTTTGGCTATAAAACAACAATGTGAAACTAGTTCACCCACCCATGTTTGGCCCCATTCAATTATTTTGTATTTACTGTTTAATTATAAAGATCTATTTTTAATTTCGTTTAAATGGACTCCATTAGCTCTCCATTGAGCTCGTTAAACAATAAATAGAAACAGGTTTCTAAGAATTTTCATCAATAAAAATACCTCTGCTTAGTTAAACAATAGTGGGTTTGTAAGATGTCTAGCTTCAGGGCAACATCTTAGCTAATTATGCTCCCAGTTCATAGACTGCGTTTCCACTGTACAAGACGGCACGAGATGATAGCTTTGATATTAAAATAGTTTAATTAAATGTAGATATTTTTATGCAATAATTATTTAAACAGAAGACACTTTTAATCCTGTTTAAAAGTTTCTTCTCATTATAGTTTTTTAGGGTTTAAGTGGATATGTAAAAATTATGTTAATTGATGGATTTGTTTAGTTTTATCTAAAAAAGTATTTTTACTGTCCCTTAAATAGAAGATAGTACTTTTTAATAGAAAATATAGCATTTTCTTCCTTAAAATAAAAAAAAAACGGTTAAGCCTTATGGGCGCGAAATTACACTCGTTCAAATCTTGTTTTCTTTTTCATTTATTCAATGAGTACTTCAGAACCATCGCAATACTAGTGTTCCTAAAAGCACCTTTTATTTGGCTCCGGTTTCCCGATACAACGGAAACAGACCGCCTCAGGCGTACATACTATTGTTTAATTAAATTTAATGTCGGTTAATTTTCAAATAATGACCTCGAGCCATTGTAGTTATTTTATGACCTTTGAACTGCGAACATATTGACGAAAATTATTTTTTCCTGAAATAGGCCATTTAGTGGTATGTGGCCTCAACTTTAATTAGCAAGGTCGACTATGTATTGTGTTTAAAATGTATATCTCTAAGTAAGTAAAATCTTCCTGACACATCCTAGAACTAACAATTACCAAGTAGGTGAGCAAAAAAGAGATTTGATTGAGATGATTAGTAAGGGAAGCTGAGGATCGTCTCTCTTCAAGACGGTATGATAATAATATTCACTATTTAAAGTATATATAATAATATATATCAATAAGATATGAAATGGCTTCTTTGTTTAGTTGAGGACTTGCAAGTTCTACGAAATGTCTACGTCGTAGCACCGTAGCACATACACTGCTACAATCAACAATTTACAAATTATTGTTATCGGAGCAATTTGTTTTTTAAAATAACCTTATTATTTTCTATTGTGTGCATCGATAGAATGTCGGGTGATCAATTCACATTATCTGCTGACTATTTTTGTTGTATGATAAACTTTTATTTTTATAGCACCTTATTTTCCGGTTCCATATACTGTCTATACTTGTCTATAAGTGAAAGTATCTTAGAAATGGACTTACACGAAGAAGGTACAATTATTATAGTTATAATAATTTTCGGCCTTACAAGAAGTAAACTTACATTTAATTTTTTTTAGGCTTCACCTGCGGTATCCGTGGTGTCAGGGTCGTGCAGTGCTGCTCCAAAAGGTAGGTGCTGAAATGTTTTTGAGTTTTATATACACGACGGCTTTAAATAATGTCTCAAATGAAAGAACAAGTTATAGTTCAATATATTCCGATAACAAAAATGAATTTTAAATATTTCCAAATGAACGCGTAGTATTTTGGGCGGCTAACTTTTTAAAAGTAGAAATAAAGACAAATTAAACTACTAACTAACCGACAAATGATATTCGCCAGTTATGCATTTAGCTATAATCTAAACCAGCATTTTAATTTCCAACGTGAATCCCTATGTTTAAAATTTGTACCGCCTTGGGGCTAATAATCAACGTGTCTTTGGTTATTTTTCCATCGGGACGATTATTTCTAATTAATTTATAATTTTTCTGACATATTTTGTCTGTAAATTTGGATATAAAATGAGTGGTAGACATAGAAGAAGTTCTACTCGAATCTCGAACCACAAATTAAAACCGTAAATCGTGTTTCGCTTTCAGTCTGTGATTTCCGGATATCCAAAACAAAAATAGGTCGACAGTGCATTTTTTCGAGGTGTTATGAAGCTGTGTGTTCTTTGAAGTGAAACCTGTATTTTAAAAAAAACAATATATTCGGGAAGAGCTGTTTCTGCCTTGATGTCCAAACAAAACCGTCTGGTAATATTTGAAAAACTTTAATAAGCACGTAACAACGTGTAGCAGTTTATTATATAATGTAGGTACATAATATTAAGACGAACTATTTTCAGGAATAAACAAAATTTAAAGGATTTTCAGCGGGAATGATATAAATAATCTCTACTCCGCGAGTTTTAAGCTGCCGTTCGCGGTAGTGACGTTGCCTTGTCGATAAAAATGTCGATCTATGCTAAACTATCTTTTTTACTTCCTAATAAAGGAATACACTATGAAATTACACTTATGCCCCGATAGCTAAGAAGCGTTTGTTTTATTCGCTTAGCGTAGCACGTTTTGTAAATGCGACGCTGACGACCTTTTACATGCAGAATGTAATTTAAATGTTATTCGAACCGTCATTCACATGAAAACTAACAAATACTAATAAAAAAGGAACTTCAAAATTAATTTGCTTTTTTCCAAAATATTTAAAATTCGATACATACATTTTTATATTAAATCAGTCATTTCAATTAGTATCAAGTACAAACAAAATAAAAAAAAA
This sequence comes from Leptosia nina, assembly GCA_963661955.1. Lineage (NCBI taxonomy): Eukaryota > Metazoa > Arthropoda > Insecta > Lepidoptera > Pieridae > Leptosia > Leptosia nina. The sequence goes on from CAVLEF010000277.1 coordinate 478,850, forward strand.
ATCGATAAACTTTTATCGACGAAAAGTATCCAACACTACAATATATTTTTGTTTTATTGCAATGTAAGCTTTAAGTCAACAACAAACAGCATGAAATCGCACTCACTCCCTTTATGTTATTTCGACGAAACTAAACAAGGAAAAACAACTTCTCATATTATGTAATAGGGTACAATATCGCGTGTACAATGTTTAATACATATACTAATTTATTCTCGCTTGACGTATGGCGGTAGACTAATGAAATAACCCAGGTTTGCGTTTACTATTTATTAGAATTAATGTTGCTTCAATTGTGGAGCATTTTTGTACGGTTCTTTTTATAGGTCGATAGCGCAACGGACATTATTGAATTCATATACTTATAGGCAGTAAAACAGACTCAAAAGTGTATCTGTTCTAGGGCTCAAATTCAGTCGTATCAATAAAGAAGCTTATTATCAGAGGTTTTTCATCGATACTTATCATTCAAATTTAATTAACCCTAATTTTGTCTCTCCCCCTGTGACCACTGAGTGACCATGCGGCTACTGCAAAGTAGCCGAAACAGCGGGGCGTAGGTAAAACAAATTGTAAATAAATTAACTGATATATTTCGTATTTGAAACCGTTAGTCTATCTATTGAAGGTACTTGGCTACAATGCGGAGCGCCGAACTAGAGGACCCGATTGATAAGAACAAACGAGCTACGATATGCGCTGTCTACCTTTTTTCTTTTCGGATATTCGAATATCCAGTGACCAAAACTACGAGTTCGTATAGGCTTATATATATTTATCAATAGAACCTTAACTCGCTTTGATTCGTGATTCTTTCATTCACGGGCAGTGCTAACCCAGCAGTGGGATAGGGCTGATGTCATCACAGATTAGAATAATGTGTAGGCGCACAGCTACTTACACGACGTTCCTTGCTAACTAATTGCCAGATAAAATATTCAGTGCTCCAGGAGTGTAATTAATGGGAGGGATCGGTGGCACTGATTGAAGTTAACACCAAGTTAGATATTGCGATTAAGTTCTGGTTAATGAGTGGACTACAGTGGTGACATAAGCTTAAAATATAATAAATCTTATTGGTCAATATTTTAACATATACATTATTTATATATTATTAAAGACAAATAATTATTAAGCTCACTGTTTGATTTTAAAAGCGATATTTTTTTAGAAATCTTAAATCGCTGTTACATTACGCGTTATACCTATATTTATCGTAGTGTGTGATTTTTGCAGTTTTAATTAGTGTGAAGAAATTTAAACTTCCCACAAATTTTTGTTTTAACATATTATATACCTTACCTTAGAATAAGAAAGATAGCGGTTCTAGCGTGTGAAATGGTGTAATGGAGAAGGATAATTTGGTAGGTTTAACATAGCAATTCATAATAATACAGGTTGCCGATATAACATATTTTGTTGTTTCGTTTCAGCTAATTCTTTAATATACAATTAACGATAAATGTAAGTTCTTGACATTAAAAAAAATCGTTTCCGATAAATGTCGATTTCGCACAAACATATATCAGTTGATATCGTATTTTAACCGCTGCTTGAGTGAAAGCGACCCATCTGAGATATTCACAGACCATTTCATTGGTGTACGTGGAAGATCTCAAGGCATTCCTTGCAGTGCCACCCCCGTTGAATAAATACAGGGATAAACAGACGGAAATATTAATTAATATCATGTTAATATTTGAACAACCGTTAATTAAGTTACTTTGTTAGACTTTTACTAGGTTTGCATGTTAGAACGTTAAATTAAAATTTTGAATGTGTTATTCGCTTATAGGCTACACCCGGGGGGTTTTAGGTTCGAATTCCGGTTAATTGACAAAGAATAAGTCTGACGTATACGGTGTATTTGACTTTTCCCTTTTTTTAGGGAACAAGCTTTTCCTCTGTTAGGAATCGGAAATTTACTTCATTTATTATCGTTGAAGAGAGAAGAACTTTACTTAAAAAATTTGTAAACAGCTGACAATCTTTTAATTATAAAGATCCTTGTGTTTTCTCATTTCTTTTAAATTTAATCCAGAACTATATAAAATGTAAGTTCAGCAATTTTTGTATAGGGTTTTCGTAAGTAAACATTTTACAAAGAAACTTAACGGTTTAGAACGCAAAATAGTTAGGTAAAAATAAAAAATAGGTTTTTTATTTTACCTACTTTCTAACTAAATTACCTCTTTTGGATGTGCAACGTAGCCTTTGTTTCCAAACAACTAGCAACTCAGCTCTCCATAATGTTATTTAATTATGTTCAGTGATATTTGTTAGAAGCTTACCCATTTTCCATTATATCCTTTATATTCTTACCAAGGTTCTAGTATCGCACTGCGGAGCTCTGAAAATGAATAAAACGCTCGTGTATTATTTCAGTTTAATACAAAGATAATGTTATCTTTTAATTAAACCCGCTTCTAGATCTGGTAACATTGAATTATTTTTTTGGTACTTTCGTTTTGAAACTAGCAACACTAATATTAACGTTATCTACGTGTGCTTTATTTCAGACATATAAAATAAAACTATACGTATTACGTGTGAAATATGGTTTCCCCCTTTGGCACATTTCTTTAACAGATTCTTTAAATTCGTACAATACATTAAGTTCATACATAACTAAATGCGTAATTGAGTATTTCTAACTTAACTATGATAGCATAAATGAATATTATACAAACAAAAAAAAATTTTGTTAAATTCAGAGTACAAAGTGGCATGGTAAGAAAAAAACTAAATAATTATGTAAATCTAATAATGTTAATTCATGAGACGAATGAGTAATAAAATTGTCTTTTAAATAAGACTAACGCTTAAAAACGAATAACAACTTCGATGGAACAGGTGGCGCTAGCGTAGCAGTTTTTACATTGACAGAGACACCCTCCATCTTTAGTGACCACGACTGCTGCAAAGCATCCGAAACGTCGGGCCGTAGTTAAAAATTGTTTTTTTTATAAGTTACTAATATACATGGCGTTTTAAACCGTTTAAATTATTTAGCTATAATATTAGGGTACTAAGCTACAGTTTATGGAGTATTATTTCGATTTAAGAACTTTTATTGTTAGGAATATTTATAGATAAAGATGGATAAGATTTTTAGCAGAGCACTGAACCCTACAACGCGAAATATCCTTCAAATGATTCCAGCCATTTTGAATTATGTTTAATTAGGCCGACACCTTACGTCACATTGAATGTCCAACTTGTTGTGAACTGAAAATTAGAAGGTATAATAATTATTAAGGTGTGGTACTAAACATAAGCTTTGAAGTATAGTGGCCTCGTGGTGAATGCGCTACATTCGGGTTTTTAAAAAATTTAAAGCATTCTACCACTATAATATTATATCACCAAATTTGGTTTAGCCATTTATAGACTGTTATATATTCAAACAAACCCAAAGAAATTTAATAATTTTTGCAGCGTGTTGTAACTTACTTCGTACCTATTGCCTACATATTATAATCATTCCAAATAAGTGGGAAATATGTCAACTTAGACTAGTTGACATATATTAAAAATTTACTAGAGAAAGTAATACTTACAAAAATAATCTCCTTCAATCAAACAGTCCTTTTAACTAAATAACATTAATATAAAAAGGAACATAAAGATAGGCCGGCCTATCTCATTATTTCTATCTCTCATATTTTATTTAAATAAACTAAATTGAACTTATAACTTGGACCATAGGTAACACAAAGCAAGCTCTTGATTTCCCAGTAGGACCAAGTTTGGTCGGTCTTATGCAATGGGTAAGTTTGTTATACTGTGTAATTGTGATATAGTCTTTGTCTTATACAACAATGTGGTTAACGAGGCCCGTGGTGTCATGATTTCTAGCTTAGTTCTCAACTGTGTTATTCCAACTAAGCTATTTACATATAAAAAAAGTTATTATCTATAAATTCCTATATTAAAAATTAAATATTTTATAAAGATAATTAGATTTTAAATAATATGAACGCTTAAAAAACATCACTAAAATAAAACTCGACTTTACCGAAAGCAATATATTTTCATTACATCCATAGGGGAAGAAAAAGTACTAATTCTCTCACGGAATGTAGGCTATTTTTTATTTAAGATTACTAGACTTTTATCCTGCAATAAAAATGGAAACAACTGTTTACTTAGGTAATATATAGTAGGTACACTAGATTTTATAAATAAGTAAGAAAAAAAGGGGTCTTTCGGTGACACTTTTTTGCATAACGCAGACCCTACAATACAATATTGTCAGAAATATGATGTAAGCTACGGAAAAAATAGGAAAATCCGCCTAACTTGCTACTCAAAATATACCTCGCCTTAGTAATTACCTTACCGCACTACCGTATTTTACTTTGCCCCATATTCGGGGCATGGGACAATTACACTTGACTAATTAAAAATGCTTAAAGGCAAATATTGTTTCCCTTACTCGGGGTGTGTGGCGACAAAACAATTAATTTGGCAAGTTTCGAATGTAGGAATTGGCGTAGTATTTAACCACTAAGCTATGGAAGTAGCGAGTGTGAAGGTGTATGTTTCACCCAGTATAATATTTAGTGGAAAGGGTTTGTTTTAATGACACAATTATTCTAATGTTCTCCTATATCACTTATATTGCTAAATAAAATTTTAATTCAACATTATACTGAGTGTGGTATGTAGATAAACCTTAATACTTCTTACCTATTAAACTAAAAGTTACGTGCGGTGTTACCTACATTTTACAAGAAACCTATAGCTTGAATAACTTATTATATTCTACTATAAAAGGCAACTACTATATAGGCAACGGAAGTTTTCAAACTAAACAATTTTCTTAACGTAAAAATGTTTTAAATCGTCATATTTAAAACTTATCTTGATATATGTATTTGCTTGAAAGTGTTTTATATACTTGTATTACGGGCGTAAGATATTTTTTTTTCTTCAAAACATAAATTCATTTTTTTATGGACAGAATACTAAATAAGCATGAGATTCAGATGTCGGCTCCAGCTATAACATTTCAACAAGATGTGCTATCGACCTATTTAGGCTTGGGCAATTTGGAATTTGATCAACGTAACTTTTTAAAAATCTAACTTCTTTATTACTAGAGTTATTTAAATAAAACACTTAACAATTTAAAACGAGATATGATATATATATAATTTTATATATATATCATATCTTTTCTCGTCTTTTCTTCTATCGTTTAACTTATTTGAGAATTATTTTATTTACGGCCCGACGTTTGATGCGATGCTTTACAGCAGCCGTGGTCACGGGGAGACTAGGGTATCTTTTATGTGAAAGTAAAAATCACTACGCTGGCGCCATCTGTATTACTCGCGTAATCTACAGACAATATCGACTAGAATTATTTTTCCCGGTATTGGAACCTACCAACTATATAAAGCTATGATGGCAATCAATTATATGAGAGAAAAGAATTCCTTGCAATCTCCGAACGATTCTCCTATTGTGCTTAATGAAGTGTATTTGCGTATGTGTTTGTGTGCCTCAATGTGTGTGTATAATAATGGACAAATAGATTGTCACGAGTAGTGTATGGTCTGCAAAACAGCCTACTTATGTTGCGAATGCAAAACGTTTATAAGAACCATTGAATCGATAAGAATGTAGCGGGACATCCAAATACAAGACTTAAATAAATAAATAATCCCTTTGAAACAAATTCTTGTACTTGCATAACAATAAAAAAAACAAACTTGCATACTTACCTTTAGACAGTTACCAGTAGTACTTTTAAATAAAACACTGTTTAAAACATAAAGTAAATTAGTTAAATTATTTTGAATTTATTTAAACTATGGCTCTACGTTTCTGATGCTATGTCACAGCCGTTGTCACGGGAGGTCAAATATGGAGGATGGTCCCTAAAGCAAAGTCAAATGTGCTATGCTCGCGCCATCTGTTTTGTCGTATTTAGTATTTGGAGAAAGTTTACGAAGAATAGTTACGTTTACATTAGTTACATTAGTTGTTTTTTCTATCCCGATGTTTGCTCTAACTGTTACTAATGTTACACAATTATTTTTTCAATTCGAACCACTTGTTATTGAGATTATCGCATTCAAACAAACAAACTCTTTTTTATATATTAGTATAGATTAGACACAAAAAAATCTAGCGAACTTCCAGAGGCAGATTCACTACAAAATAGATTAATTGATCTAAAATATCTGTTATAAATAGATTTACATGCCATAAAAAAAAACAAAATATAAGGACGTATTTTTGTTTTTACAATGAGAAGAAACTTTGCCGCTTTATTTGCTGCCCCTACATAAACGTCCGCTCATATTATTCTCTTTATTTATGAGTATCGTGGGTTCGAGTCTCGGTAATTTGTTTATCTTTGTGCCGCCTTTGTATATTTGCAATTATATACAGAATGTTCAGGGTAGGAAACGTATGAATGAAAGTCTGGAAATACTTTTAAATAGTTATCCCAATCATCTTTAACTGGAATACGAATCCAGTATACGCTAGTGGTTAGCTAAGAAGAGAAGGTGAAGAAGCCCACTTTAGTACTTGACAGCCAAAGAGTTGGACCTGGAACGATCAGTCTGTCCAAGACTAAAGTGGAGTTGGCAGGTGGCTTGGTGGTTTGCTGGTACATATCCCATATCCAGACCTGTGGTATGTAAACTCTATTTAAATATTTTTGACACTGTAACATCATCCTGTATACATTTCTTTCATAACAGCGTGTACGAATTAATTCATTTGCGGAATCTCTTCAAGTATGAACCGTTTGTCTGCATTTTAAACGTGAATGTTTGCCATTCGTATCGGACATATTTCTGTGTCTACAAAGTAGTTCAAATAAGAGATTTCAGTAAATCTCGTTTGCAAACGAATTACCTTCTATCAAAAACACGTAGGTAACTAGGTACATTTTGGTAGATCAAACCGCTATCGAACGAAACAACCTCTTCTTTTATCTCAAAGGTCATCTTACAGACTTCACTATAAAGTTGAATAGAAAACAATTAATTATTTTTTGTTTATAAATTCGCAGACAGAAATGTCTTAAACATTTATAATCGCTTTATTTAATTTTGGTGGCAAAGAAAACTATTTTTATTCCTTACTTTTTAAATATATTTGCCCCACAGGGCAAAACGGGATATCACTCCCATATCTAATAATTGCGCATATTTTTACAATTTCACAATAATTTAATTTTCAGCATATTTTACTTGAACTGCTCATTGGGACTGACACCAAAGAGATGGACCTGGAACCATCAGTCCACCAAGGCATTTAATACGTCAACGAATACATTTCGGGTTTTAATCGGTTTAATGTTCAATTTAAATCTACCATATACTAAAAACAGCGCAGTTCAATTTCCTTCGTGTAGAATTCAGCTAAGTTCGGACACAAAATTTTTATGATTTCTTATATATATTGTTTATTTCTTTTTTGTATAATTTAACCATTTCTATAGTGTACCTCACTGTTTTTCTACTTTGACATAAGTGAAATAATCGTATAACGAGTTCCGCAGTTCTTGAGATTACCGCGTTTGAACATAATCTTAAGCTTCAATATTAGCATAGATCCACTGATCCGTTTTGCAAGCTAGTGTAAGCGAATATGTTGTCTTTAACGTAGCAGGGACATTTTAAGCAAATTTGTTCGCGCGGTTTATGGTCAAAGTTTTATACTTGCCTAAGTTTTAGGGCCTCGAGTGTAATTTTGATCCCAGGCATCTGCCTTTTAGGGTTGTGCCGAGGTAGTTTTTAAACGAACTAACAAATTCCGCATAGATAATAGATAATAACAGATTATATATTCTTTTATAACTTTTAAACGCGAAATATGGTCGGTAACTTATATTTATTTAGATATAATCCGCCCTAAAATAAATGTCCTTCTCATATAAAATAATAATAAAAAGCATTTTTCAGAAAGTTTACTGAATTCAAACGTTTAATGCAAATTTAGTACTGAAGACCGTAAGTGACAAAAATCTGTGCCCTGCCCGACTGAAACAATTTATAGCATCCCTACATTGCAAAACAGGACCAGGCTTAACCATTGTCTATCACATTTTTTAAACTGCTAAATACAGACTATGTAAATCTAATAGATGGCGACAAAGTAGCACTGTGGCAGATTACCGGTACATATTGAGTTTTAATCACAATCTCAATTTTTTATTTAACTTGATAATTAATAAATATTACTAAAATTTTGCCAAATGGAAGGTCGTTGTTGTGGTCCGAAGTGGTTTTTATAATATCCATCTGTTTTGATCTAAACTTCCTCAGCCCTATGCACAACATCCCAACATTACTTAAACCATGAAAATTGATGGTCTTACACATCACACGACACTGAAAAAAGGTTGCCAAAAACATTAACCTCCTTTTCCAGTTAGATAAGATTATTAAGTGCAAAAAATTGTTAAAAATATAAAGTTACCGTATTGTGACACAATTGTGGCCGTTTCACGCCGTCTGATACCTATCACCATGGCTGCTGCAAAGCATATGAAACGTGAGGACGTATATGTAAACTTGTATTAAATATAAGTAACCAAATAATACATTTCACGTTCTAAATTGTCTGAAATATGTCCTACTCATGTAAAGAACAGACGATGCTCAATTTAATATTTGAAATATTTTATTTAAAATCTAACTTTATTTAAATATTATTGGTTGCAAATAGCATCAAACTCCTACGTAAATAAAACTCACACAGCTAGGAATCGCATCAAAATATGTCGAGTATAGCGTACAAGATCGGCTTGTCCATTTAAATATATGTATACAGTTACTGTACAAACCCGCGCTTCTCAAACCATTACAATGTTAATCTGTTATTATAAATGAAATACGCCAAATTATTTAATGAATGATTTTGGGTTGTATGTTAAATACAAGACGAGGAATGTACACTTTTTGGCTAGTTGAAAATATAGCAACTACGCGTAGCATCGACCGTAGCACTCTGCTACGATGAGCTACGAAGTATTGTATGTTCATCATGATCACGTAATAAAGTTTCAACTGAATTTATCATTAATGTTGCTTGTAGAGATATACAATTATTTGCAAATCCGAAGTATAAATCGTTACCATATAAACATTTTAGTTGTATTTCATAAATGTTGGTACTATTTCTTGCCTTTTACAAATTAACTGATGGCTATTTTCTTTTTAAAAGCATATAGTAGCGCATAATTATTTAAATAACAACTAAAAAGTAATTAATTATGTGCAGTGATACAACAGAATAGCGTAGACAACGATCAAAAAACATACCGGGAAAGTCGCGCGCAAAAGCTCATAATAAAACGCTTTTTAATGAAGCGCAGTGAAACTTTGAGAACCATTGCGTTTTCAGCAAGCCAAAATTCGTTGCTTTAGCGACTCGACCCGCGTGCAACGGCGCTATACGCTAGAGCGAGACGACAAGACGCGCTCAGCTACGCCTAATCAATGCATACAACCTGCAGAGGCATCAAGGCAGTTGGTAGCTAGCTCCCGCGAGAGACGGTGCGTTTGCGCGCGAAATTAAAAACAAAAAATCCTTCAAAACCCCCCCTTTAAATATTTGCTTTAAAATTAGGGAATTGTGGCTGCATTCTTGTCAGAATTATTGCGTTACTATCAGTGTTAACATTTGTGTTTGTCATGATTTACGGATGCCTCTTTGTTCCGCTGAATAGTAAGTAAACGCCATTTTGCGATACAAAAATCCTATGTTTAATATAAAACGGGCTATTGTAACGACAAATGATTCTTTGTTATTTTATCGTACGCTTTGTACGCACTGAAAGGAATTTACATTTTAAGCGCCGACTTGCATTTGGGGGGGCTTTTATTAATAATTTGAAAAATATTAACAATATTCATTGAATAAGGAATATTTGTTTATTCAATATTCTCATTGACCCTGTATTTCTGTAGATATCTCGAATATTATTAATACTTTCATTGTTTTAGTATCGGTGGATTGTAAAAAATGCAATTAACGTCATTGTTTTTGGAGTGTATTTTTAAATTTATTAATATTACTTTTATAAATAAGTTTACATCGATTTTTTTATTTACTTTACTATCAATATTTTAAATTTAGAAAGGAAAGATGAGCATAACATTCATTTCTCATTAAACAAACATATTTTTATTTTATGTCCTCCTTGAATATAGAACATAGATCTGAAAAGACCTTTCTACTAATATTTTAAACAGTTAAAAACCTGCTTTTTATATACTTGTATTGAATATCCATAAGTCGTCGTCATACTCTGTCTTATTTATCAAATATTATCTTTTTACCTTACATAGTAAAATAGGTTTAGGCCCGTGGCTAAAACTACTGGATATGTCAAATCCCCAGTTCGATTCAGGTAAAAAACTTAGTTGTACAAATATGTTTTTTTTTTCAGTTTATTCGAACATATAAACATTTAAATATATCAACATATTATATTGTTTTTGTACAACTGGCTACCTGATATCTCCCTAATACCGAAATTAGTTTAAATTACTACAATTATGACATAATAAGCGCTAAGCCACTGTAAAAGATGGACAATTCCGCGGACATCAAAGAACAAGAGACATTTTTTTATGCATGATATTTGATGTCTGGTTATCTGTGGCTTGTAAGTTTTAGCCTTAACTGTATCCGAGGAAGGTAAGACAATAGGAGAGAAGTCATCTGTTCTTGCTTAGCTCTTGTGTGGTTCTTGCACCCATATAAATAGATAGACACTTACGGGCTATTCCATGACCACGATTACTGCATAGAATTTTAAATGTATAATATACATTGTTAACAATAAGGCGAATAATATATTTCGCGTTTTAAACGGTTAACATTTTTTAATTTTTAAATACCTTTATACGATATACGATAAACTCTTACAATATTTTTTTTACCATTATCACCTATTGATTATCTCATGTTGACCTTATCTTAATCTAATAGGACGATAGAGTATGTCCCACTTGATTTAAAATCTTTATTCAAAGATATTTGAATTCTCGTCTGTTTGAACCGGAAATCAAACTCGATCCGCAATTGATCTTTACATAATTCTGCGAAGCCTTTCAAGAAGCTGAATTAAAAGCCCCGTTTTCTCCAAAGTAATAGCTTAGTTATTTATTCAAATTTAAGAAAGTGGGACGGGCAACTTTATAAATTATTAGCTTTATATTATTTCTACATATTGCGTATGTTTTCAACATTTATAAGATAGCTGTTTCTCGGGTTCGAATCTCGGGAAATATACAATACACCAAAAACTATGAAGCACTCTCCTTTGACTGCTCGTTATCTCTCTTTAAAGTCGGTTAACAAGTGTCGTCGCAAGGGTTAAAAGGATAAGCAACGCTGCGGGCAACAACTAACATATTTCCTTTGTTCCCAACTCAGTGCAAAAGTAGGTCACCGCGCCGTATATTATGCGAGTTGCACAAGCTCTGGCCTGCGACTTCACTCGAAAATGTGCAGTCAAAATATACTTTTTTATATATTTACTAACGGCTACTCAAAATAATTTACTACAAAAATTTCTTTGGAAAAATTTCTTTTAGATTTTAAATTTTCATCTTTTAGATAGAGGACATAGATAATTAGGGTAACCAATTAATAAAATGAAGTAATTTTAATGCTAAAAAGCATTTTTAAGATTATTAGGCTAATATAATTTAATTCTTATTAAATAATGTAAAATTACATAATACAAACTTAGAAAGCAACAAAACATTGTTTTTCCTACTAATATCATCAAATAAATAAAAATCTATAATTATAATGTATGAACTACCCGTTATATTTACCTGTGGTAACTGGTTCGACTTATGTCCGTGCTCACACTTTTTTTTAATATATTTAATTACATATACTTGATATTACCTTTATATCAAGTATATGATATTGGGTACCTGTAAATAAATAATTGGGCTTAAGCCCTTCTGGTCCCAACAGTCAACAGTGGGATGACAATTCGAAAAACCTGTTTTATGCCTTACGTACCGCTGTAGTCAAAACACGCCTACACAAGTGGTCTACGAAGTAGCGCGTAGGCGTGTACTACGCTCGTACAAATAAAACAAGTATTTGTTGTATTGAAAATATTACGAATAAATAAATGGTTTAACTATTCAATAATAACATATTTAATTTTAAAAAATGACACAACCGGGACTTGAATACGTAACCACAGCATACCGTGCTGTTGATCAACTATTACAAATTCAAATTAGTTGATACCATACCAAAGTATAAATACATAATTATATCAAACATTAGTCAGATGTTGCTTTAGCAAAAATTTTTCTTCAGCACTGATTCTCAGTGATACCCTTTAAGCTATTTGAGCTACCGTATCGTAATGAACCATTACTCACTTTAACAGTAGTTAGAACCGTTGCGTAGCATTGGGAGGAGTCCTAGGTCGAGAAAAAGAACAAGTCTGATTACTTGTTCGTTGTGTAAAACAATCGTTTAATTAAACGGACACAGAAATATGTTTCTTACTAACGTAAATAAGACATCAACTGGTAGCTTGCCGTTTTAATACATATTGCATATTATACTGAGAATAGTTTATCTCCGACAAACTTGTACAAAGCATGAATTCTATTAAAATACATTCCTTCAGCCAGCACTCGGTCGTGCCGAAAACTTTTCTTTATAATTAAGAGATTCAACGATACTATTCTTTGGCTTCCACTCTCGTTAGTGACAAATTTATTTTCTTGTCTTAACTAGTAAGAAGTTGTAAATTTTAGCTTGCATCCAAAATCTATTATCTATTTGAAACACTTAACGGTTTAAACTTATTACCATTTTTATAACCAAGGTCTGACATTTTGGATGCTTTACTCCAGCCGTGGTCATAGGGGATTGATGATCTGGGGTGTTCCTAAAGTAAATATATGCTACGTTAGCGCCATCTGTTTCCATAATTAAAGTCAAAAGTGTTTAAATGTAAATGTGTTCTACTCGCGTAAACTACACACTATCTATCTGTATTATCATTATGTATTATCTTTTATTACTGTCACTGCGTTAAAATCATGAAAATAAATTACAATGCAGCTACGACGTAGCACGCTCTACGCGCCAGCTACGCTCGTAGCAATTCTTTTTGTTTCAACTGAAAACGTATAAGCTACATCAAGTTATACTTTAATTTCCAACAAATTGTGTTGTAATGAGAATATTTGAAGAGGACGCCTCGGGCTGCACCTGTATCTGACTTGTAAAATGGGATATTCTTTTTATTCGTGTTTGTTATATTAGGGTTGCCCCAAATTATAATATAAAGCAATTGTATTAAATTCCTGTTATATATGTTACCGAATGAGTAGGTCTAATAGTAATTCTAAATACAAAAATTTACTCGCCAACGCTATGAGCTTTTTTACTCTAAATACTTCATGCAAAGGGTACTGAAAATAATATTATTTTAGTTTTTTTAACTAACTTTTTTCTCAACCTGTATTAGAAATAAATATCGGAATCCATTAATGGCAATTCCTTTTTTAAGGAACTATTTTTAAGAATTTTCTAAATTTTAGGGCCAAAATTAGAATAAAAAGAAACAGATGTTCTTTTAATTATTACATTTTAATATTTTGATACGAAGCCAATTACCGTTATTTAATAATATTATATATAAATGTTAGTAACGGTGAAGGTAGAAAATGAGTAAAGACTTATTTGTCTTGATTTATGTTTATCGATATTATAAATGTGAAAGTATCATGCCCAACATTGATTTATAAATTTTTAGAAAATATTCAATATATAATAAGAGATTATAATATATTTGTATACAGCAATATTTTGATTGATAACCAAATCATTTTGTTGATACAAGCTAAGTTATTTTATAAAAAAGTAAATATATCTGAATTTATCAACCCTAATGTATACAAATTATTTTCTATATTTGTCTAACGTCGTTCCAAAACACACAGCCCGGAGCGAAATCCAACAAAATTCTTTTATTTTACTTATTATTTATTGTACTAGTTGAGGCCCGTTACATCATCCTCGCTTTGTTCAAAATGAGCATATAGCTTGTCGGTCTGACGGTAGTACTGCTAATATTTAACAGGTTGTGGGTTCGACATGTTTCTAAACAATACTGTCTATAGTCTACGCGAGTAGTACACATTTCAATAAAACACTTTAACGGTTAAACCGTGCAGCAGCCGTGGTCAGTCTCCCCGTGATCCGAAACGTCGGGCCGAAGTTAAAAATCATTTTCCAATAAGTTTAACTAATATATCGCGTTTTAAACCGTTAAAGTGTTTTATTTAAAGGTTTCTAAACAGTAATTTCGTAGATAGGAGTCTATCGCTTAAAATGCCATGCACTTTTATTGCGTTTCGGTTTTAGTACATGATGTCCGTATATGCAAAGACAAATAGGTCGACAGCCCAATCCTATTCCTTGATTAAACGATTTGTTTAGCATTGTAAACTTTTAAGGACCTAGTTTTAGATCCCGGGAAAGCATAATTAATAGATTATACTAGATAATATTACCGAGACTGATTAGTTACATACAGTTAAATTGGTTATTTATATAACCAATTTACACGAGTTGAAAAGCGATGTATTGTTTGACTTAGTTTAATTACAACGTGTGTATGTAGTTATAAAAATCGCTTTTTGATTCGCTTGAGGTAAAATGTGTTTTGAACTACGTTAAATTTAATTTGAAAATCGAAAATAAGTTTTAAAATTTTTCGACGCGGGCAGGACTTGAACCGGCATCGTCAGCGTTCCGTGCTGTTGCTCTACCACTAGAGCTACTGAGTCCTACACCTCACCGTCGAATTTGTCAACTTATTGATACATGCACCTCTTGCGCAATCTAATCTCAATTGGTAGAGCAACAGCACTGAACGCTGACGATGCCGGTTCAAGTACTGCCCGAGACGAAAATTTTTAAAACTTATTTTCGATTTTTATATTATATACTGCCTTCATGTTAAAGTTTTCATACGTTAAATTTATTCATCTTAGACGAGGACTTTTTTCGTAATATTTAAAATACAAAATGCCACGGTACGCTACTTGTACCCCGGTAATATGGTAACGGGGTTCGATTCCCGCCAGTATCTCGCACGACTTTCTAACTTACATAAAAACTTTTAAATCACAGTGGTCTTTGAAACGGAGTATCAAGAACCTTCATGAAAGGGTATGTAAATTTAAATACTCAGCGAATGTGGGACGCTTTGATGTCAGATCAAGTGAGATGGAGGCTTTAGTGCGATGTATACGTTGAGAACAGCTGATTATTACGTAACTACATACCTTTATTACTTGTTATAGTAGACCAGTAGTTTGAGAATCTTTAAATACAATTTAGCTACGTATTTTTGTTATGATAGAGGAGGACCGACATGGCAGGGGGTTCGCTTGGTGGTAGGTTATATACCCCTGCCACATGCATCTAAACAAGATATTATTGACCATTAGCCTAACATTGCTACCATTAGACCAACGAGCAGTTTCGCGAATATTTTTAGCGCTGGAACGAAGTGATCAATGAATAGAATAGTCAATTTTCGTAAAATGTCGCATTCTCCCATCGCTAATAAATCAAATTTATTATGTATCATATTTCCTTCGATATATTCACTTACAGACGGAGAGAGATAGACAAATTGTCGTCTTTTATTTCACTTACGCATACGGGAGATAAATTTATGGCCTTACCCTTTGAGAGAAGGAGAAACAATATAATTTACAGTAAAGAAGCAAAGTTCGTATTTAAAAGTTCGTTTTATTTATATTAAATGATTAAATATTGACGTTAAAAAGTATCGATAAATACACAGTACACAAGTACATGTAATTCGAGTATATTGTTTAATTGAAGTAAACAATACTACCCTATTCCGTAAAATATTTCAATCTCAATTTATCAATAATAGTTATTTTATCAAATGTTTAATTAGCGATAATATAAAACCTTTTTATTCGCCGCCATGTCAATTCACGCAGTCCTCCGTCGCAAATGCCAAATCACTAAAGCTATAGTCAATAACTCGAGGCCGCCAATAAAAAAATTAAACGTGACAAGTCACAAAAAGCGCGGGAACTAGGCCGCCGCCATTTTGTTATTAAAATTATTGCTGGCAACGCTCCATGTTCATCTTTTCAATGTCTGTTCCAATTTCAAATTGTTTTGTTACATTTATCGGAAGAGTTTTGCATAGTTTAGCCTCTGTGCTTTTTTAATTCGCTGTTCCAGATTCCGTTTACAGATTTAATACGTAAGTCGGATAAAGGGGATTGTTTCAAATCCGTACTAATTTTATAAAGATGGAGTTTGTATTGTTGTATGCGCTCGTCTCGGCGTCTTGTAAGATTTTAATATCTCCGTGTCCACCTATATAGGTTTTCTCAAAAAACAAAACCAATACATTAGAAAAACGAGTTTGCTAATATTTACTGTGTGAATCGCTTTCCAAACGTGCGGGTATATTAAAGGTTTACCTAAAAAGTCTACTGTTAGCGATGCTTATAAACTTGTACTCGAACTCAATTCTAACGCAATATAATTTTGAATCTAACATGTTTTATTTTCAAGAGAATTACGAAAGTAAGGTGGCATTAGCGGCTATCTGTTGCGGTGTCTAGTATGCAATTTTTTTCTTTCATTTAATGCATTTTTTTAATATTAAAATATAGACCAAATATAAAAAGTAAAAACAATTGTTTGATCATATTTATAGAAGTTGCGACGACGGTCTGGAACCGGAAAATGTATTTTTTTGAATTAACAACGATGTGCTCTTACGCATTATGATTAGTACTGTGTTATTGTCAGTGTTCTCCAATTTAATCTTCCATTGAAATGCAGCTGATTTAAAACCTTAATCCATTAAATATTTACTCGGGAAAACCTCAACGTTGAACTCGGCAAAGGGTTCAAACTTGGCAATTTAAATAGACCGAAAAAGTTCGCAGTTTCCCAGCTCCGAAATAAAAGTCACTGCTTTACGAAAGCGCTTTCAGAAAGTATTTCTAACGTTAATTTACTGATTGGTAGAAGGATAACTAAACTTGATTCATGTATAAATATCTATATATATTCATGTATATTTAAATTCTGTAAGGACATAGGAGTATTAGCTATGCTCGATAGGTGAAATACTCCAGACATATAACGTCTAAACAAGACGCGATGTTGATCTATTTTGACTTTATTCAAAATTTCACACACAACCGGAAGCGATATTCCACTACTCATTTGTTTATAATTAGATTTACTATAGCAAGCTTTTCAATCTAAAGGATATTTTCTCTAATAATTTTGACGCGTTGAATCTTGCTGGCATCAAAACTAAGACTTGACTATTCGACCAACAAACTTACCGTTCGCTGCGAAAATGGCAGCCTTATGATAGTCAGTACTTGCAGCATGACCACCTTTGCTTATCTGCTACTAGAAATAGTCCATTATATTTCTGATTTCTCAGCATTTCCGTAACCCCCTTTAAAAACGGTTTACGCATTTATAGTGTACATGGTCTAGCACTTTGGAATGTAAATATGATTTTTAGTCGCACGCAACAATAGTATTTTCTATTATAATACGAGTATTAGTTAGTGTGAATACCCTCGGAAAGAAATATTAATTTATAGGAATAAAAAACATTCCTCTTCACGAAGAAGGCGAGTCGACTTTCGGAGTTTTTAAAAATTCATTAGTTAGCGCTTAAAAGTTTCGAAATGCAATTTTTTTGTTAAGACGAAATGAACTCTACCAGTTTTGTGTAGTCTGGCTTCAAGTTCAAAACTATTTTTAATTCTGCTTATATTATAAACCGTTTTTTTTTTTAATTTTATCTTAGAAATTAGATACTTGGTCAACTTGCTTTTCGGATTCCGCCATTCGGCTTTATAGTAAAGGTATAAAAGGGCCTTCATGTTGCGAAAAAATTTACAGATTACACAATTTGACAGCTGTCACAAGATGGCGGAAATTCCGATCACGTAAACACACGAAATGAGGAAGGCGCGTATTGTTGCAATATATTTTATTACGACACGTAGCCTAATAAATGTGAATAATACGTTTCGTTCGTCTGTCTATGAATGAGATTTATCAATCGATTCATATATGTGTAACTACAGATTCAATGGTAGAAAAGTATGGCTCCTCGTAATAATCGAACAGAACGTGGGCTCGGATTCCGTCAGGTCAAATGTTTCTTAATTATTGTCCCTAGTTTAAAACGCGAAATATGTCGGTTAACTTTTTCAAATTTATTTACCTTTAGCATGATTCTACGTTTAACTTACCACGGCGTGCGCAAAGCATCAGAAACGTCGGGCCCTTTTTCAATTAAATATATGGAGTGTTTTAGTTCAATGTTTCTTAATATAAATTTATATTTTTTATGTAGTAGAAATCAATTTTCCTGGGTATGAGCCGCAAGTTGGCTGGAGTGTTCCGCTATGCCATTACTTTCGGAAAAAACCCATAGACATTGAAATCATTACTCCATTTGCCTTCGCCGCAGTCGGGTAAAAAAATCCTCCTTTTTGCTATCGCTTGCGAAGCTTTAATAAGTCCGATATCAAAGTGGAGCTTTTCGAAAATAATTTATGATAATGTCTCCTAGCTGGCTGATTTCCAAACACGCCAGGTGCATCTTAAGTTTGGGGCTGTTTTGCTACTCGTGTTTGTAGAACTAATCTTTAATATATAGTGTAGACCAGGATTTTGACATTTTGACTATTGTTGGTTTTTCTTGTTGAATATATCAAACTTACCATGTAGATAACTTTACTAAATATAATAGTATATATTAAAAAAAAAAGAACTTAACGTCCCCCCACACCGTTTCTCCACTATGGCCACGGTAGCTGCAAAACATTCGAAACGTAGAGACATAATTAAATTTAATAAAAGCTAATAAGTATCGCATTTTAAACCGTTAAATGTTTTAAGAGAGCGATACCCGTCAATAAAGTGCGATATTATTCTCGACAGTAATTTAACTGAAGAAATTAACATCTCACATCAACTTAATCAAGATTCCAATGAATTCATTTTTTCAAACGATGGATTTCGTGCTGTAATTTTGGATATATATATGGTGGTAAATTTCAAATTCCGTCCGGTCCACGAACCAATGTTCACAGATAAAAAAACACTTAAAACATTTTTATCTCCATTTAATTTCTCGATACAATCATCCAAGGCGAAGAAGAAGTGTAACCGATATTGTTTTAACCGTTAAAGTGCTTATTTTGAATATATGTCAAACTTGACATTTGTCACTGTCATTTCGACTTTAGATTAGGCGGGATAAGACTGAGATGTACATCGTTATTGTTAAATGTTAATTTATATAAAGGCTTTACTATAGACAATTATATGGATTCAGGTTAGTTTAAATTCATATTATAATATTACATTGGCTTTTGGTAATTTCTTTAATTGCTTACATTTGACAGATCAAAGTGACTTGACTTGACAGATTGTCAACTTTGACAGTTAAGCGTGACATACCGCAGAGTAAACTATGCTTAACTTTACAGTGGTGAGAATTATCAAATTACTAAGACAACACACACACAACCACAAGCCACAACTATGAACCCTGGACCGCCCTTAACGCAATGCGAAAGTTTAAACTCAGTCACAGAGGCATTAATATGAAACAAAGCTAGTACAGTATCGATTTTTGCTCTACTTAATATTCAAACGCTGAAACAAAGGGTTTGTTTGGACAAAAATTATACCCCCGGGGCTTAGGGGTGCGGTAACGAATTAACTCGTGTTATGTAAGATCGCCTCTGCGGTTTAATAGTTAACGACTTGCTTTAAGCAATGGCCGGGTTCAAATTAAAAACAAATGTCTGTAGTTTAACCAAGACATGCAAACCGTCATTAGTCGTAGTTAAAATGAATTAAATAGAAGTACATGTATTTGGCGTTTATAATCGGTGTATGAGAAAAAAGGTTTATCTGCTTATTTAATATTATATTATTAACGTATACAAAAATGAGTTCAGATGCCCTAGGGGGGAAACGGGATCTTAATATCTACCAATAACATATTCCTATAAATATATAAAACGGCGAAAGAAATGACTCTGCCTGCTGAGGTAGCTTACTTTTTGTTTGTACACTTTTAACTACATATTTAAATCGCGAAAAATATTAATAATTTCTTACCGCGCCGACCACGGCTGTTGCAAAGCATCTGAAACATCGGACCGTGGTTAAAATTGTGAATATATTTCGTGTTTTAAATCGTTAAGTGTCTTATTTAAATGTCTAATGATCGCGATAGTTTAGCTAAACTTATTTTCCGGTAAAAACTCCGAAAGTTATAAAATTCTAGAGCTCGGAAATACTGTATATTTTGGAGTTGGTTTGGGAATCTTTATGGACATTCTTATAATTTGTTCTAAATCATACACAAACATGATAATTTATATCGTCTACTCTCTGTTTACGATATTTCGATCAAGTACTGTCCTGACGTTATTGACTGATTTTTAAAAGGTTCTTTATATTATTTGGTATATGTTAAGGAACCCTGAAAAAGTATATTATTATTTATAGAAAACACTTTAACAGTTTAAAACGCAATATATATTAGTTAAACTTATTTGTTTAATATTCTTAACTTAGCGCCGACGTTTCGGATTCTTTGCCGCAGCCGTGGTCACGGTCAAAATAACGCTGCAATACTGTTGACAAGTGAATGTCGATCGTACGATTTACAATCTACATGTATTTGCAACAAACATTTACATTTTAATTAATTGAAGTAATGAGATACAAATTTAGTTATTTACTAATGCAGGGAATAGAAAAGTTTTAACTCTAAGTTTGTAGCACTGTTTATAAGCAAGTGACGTCGTCATAAATCAGACCAATCAGCAGCGTTTTTTATCACGTCGCATATGTTTAAGAAAGTTCATTTTAATTTGCGGTTTGACGTAGCGCGGGTGAAACCGCGCGTCTCAGCTAGTGCTATACAAAGTAGGTCGTCTAATAAGTGATAAACGGCGTGTTACAGTGACAAGACTAAACGCTGTAGAAACCAACAGTCATCCATTTTGGTGCAAGTCAAAAGACTAAAGAAATAAGTAGCAAGCAATATTATGGAATATTATATAGCAAAGCAATATTATGGAGATCTATTTAATCCGCGTCAATGAAGCTTCTAATAGAATTTATATTAGAATTCCTTGAATCCAAAGAAATCTAGATTTATAAAAGTCGTGTTTTATTTAATGTTATTCAAAAGAGACTTGTGTTCGAGACTGTTTTAGAACGAACTTGAGTACCTACTATACATTTGCATAATCCTACTAATATAATGATCGCTCGAAACTCTAGGAATTTTGATAAAATTAGATTTAGCATAGACACTAACTTTTAGGTTAGGCTTGATGTGTTCATTGGTGTAATTAAATGTCTAATAATCAGCGATATTCTCATTTGGGGCTGTTTTGGTCTGTTAAACTGCGTCCGGAAATCTGGATATAAAATGGATGGTAGAAATTTTAATAGTTCCGCCTTGTTACGAACCGCTGCAACTATGAAAAATCCGCAAGTAGAAGTAAGTTTGTCGATTTCGAAATATCCAAAGACAAAAAAGGTCAACACCATCTTCTTAAAAAGTTGTATGACTGGGGTATAACACCATCTAGTCTATCTCTATAATAAATAAAATGTGTCCGTTTTATTAACAGACTTTATTTACAGCGAAATAACTGATTATATACCTTATACTGTGCCCGACTGATACAATTTGTTTTCCCGGTATACTAATTTAGGACCTCTCGTGTTTTGGCAGTGCGTTTAACCCTTGGTCTACGAAAACGGTCGAATTAAACGTTATAATATTCTTAAATATTTAGTTATCAATTCGATTATTTATTCTTTTAAGACATTATCGATTTTAGTCGAAGTTTGTCACTTGGACCACGCAACATTCCCTTTGTTAATCCTGTCCTTTGAAGTCGTGAATAGTTCGACCCGTTTAAACATCGTCCGCAATTTGTAGGCTTTTTTACATCAACAGGTCATGTACCGCGTCGAGAGCTATTTTTAATTTTCCCAAATTAGTTTACCTGTGTTTCAAAATATTGTCTGTTTTTTGAGTTATTTTATTAGAAGCTCGGTTTACTAGTATTTCAATATGCCCATACGCCTAACAATAATAGTCAACGGTGAACGTCAAACTCCTGGGCTCGAATCATGAAAAACCACGCAAAGTGTATCAGGTTGTATGCAGGAAGCAAATACTTGGTTATTCCCGTGCTTGTAGATAAATGCACTCTTGTGTGTATTAAACAATATCGTTTTATGCTATATGTATGTTACAGGCAAACATATATATTTTTTATTTATATTTAAAAATTGAATAACGTTGTAATGAACTATACATATTTGATAATACTTTTATCGGTCTAAAACTTGAATAGTATTAATTCGCATAAGAACTTTTTTACATCCGAAACCTGTGGCTGTTGATAAAATATATAAAAGTTGACTAATACATTTCGCGTTTTAAACAGTTGGTATTTTATATAAATGTGCACTATTTATTATTTTAATGTCAACTCGCGTAAACTACAGACACTAATCAACTATTCAAACTATTTATAAGATGCAGCCAGCGGTTCTCAAACCTCGCGGTATAATGAAAACTCCTTGATGATATTATTTCTGTTCTCGTCTTGAAAGTTTATTCGTTAGATGGACTGCGAATGAATAATTATTCGAGCCAGTTGTTATTTAAGGATTAATTTTGCCAACTGACAAACTGACAGTCCATTACCATATTATAATTACCAGAATATGTTTTTAGTGCGGGATGTATAATAATCTCTTTTTGTAAATGCGATTTTTGTCCCCTTTTCACTCAAGAACTACTCGACAAGTCTTGAGGGAACTGCGCGTTTTTTAAAAAAGTGTTTCTGTATAAATTACGTGAGAAACTACCTGGTTTCCAAAGAAGTTCAATCCGCAATTGGGCGACAAAAATAAATCAAATCCACACACAGACAAAAATATAGAGACAAAAATAAAACATAAATAATTATAGATGGATGTGTAGGAACAACATGTGAGTTTTCTTATAACTGGATTTAGGCACAATGCCGATTTTCAGTGATGCCCCACGCTTGACGTTTGAAGTAGAACTAGTAGAAATTATTACATTGAAACATAATATAGAAAAAACATTGAAAAACCAAAATGCACTTCATCTTTTAAGTTCATATTTTTGTGCATATTCTTATGTAAACACTAGTAAGAGAGATCGGATAATTTAATATCAGACAAACACATAGCAGCGTCATATATAATAAATATTAAGGGGCAAGTGTAACGCATGCTGAAATACTGACAATGCAAAACGCAAGAAGTCTAAGACACTGTAAGTTCTATCAAACTACATGAAAGACAATAATAGTAAATACGTCCTTATAACTTAGTTTTCACTCTGAGATATGACATTTTGACAAGTGACGTAAGTTGAAATGGACCTTATGAAATATGATATGCTCTTTGATCAAACGCTATATCCAAAACGTTTTGTTTGTAGTTCAAATCTAAACTAATCCGCGTAGAATAGTTCTTTTTAGCCCACTCTGCCCACGACCTACGACGTCGCTCGCGTCCCGTCGTCCTTGCAAGTTAATCTTAAAAGATAGATATATACTGTCGCGGTCATTATTTAGATCATTTAGAGTCCTTCAATTAGTCCGAATAGTTCTTAAACTTTATAATTTTCCCTTTTTTTTCATATTCCCCACTGTTTCTTTGCTTCGTGGTTTTCCGCAGCGTTTTTAAAAGCCTTACTGGAAAATAGCTCTAACCAACACAAAAAAGATTCGTAAACCAGTAATTCCTGGCATTGGAGCGTTCAAACAAACAAACGAGCATCTTTAGCTATTTTCTTTATTAGTACAGATATTGATATTATTTACAATTTCGCGATTGAAACCGTTAAAACTGTTTAATTATTTTAAGTAAATATTCAAAAATAAGGTATGTCTAGAAGCTTTATTTCTACTTGGATCAATTACAATTCGTTATAAAACCCCACCAATTTGGAGTAGTAAAGGCAGCCTCACTCTCAATTTGGGGACGTAAAATTATTGCACCCCTTGTGCCTTTGTGCACAGTTTTGTCACGAACTCGTCAAAATAAACACATATTATATTAAGCTGTTTCGAACAGAACCACGCCCTTAGTAAAATGTATATTATACTCAATTTTATTCCGTATCGTGTTAAAACAGCGTGATAAGGTAACATGCAATCATTGCTTAAGATTTTGCTCCAGGGAAAGCTATGCTATGAGAATCTGCGAAGTTGGCTTGTTGGTACAATGGTAGTAATGAAAGAAGAAATGTTTTTTTATTATATAATTATTACTGTTCTTATATTAATATGTTATCCATTAGTGTAACTGTACTGTGTTTTATTTTTGAAAATCATATTCACTACGGCCCGACGTTTCGGACGCTTTGCAGCAGCCGGGGAGACTAAAGATGGAGGGTGTCTCTAATGTCAAAGTAAAAGCCTGCTACCATTTGTTCCAATCCAACTTGTAAAAAAAAAAATTATAAACATGTTAGAATTCTGGTAAAATTAACTGTTAAATGAGTGGTAGGGATAGCAAAAGATTCTCTAGTGCGGATCGGCATTCACATATGAAAAGGCATTCCAGTTTTAGTGTATTTCCGATGTCCAAACATATATCAGTCTACATCTTATCTTAATTAAATTTTACTCTCTTATATGACGAAGCTATGTTAGTGTATCCTCCTCGTCTAAAAATATTGGATTAGATAAATAACGTTATCACTATAAGACAGGCTGCTTGGATCAATGTTAGCTAAATCATGAGTTTCAGTCTATTGTATCATCCCACACTAGGTAAATACGCAATCACACTAAATTGTAAATCATCTGCTTTCAGTAATTTTCCGTTCGTTGTCATTTCTCTCGTTCCTCTCATTTTAGAAACGCTAGTAAATAAAATGTAGATAATGTTAAAATAAACAATA
This sequence comes from Leptosia nina, assembly GCA_963661955.1. Taxonomy (NCBI): domain Eukaryota; kingdom Metazoa; phylum Arthropoda; class Insecta; order Lepidoptera; family Pieridae; genus Leptosia; species Leptosia nina. Next base: position 503,916 of record CAVLEF010000277.1, read on the forward strand.
TTTGGGGTGGGGCGATTTGATGGTTTATTATGACGGAAATCAATATTTAAGCTTGGGGTTGGAAGAACCCGCTCTAACAAGAAAAAAAATGTTACACTTAAAGTAAAGTCGGCAAAATTAGACTTGGCCTTGAAGAGAGTGGCCGCATGATTCTTGTTAGTTCTTCTTCCTACGCCCTTAATTTGAGAACTGGTAGTAAATGTAAATATAGTATTTTTAATTGGTTTGTAAACGTACATACCTACGTGAATAAGTTGTTTTTGACTTTCGACTTTAAGATGCTCGGCAGCCGTAATAGAAAAATGGTATTCAGTACTCTTATACAATTTTTATAAGAATTCATTAGCTAATTATAGCGTAGCTTTAAGTGGACGACATACCTAACGCCAAGCTCGCACGCAAGTCACGTAATACAATATTCTAAATATTATTTTTAATTATAATCAAGTATAATATTTCACTTGTCCGTTATGGCCATTGCCAGGGAAATTGGGCGCCAACAAACGATTTTGATGGTCTATTAATTACGTCTAAACGACTCATTCTAACTAGTAATGCCCCGCCGTGTTACTCGTGTTAGTCACGAAAGATTATATTGCAACTTGGATGGGAAAAGTTTAAAAACATATAACAGGAGAGACTCAACCTCCAGGAAGTAGGAATAAAAATTGATATAAATTATTAATTCAATCTTTGTTGATCACTTATTACGAGACTACCTATCACTACGACAGCGTCTACAGACGCGTCGCGTTTGATCATTCAAAGAAAAACTTCTTTAATAATCTATTTTTCTTTTCTTAATCTGTAAGAATTTTATCCCCTTTTTTCCGCATTTATCTCTATGTCCTTACTCCTATTGGTACGCAGCCTGACGGTTTTAACCTGAAGCCTTTCTCGATAAGGGTCCAACCACACATAATATCCAACCAAGTGCAGAGGAATGCGTTCAAACAAACAAACCAACTCTTCAGCTGATATAGATTGGACAGATGTCATAGCAACAACAAAGCCTTTTATAAATTCTAAACATATATATCTCTAATTAATTGCCGCGCACACCCATCCAGAAACGAGCCGCGCCAGCCAACGCTCACCAATCGATGTTTAAAATCATTTAAAAACTACATCTCATATACAATTATTATTGAAAAATTTATGCCTATATCCCTCTCGCTCGCCCTCGTTACATTGAATGAAGTTCGACCGTTCGCCCGTCCCTTTCGGTCGGCGCATGCGCGCAGCTATTTTCTTTGTTAGATGAAATATATAAGTTGTATGTGTACATTGAATAGTTTATGAATACTCGTAATGAATTCTCTTTATGTACAAGTTTGTTGCGCGGTTTCTGTCATGCTTTGGCTTTAAATACCTATGGGCAAGTATCACTTGTATATCTGTTTGTCCTTATATCTACATATATATAGCTAAAGTATGTTCCCTTACGTGAGGCACACAGTGTTAATCCAATTAAATTCCAGTCTCTAGTCCAGCTAAATATTGAATTAGTTTTTTCCGTCATTCAAACCTAGGACATATAATTGACACACTTTTAACGGTTTAAAACGGAAATGTTTTAAAATGAATTAAACAACGCATTTTGCAAGATGGCGGTTTGGTTCTAGATATTGATAGACAGTTGATACTACACTAAACATAAGCCTTAATATATTGAAACACTTTGTAAAGATTTAAATTCGTTAAAACCCCCCCCCCCCCCCCCCCCCCTTTCCCTTAAAAGTGTTATTTAAATTAGTAAAAGTTTTTTTTAAATTGTTTTTTTTTCAATTTATTATCGATTCGTAAATTATATAGTGCTTTCATGTGCAGTAACATATAAAAAATAGTAAAGTTTTCAAAAGTTCAATTAATTTAATTTTTAAGACTTCCTCTTTTCAAGTGACACATATGCCTATGCCTAATCGTAATCCTGACACATTTAGCGCACGAAACGAAAACAATAAATCATCATTCAATTTAAAAATCCCTTTAAATTGAAAAAAAAATACAACACGGTTGGGACTTGAACCAGCTCTATCGTGTGTATGTAGGGTCGGGGAAAGGAATTGTAATAACATTTAGGGTCAAAGTCTAAAAGCCTCCCCAGATAGTCATTTGGCTAAAGTAAGAAGTCTTTAAAACCACGATACCTAGACTCTTTGGCATATAAATAGACCGAAAAAAAGAATTTAGACCGAAAATAACGAAACGGGGTCTAAAAAACTTTCTTTGTTCAATAAAAATTATATAAAGATTATAAAAACACTTAAACATGTTAGTGCTTACAATATGAAATTGATTTACCTACTGATGTTTTAATACTGTATGTGGTTTACGTGAGTAGCACACATTTAAATGAAACACTAACGGTTTAAAACGCGGTATATATTAGTTCAGGTACTCTTGTTTACCTAGATAAAGACACACCTTCTTGGCAAAGTCCAGCTTACACATGGCCGGTCTCTTTGCAACAAATATACGATATATTAATACGTAGATAAGCATTTTGTAAAACAGGTAATGTATTAATATTTTAATAAAATTCTTCTTTTTTGAGATGGTTCAGCCGCGGTTAAGGGAAAAGAAACAGGTTTTTTATTTTTTGCGACATATACTATACTATACCAGACTTTTTTTGAATACACTTTTAAAAGATAATACGCGCTTTTAAAAATTTTAAAAATTTGGGGTTTCGTCTTACTTCTGACAAGACTAGCTTTTTATGTCAAGAAGTTGAAATTAGCCTTTGACCTACATAATATTAAATATAAAACCTTTTTTGTCTATAACGCGTTACCTAGCAACCGAAACGTTCTGAGATTCTTAGTTTGCGTGCTTGTTGGTCAAATTGTAGCAATGTTTCGCTAGTAATAATGGGTCGTGACTTCTATTCCTACAGCGTCCAATGTGAATCAAAAAACAATCTTTCGGAAACATGTTGGATTTAGAGTATTTTCGTTAGTTTAACCTAAAGCATCCGAAACGTCGAGCTGAAGGTAAACTAAATTAAAAATAAACTACCTAAGATATTTTCAGTTTTAAACCGTTGAATGTTGGATCGTCTGAAATAGTGGTGCACAGATGGAAAAGCCTTGAATCTGTGTTTCGGTTGAATTTCGTATGGATTTTTCATACGTGGCTGACCTCCTCCCCTGATGTAAAAACATGACCCTACTTTTGTCGGGTCGGTTAAAGTAATTTTATTTGAAGCAAGCAATATTTTTGTTAGCGAGATAAGATCAATATTTAATTGTGTTTGCGAAGGACGACTCAAAGGGAAGGAATATTTACAAACAAACCCACACGATTTATTGTTGTATTTATTTTCTCGTAGCTTTGAATTATTGAGTTCGCGCTCCACTGCGTCCGCGGCTTTGCTTACAAAGTGTAAGCAAAATCAAAATAAACAAGTGCAAATCGTACTTGCGTTTAACGGGTTCTGTACACTTCATGAAAACATCAAACTCCTTTTGCTTACGGGGGTCACTTGAATCATTAAAATACGCTTTATTTGCTGTCACTACAACAATAGATAAACTAACTAGTCTGGGTAACTATAGAGTCAGTCAGTCAAAAATCATTGCAGGTATACTTGTGAACGTCGCTCCAATACAAACCTAAATCTCTGAATATTCTAATTTTACATTTACCACTAGTTCGTAAATCAAGAACGTATCTTCAAGTTCTAAAAAGATAACATTTGCAGTATGGTTCAAAGTTTCTGCGAAACCACACATATAAATAAAGCATTAGTAATTAATTTAAATATAGTATTTTCGACGTTTTAAAACGCCAAATTTATATTTAAGCTGTTAATGTTGTCTATACTAGTATTAGAAAGCTGTAGAGTTTGCTTCTTTGACGCCTATCGCGGAACTACTTATCTGAACCTCATAAGCTGAAAAGAATAGTTTAAAATAGGGGTATCTCTTTGAAGATATTTGTTGCGTGCATTGCAAAAACTGTTAAAGATACCCAAAAACTTCGTCAAAATACTTCATATGGCAAAAATAATGTTAGCCAAGTTAGCTAGTATTATTAGCTAACTAAGTAATGTCACTAATTATAAAGTTTTATTCCGCGTACTAAACTGACTTACTATACCATTCTCCTTAGCTTCATAATTTTTAGAGATTTCCAATGCTTTCTCTTCTTGACAAGTGTAAGAACATTTATTACAACGTCTTATAAAGTGCAACACCTTATCTTACAATTTTCATACACAAATAATAGAAATGATCTTCCGTATACTCGAACACGTTTTGTTAGCACAGTCAATAAAGTGTGTGATCTGATGTGGGCCCAGCTGTGTAAGCCAGAATCCGCTATGAATATTTGGCGTTGTGCAAGGTTCCTTACTCGTTCCGCTTTTGTTAATAAAAATATTTCGCGTACGATTACGAAGTAGATATTTACCCTCTGTGGTAACTTGTCTGTTTCAATTTATGACTAGTCTGAAGACTGGATGAAAATGGGGACTGGGGGAAATGGGGGGCGGGCCCCACTTCAGGTAGGGACAGGTCTCCAGTTTATCATAAAAAAACTTAGACACTACGCTGCACCAGTAGGCTTTGCGGGCTTTAGACTATAGGTGGTTCAACCTCAATAGGATTCAAACACGGCAGCTCGTAATCTGCAGTCGAATAGCTAACCAAAACTCAAAGAAGTAAAAAAAACGTAACGCGTAAGGGCGACAATTTATCTAGCTTTCTTTTTCTCTGGCAATCACTTAGTTACTATTATCTCTATGTATTATTGAGTATTTCTGTAGTTACGTGAGTAATACAGTTAAATAAAACCCTTTTAACTGTTCCAAACGCAAAATCTATTAGTTCATATATTTTAAGTACGGCGAGACATTTTGGATGCTTTGCACAAACAGTGATCATGGAAGGGCAAGGCACCTGTAACATCGGGCCGTAGTTGAATTTAAAAAAGTTTGTATATTTCGCGTTTAAAAACGTTGTATTGTTGTTTTTGCTTGTGTTATTTTAAATTGGACTTGATAGAGCAGCAGTCACATACGACGTTTTTCTCCGGAATGGCGTTTAATCCACACTATGATTCTTGATTCACCCAATATTATGATAAGACACCACATACACAGGAGAGTTTATTGATCTCACGCACACACCAAACACTTTACATACATAGACTTTAGGGTGAACGCAAACTCGGTACACCTAACTAGGACTCCTAGAGTAATATTGTTTTCAGTTTTTCACGACTTTTTAATAAGGCCCATCGGGAAAACAGACATTAAAATGTGTTTGCTCCAGTTTTGACACTGAATGTATGTATTTACACTTTTACAGAGTTTCCTTATTTACCCTTATATATAGCTAGCCCAAGTATTGTGTGTGATGAGTTCAAGCAAAAAAAAATATTTAATTGTATGTATTTTATGCGAGTAGTATAGTAGTTACTTTATTTGTATCTATAATCCGACGCACTAAGATGCTTTCCAGTCTGCGTTTTAAACCTTAAAATTTCATATCAAATTCTTTATCAAATCATTATCTTTATAATATCGTCTTTACTTTAGATATCAGTGTTAGTTCTCACGACAAAGTCTGCGTTCAGCCTTATGTGTACAACACACGCACACAAAGCTCTCGAAAATTTGGCAAATGTCCTCAAATGTGCCGACATTTCACCCTTTTTGTGTGACATCAGTACCGTTTGCAGCGAAATAAAGATACATATTTACAACTCTTTTTAATACATTTATTAAACATAGTCTCATGGCCACACAAAACATGTAGACATATTTGGATTGTGATTAGGGAGTTTGTACACATATTTTGTTCGTTATAATTAAACAGAAATTTTAAGACAATTACTGTATACAATATAAAAAAAAGCTCTTAATTTTAAAGAAATGAGTTACATTGCGTTTATCATATGTTGCGTTGTTAGTCAATCATTTCGTGACGAGTCCGATTTGGGCTTAACCACTTTTTTTACACTTCAATTTAGTTATATTATACTTGCTGTACCATCGACGTCGTCCGCGTAGAATAATTATTTTAGACTTCAAATGTTGTTTTGGCAAACCTCCTCTTCATCTTTATAAAATACACCTTCGACATCTGTAGCGTAAGTCGTTCTCTCAAGTTAATCTTAAGTACATGTACTGTCGTGGACATTTTTTTAACTTATTTACAGACAAATCATTATTTCATTAATTATAAGTTTTCGTAGCGCACGCGACGGAAACTCAAAAACATTTCTCACTGTTTATTAGCTTCTATTGATCGCAGCGTGTAGTTATATAGCCTTAAGCATTCCTTGATAAATGCTCTAACCAAGACAAAAATAATTTTACAATTCGAAGCAGTAGTCCCGGAGATTAGCACATTCAGAACAAACAAACTCTTCAGCTTTATAATATTAGTGAAGATAACCGTGTCTACGAAGTTCGGGTTCTACGAATGCACATTGATGCCCTTATACGTCGAAATTATTAACTTATTCTCGTTTAACACAAAAACTATAAAATACACATTTATTTTTTAAAAAACACGGTTGCATTTGTGTGCTAATTACCATAAAAATCTCTTCTTTAAAAGTCGTTTAATGATGAACTATTGACATTTTAAAATCTACACTTAACAAGACAACTATCTATATTCGCTTTGAGTAGGATGATACCATATGTAAGTATTTAATTTGTGACATTTTATTTAGTGTTTAAAACGAAACTGAACTGGGAGTTGATTTTTTTTTATTAAAAATTTCAACTCTCCTTTTTTGCGAACCCTACAAGGATGGGCACGCACATTAAAAACGTACAATATTCGCGTCAAGTTAAATTACGGGATTCCGACACAAAAATGTCGCTTCTAGAGTTTTTGCACTCTTTAAGACAAATGTGGATTGACGGTACTATGTTTTACCCACCGTCTATAGTGCCTCAGGCCAAAAATAAACATTATATCGTCTATCCTCATTAGATGTTGCTTAAAATCACGTTTGATGATTTAAAGATTTATATATCTGTTATTAAAATCGAAAGTGAAATAGACACAGAAGTGTGTCCACCCCGTGCCCCACGAAGGGCGAACTAATTTCATCCACACTTATTTAGCTCACGCCTCGCTAATGTCAGCTCAGCAGGCTTTTAGTGGAGTTGAGTGGAGTTCTTAGTTAATGCATTTGTCTAATGTCTAGATATAACTGTGTGTAATAAAATTACGACTTGCTTTATACTTGAGAACTCGGTTTTACAATGGTATAAAATTTAGTTAAAATCAATTTTTGATGGGCAGAAATATAATAAACAGGCTCTGGGCTCAATGCTTTCGGTGGGTAGTTGGGAATTTCGAAATTCTGTTTTGGTCAACCACCGTCCGCAGATGGAAAAGTCTCGTTTCGGTCTCAGCCTATTGATTTGTGAATGTCCAAAGCCAAAATAGGTCGGCAGCGGTGTCTGTTTAGATATCGGTTCTAGTATATCATCCATCATGTGAACATCATGTTTGTCTGTCTATTTTCTCTCGATCGATAATTCGTAAGCTGAGGGACGTAAAGCTATGAATGAATAATTCTTGCTAATTTTATTTTGTTGAAAAATATCAAAATACACAACGATCACATTGGTTAGAACAACTGCAGGGAACGCTGTGGATTCCGTTTTAAGTCCGGCCCGTGTCGTAATTTTTTTTTTCAATATAAACTCGATTTTTAATTTACAACGATCATATTATAGCGTATTACCAGAACTTTTCTTAAGTTTTGTTTATATTTACGCAAGCAATAAGTAAAACATTTTCAATGGTTTAAAACATGAAACTTATTTAAAATTTTTCCGACGTTTCGGATGCTTTGCAGCAGCCATAGTCACGATGCCATAGTTATAATAAACTGTTAATAAACTTATTTCACTATAGTAATGTATTTCGCCTTTGAAACCGTTGAAAGAGATTTTTTTTTTTAAGTTTTACTTAAAAGTATGGTAAGTGAAACCGCAGGAATCTCTTTTGATATTCCAACATGAAAAAAAGCAATTTTCCATCACATCAAGGTAATAATTCCTATTTCAATAAGCTTCACTCATCTTTGAACTCATTTGCATATAAAAGCTAGCTTAAATTTCTTTTTGAGCCATCTTCGCTATGAATCATTATGACCTGAAAATTTCATAATATTTTTAGTGAATTATGTTGGTACGATATTAGGTATTATTCCGTAATTTTGTTTAATTTCGTGGATTGTAAACTTAACTATTTTCTAATTAAATTTTTTTACTCTTCAACCTTTGTCCAAAGGTAAAAAATACTATGAGTGGATTACAATGTGAAATATATTGTTTAACTTATTTATTTTAACGACCCGACGTTTTGGATGCTTTGCAGAAGCACCTCACGGTTGGGGATAAGGTAGCTAATACATGTCGTGTTTTAACCCGTTCAGTGTTTTATTTATAAGTAAAACGTTTTTCAACTTGGGCTACAATCGTCTATGATTGTGCTAAACTTGTTTTGACGGTGTATAAGATATAAAAAAATAACTATTCGAAATATTATATTGATTTAGGAATCACTATAATTTTATTGACTGTTAAGACAATTATTTGGTTTTAAAATGAAAAACCGGTGTTTATTTTTATTTTAATATTAAAACCGATTTTCTAAACTTTCGAGCTCTTCTTCAACAACACATGTCAACACTGATTTTAACTAAATTCCCGCAAAATGCAGCCACAATCCCTAATATTCTTACCCAAATACTAACTATACGTATTTTGAAAAAAGGCGCCGAAACTAGAATAGTTATAGTATCTTAGATATATAGACATTCAAACAAACGTGATACTAAAATTAGTATTTTTTAAAAGTTAATTTTGACAAAGTGCTCTATCAAATATCCTTGTAGTGTTTCTGTTTAGTGTAACGACTTACAAATAACTCACTCTCTCGTCTACTCTGACTCACTTCAAGCCATACTCACTAAACGCCGCGTCAGTGAGGTTTGATTTCTTGAGATCGACGCCATCTAACGGGACAGTAACTCGCTTGCCTAGAGTTACCATCATCACGATGTGGGGCTTCTAAAAAAGTAGTGAGTCGCGAGTCAAAATGCTAGCCATGTCCACGTTAATGATGCCCGCCGCTACCATGACCACGATGACGAACGCCGGACCTATACCAGTTGCAGCTGCGACGAAGCTCGAGCCGAAACTGCTGCAACTGCCGCACCCGGCTCTGATGCAGCAAGCCCCACAGCAGCACCACCATCAGCACCAGCACGGGAATAATAATAAGCTCGGTGAGTTGTTTATTTAACCAGTAACATTTGTTTTTACGTTGTCTAAAATAAGATGACAGGGGGGGGTACGGCGACATTATTGTTCAATCCTTTAAACCTTGTTAAAACTCTAAATATCGTAGCAAAGATTTTGTTAATAATGTGCAAAATTTTAGGTAGGAATCATTGTGTCCCATGGAATCTTTGCCTTCCTTCACCTTTAGAAGTAGAACATTAAATCTCTATGTCGTGTGTATTATCTACCGACATTTTAAGTCTATGATCACAAAAGGTTTCAGCTGTATGTTTATCTGATTGTCTATCAGGACAAAGCATACTTTACTTATGTATAAAAAGATACCTGACAATATTAAATGGGAAAGTCACCTGCTTTTAAAAGGTAGAATTTTTATGCATAGCCCATATTATATTTAAGTCCCCAAAAACGACCCTTAATCCAAAAAGCTAAGGGTTGTCACATAAAAAATATAATAACAGTTTTTATGCGTTCTTTATAGAGCAGGTAAATATATTGTCATACTGAATAACCTATGGAAGAATGTAATTCTGGTATGATCAGAATAGTTAAATTTCACTACTGCGCGCTTATTGGAGTAACTATTTGGTTGATTTTAAAGTTAATGGCTATGTAATTTTATACAAGATTTTGTTGGCATTTGTCATCATCTTAAACGACGAGCACCGGGGCTCAGCGCTAGTTAAAGTCTAAATCCAAAAGGTCAACAGCTCATCTTGTTTCGAATATTAAATGAATTGGGTAAACCACCTTTCTCCTAATGCATCTTATACTATCAGAATGTCGTACCATTTATATTTGTTCCATATCCGCTATTTTGTTGGTTGTATTTCAAAGATAATGACACTTTATGGCGTCTAAGCAGCCTTTGTTCATATTTACAAGTTGACGACCCGACTTTGCTTTTATATCATAACAGTTTGTCCAATTTAGTATGATACTTTCAAATGTTAGTAAATCTATTTGATCGCGTCCGTAGTTCAATAGTTGAACGCGTTGCATAGCTTAGTAGTGGGCACGAGTGGACTTCGAATCCTGGATAAAAAATAAAATGTTTCGTTTGGGCAGCTTACTATAACTTCAGTCTACCAACACTTTAGGGTTTAAAACACGAAATATATTAGGTTAGTAAGTTACATGTATTGCTGTGTAACGGACACATATATGTGTTCGCCCTACAAACTTAACGGGATTACAGAACACCCAACGAATCTAATGTATTATTAACATTAGAAAAAAAAAATTTCTATTGATTTATAATATTTGTATAATTTTTTATTTACTCAGTGGTAATGTTAAATGTTGGGACCTGTTAATACTAACAATACTAAGTCAAGTTTCGCTTTAACTCTGGGCTATACGAGACTCCCAACTAAGTTACAGAGTCCTTCATATTCAAACGGCATTTTAATTAATTTCGAATTGAAAATTTTACACGACAATGGCCGCGGGCCATTTTCTTTTTTCCAGGGATAACAAAGCGATGGAAATTAATTACGTTCAATTTGGAAACGTTTTGCGTTTTAAATGAAAATGTTTTTCATGACAAGACTATTGCATATATTTCTTTGTACATGGTTAATCGTTAAAAAAAAATGTAATAGATTAGCTTGGAGTTCACTAGACGGAGATATATCTCTGCTCAACGGGCCGTGGGTTCGAGGCTGACCAGGTCACGAACCACCGACCACAGAGCCGTGAAGTTAATTTGCTTTAAGTCTGTAAATTTCCGAATATCCAAAGCCAAAAATAGGCCGACAACGCATCTTGTTTAGTTGTGATATGGTTGATCGCTCGTAAATCTACTGCCTGGAACTTAGGCTTACCCACTCCCACCTGAAGAATCATTTGTGCACTCGTGTTCAGTGGTTAGCACTGAAATGATAAAATTGAAGCTTTATAAATCCTGGATTATGTAATTAAGAGATCTCAACCCCTGCGGTGTGTCCTTCCAATTCAGTCAAATATCAAGTTACATTTGTGCACCCTGCCTTAATTTCAAAGTGACCACAGTTTGAATTGCACCTTTGTCATTCAACACGTCGGGGGTTACAAACCTTTTTTGTGTTACTTAAACGGACGCTCGGGTAACGGATGGGGCCTCTGTGGTTTTCACTTGTCGAAACGAATTAACCAACCAGAAGGTTATTTATTTGTCAATTATGTAAATTTTGACAGGCACATTGGTTAAATTGATTAAATTGAACGGCTCTTGGGTTCTATTTCCATCGGATCCTATTTATTTGTTTAAATTAGTTTTATATTTTTTTCTGAATATCTCGACTGTCTTAAAAATCTAGATATACAATAGTGGTACCAATATTTATATTTCACCCAAATTACTACTACAGATGAAAAAGATGTGAAGTGTAAATCCTGTTTTGATTTCAGTCGGTGGATTTCCAAATGACCAACTGCAGTATGAGTCGACATTAATTAGACTGTTTTAAACCTGGGTTATTTTTACGTCCGTCAACTAAATCCACTGTTTATCTATCGATTTTCATAAAATGAACAGCTCCCTCTGGGGCCCAAATTTTTAAACGATAAATATTGTACAACCGTCGTGACAACTATGCGCACGATTCCGTTTGTAACTGCTCTAAGAAAATTGTCAAACGTTTTCTTTTTTAGTGACATTGCATTTATTAGCTAGCCTTTATAATTAACCGGAAGTTTGAGCGGGAAGGGCAATGACCACGCCAATGTGGTGTTCCAGAGCCGTATACTACCAGTGTTCGGGAACAAGGGTCTCTCCGTCTTTGATAGGGTCATCGTCATAGTTGGTTGAAACGATTCCCGAAGTTTTTCAGTTGACATTAATTTCATCTACGTTTGAACCCAGGACGGGGGGACCAATAAGCTACGTAGCTTGCCCCTTATAACATTGGTATAGATAAAATTTTGAAACTACCAAGTTGGGAAATTTCAGTAGAATTTTATCCCGTCGGTATATGAAACGATCTTTGCAGGCGTCAAGAATATTAAAGATTTCCGTTTAAACTTGGCTTATATCCAGTTTTTCACTCAAACGAAGCTTCGCTGCCAAGTTTGGTGTTCTGTGTTTGTTCATCTTTTACCACATACGTCAATTGGCCGTTGTTTTAATGTTTGCTGATCTCTTACGAAAGAAACGTAACGTAACGTGCTCGGTGGTGGTGGCAGCGATAGCTAATAGTCGTCGTGGGTTTGTATCCCATTCGGACCTACATATTCTAAAATTTAATTATAATTTATCAAAATGATTCGAAATTTAAAAATTTCGTCATTCGTTTTTTACGCTATTATTACAGATGTTGTTATTTGTTTGTTTGTCAAACAATTCAATAAAATAAATAAATAAACTGATATAAATCACTAGAGAATAGGAACCCTAGGTATAGCTAAATATTAATCTTAATGGAAGAAATAGTTACAAATCTATTAAAGTTACAATTATATTTATTTCGATCCATTACAAGAAAATAAAAAAAAGTTTCGAACTTGTCTTAATGCGTTCCATAGCATTTAACATGAGAGGAGCTAGCTTTGAATAACGAGAATACCATATTTTTTTCAGTATAACAAATATAGAAATGAGTTCACCCCATACCCCAAAGGTGAAAGGGTTCCACTGAAGCCCCATAACATATTTTAGAGTTAAAATTAACTATACTAAGTAAATAGTGTGTATAAGCATTTTTCCAAGAGATTGTTTTGAACTTTTAAATACAAGACGCCATTCAACTGTTTTTTAAACATCGTGTTCATAGACTATACAGTGTCATCTTGTATAGTCTATGGCTTTTAAATACAACTTTAACGGTTCTAAACGCGATAATATATTAGTTAAACTTATTTGAAAATTATTTTTACCTTCGGTCCGACGTTTCGGATGCTTTGCAGCAGCCGTGGTCACGGGGAGTCTCCCTAAGTTTAACTAATATATCGCGTTTTAAACCGTTAAAGTGTTTTATTTAAATGTGTACTACTCGCGTAAACTACAGTGAATTTAGAAGTTAAAAAAAAGTTTATAGTAAGAATTTCTGAGAACATAGCGTTCAAACTAACAGATCCTTCAAATTTAAATATAAAATTTCAAATTAGCCTGGACGGTTATGAGATATTAATCAAAATTTCATTTCGAATAACCCCATTCTCCCCTTCTCGCAGTAACCGGAACCTAACTAGGTCAGTATATAATTAGTTAAAATTATGGCGCACCTTCCCTCTTATACTATTCATTATTTTAAACGTGTAGGCTTTTGATTTATAGCGTTCGCCCCAACACGGGGACATAACTGGGATACGAGCACGAAATTGACTATGTATATAATTCCCAGTACGAGACGCTTTTTTATGACAGAAGAGTATATCTGTATTTATTATTATATAAAAAAAAAATCAATTTTAGATATTACGTGTCCTTCTGTATGGTGTGAAGTCTACCCCTTGCATATTTTCTTTAATCTAAAATGTATTTTCAATTTACATAATGCATAATTAAACATTTTATAAGGTCTGGCAGGAAAAAATAAAGAAGGCTATTTTTAAATTAATTATTTGAAACACTTTTCATTACATTTCGTTAAACGCAGTCTTAAAGCAATAGAAACAAAAGACGGCATTATTTTGATTGTTTTGAAAGGCGTTCAGATAACATTGGAGGAAAGTCGGGAAATGGATTTTCCGTGGATCTTATGAATTGGTTCTTTGTTCAATGAAATGACTAACACGTACAAATAGTCGAATAAGGAAAGCCGTGAAAACTCTGTCGGGCCTCCCGCGTCGGTTTAAAGTGAGCAGATTCAATGATTGGTTTTATTAATACGCTACTTTTATCGTACTTACGTAACGTTCTTTTCTTAGAGAATCGAATTTAGAACGGGCCACAGGAGTGTGGACTACTTTAAATAAAAATTGATGAAAAAGCCAGACTGCCAGATGACACAAAACATTTTTAGTACTTAGGTCCAGATTTGACAATCGATAGCCAATTGGCGTACTTTATCACCAAATCACTGAATTCTTTTTATAAAATCTTCCTCGAAATTCTTCTACTATCTGAAAGTAGACGTGAAACCCACAAATTACCCATGAAAAAGATAAAAAAAAAACGAAACGGGACCTCTAAGTCCGGGCCTTCGCAAAAGTCCGGGGAGACATTAAAACAACAAATGGATGCTCTCGAAGGGAGGGATAAAGGATATTATTTCGGTGCAAATCATAAGCGATAGCGTGGTATAATGCTGTTTTCAACGATATAATCCAATTTGAAAACTGACGATATTTTTTGACAGAAGACAGCCAAGCTCACTTGATAAATAGTAAAGTACCACAACCATGTAACATTTTAGCAAGTAGAAATCGAAGCTGAAAACGTGCCTTTCCAGAGAGTTTACTTAGAAGCGGAATCTGTTTATTCCAAAAGTGAAAGCAGCTTTGGAAATTTTGATGTAGGTCAACGAAGATAAGTTAAATAACATTCCATGCTTAGTTTATATAAAAACTCGCTAAAAATCGGGGACTTTTCAAGAAAAACGCCGTAAAAAGTCAAGAACAAAAGTTAAATATCTCGGTATGTCCAAACCATCAAGTAATAGTTTTATAAGTTTAACCACTTGTGCCTCTTTTTATTAGCTTAATAATTGCACTATGGTATCTTAGAACTTGGGCCACAACCCAATAAGGAAAGGCAAAATTCTTGAGACAACAAGAGGCAGTAATTGAAATATCCCATCTCGTACAAAGCCGACTTTACCGACTGCAGGAAAAATTATTATGTTTACAAATATTGTTCAAAATGTCCTGTCATATTTTCAAATCATTCGCAATTTTAAAAATCAACAAAAGATATAGTGTTTTGTTGACGAGTCTCCTCCTTATATGACCGCGACGTCCGCGTAGATAAGATAAATACTTTTTTTCACATTTCCCACTGTCTCTGCTTCTAGTGGTCGGAACGCGATGTTTATACATTTTTAAATTTTTAATGTACAATAATAATTTTTCAATTCGTAGCAGTATTTCCGAGATTAACACGTTCAAGTAAAGAAACAAACAAATTCCTCAGCGTTACATATTAGTATAGATAACTGCCTAGTCACCTATTAGAAAACCATTTTTTATTTATATCTTTCGATATAGTCCTAATTATCATCGACCGGTGAAACGGACACAAAGTTGTGTTCGCCCTTTGGCTCACACACCCCGTGTCTATATCTATAGTTATAACGTGAACAGGTCCCCGGTGGCTGCGTCTAAAATTAAAGAGAGGTCGCTGTGAATGCCTTTTCAATAAAAAGTAGGTCATTTGTTTCTTTTTTGGTTGTTCTAGCCGGTTCACACTGTCGGCTCTAAGACGTCTTTATATGTTACTGCGCAGTTGCCTAGCGATAGTTATTTAGCGCAGACTGCGGTTACTAGGTCCTGGCTTTGAACCTGGGGAGGGCAATAGTTATTTCGATGTAAGGCATTTTTGAAGAACAATACCAACCGAAGTTTGATGGCAGGAATTATTGGATCGAAGATGACGTTAATTTGTCAGTTCGGAATGGTAGTCATAAGACCTCACCGACCTGTCTAGAACATGATGGACCTCTCATTTGGGTGTGCAGTAGCAACACGCTTGACTGTTCTCCTTAGTCATGCTTTTTTCTCTATGAATACAAACAGTAATATTTTCAGCGAAACATCGTAATCTCGTAATCCTCTGGGAATTATCCAAGCTGTCAAAATGATGACAGTTTCCTTTTTTAATCGCCTCTTTTTTTGACAGTCGGATTATGATGTTGGGATAATTGCGTTGTTATTACTCGACTAGGGGCGTCCGCGGTGTTGCTTGCGTTACGGTATACCTTTCTACTCATAACTCCGTACGTCTATTCCTATATTAATAAAACCACTGAAAGTCACCTCGCGGAAGGAAGAGTTTACCACACGTTTATTATTATCGAGCCACACCTCCCTTTTAAAAGTTAACAGAATATCTTCAATTTTATATTTTTGTGAATAATAATATAGAAAAAATAATAATTCTCTTACTATCGGTGACAGACAGAGAGCGAAGGCTTACCAATAGGCTACTTCTTGGCGCAACCCTAAAACGTACACTAGAATGGAATTTACACGAAGGATAATCTTTAACGCAAGTACTCTCAAAAAACAAAGAAACTAAGGCTTTCATAAAAAAATAATGTACGCACAACTTTATGTTACGTGTTTTCAAAATTAATTATATTATATTTTCGAAATTCAACAAATCTAGGTGATATTATAGCTATATAGATTTACCACTTGTTTATCAAGATCGTTTAAGCCGTTTGGTCGAGAAACACACAAAAACATTTTTTTTTTTCAGAAATAGTCATAGGGCAAATACACGTTTATCGGTCTTTCCTGTAGCCAAATGATTAAACGTCTTGCATAGTATTGCGTTAAGCGCGTAAGGCAACTATTTGCCTGTAAAAGAACTTGAGATATTTTGCCCAAAGGAAAAGTGGTCTCATTTCTTTAGCGTCCGACATTTGAACGTGGAACCTCCAACGCAAAGCATAAAACACATGGAACTACTGAGCCAGGTGCGAGCTACAGCGCAGCCATACAAAGGCATATTGAATCAAGGGTGTCATTATGACGCCTATTCCCTGCGAAGGGGTTAATCCCGGTTAATCCCCCGGGATATCCCGGAATCCGAACTGACGTGACTTTCAACAGTCGCCGAGTAAGCCGTGACAAAAGGAAATTCAAAGAATAGAATTTATTTATCAGCTACTTGGGATTGTAAGCGATATAACATTTTCGTGGACCTTTTTTCACTATTTCGCAGGCTCAATAGTAGCAACGAATGGCTAATAGTCAAGTTGTTGTATGTTCGATTCCCACCCAGTCTTAACATGTTTCTCAACTTACAACATTTCTGAAATGTGTTGGATTTCGGCTGGAAATCTGGATATTACATGGATGGAAGGAATATCACAATTTTGTCCAGATTGAGAACCGCCGTCTAAAAGCTGAAGGTTAATCGCGTTTCGGTTTAAGTCTTTGGTTAAGTATTTCCGAATATCCGAAGCCAAAACAGGTCGACAGAACTTTTATTTAAACGCTATGTGGCAGGTTTTTCACGTTTTATCAAGTGAGTCTTTGAAAGATTAATTTTGTAGTGATACAGATAACGAATAGACATCGCCGTATTATTCATTAATACATTTAGATAGTGTTAGTTACAACGAACCACATATTTCTATAATATAATACCTCCTATGTAAACTTGAATTTAGAATTGAAAATTAAATAAAACACACCGGACCAATAAATTTCCCCAGCGGTAGAATTATTTCCGCCACAGTTAACATTCAAAATTAGTTTTTCCCTTTTTCCACGAAATTTTCTCGCTTATGAAACAATAATGTTACTTTGATTCAATCGGAGGCTAACAGGTTTTTTAAAGAAAAATAGAGATTCGTTCACCTATTAAACGAACAAAAACCTTTTCTACGTTTTCGAATTGTTCGGTCCAACCAGAAGATGTGTGTTTTACGAAGTTCCTTGACGTCTATTAGTTATTGCTAAACGTCGAGATCAAATAGTCAACTACGACGGTCGATCTTTTTATCATAGCTGACTCAGAAGCATGTGGTTGACACGATAGAATGTGAAATAAGCCAACCATGTAGTATTCATACAAAGCGCTGTCAACCTATTTTGGCTTTGGATATTCGGATATCCACAGACTTAAACCGACACGCGATTAAACTTCACGGTTCATCTGTGGGCGGAATTTTCGATGGTCCCACCACCCTTTTGATATCCAAATGTCCAGACAAACATTTCAAAATGACCTTGAAAATCGTACCTGAAATTTGTAAATAAAAAATCTATTTGAGATTATGTTTACAAGCGTTGAAACTTTGTTATCTTAATGATTTCCTTGGCTACAAAGAATAGGATTTTATTAATAGGTAATTGTTAAGGTTGAAATTAGACAGCGCGAAACCACTTGTATATATAGTACGGGTCCTAGCTTCAGGGTTTTTTCAGATACACCGTGGTGGCAGATAGCGAGCAGTGTTAGTTTCGTTTATACCTGTTCAGCGGAACCCTAAAAAGCGGTACAAGTAGCACACAGAAACAACATAATTTCGCACGCAATGCTGCAAGCTTCGTTCAGTGGCATGCAAATCCGCGGCATACATTATGTATGTGACCTGGATTCATAATTGTTAAGGGCGCTTCACACCGCCGGCTTTTCTGAGTTTTCAGCGGCGGAACGCTCATCTCGTATGCTGTATCTATAATTTACGTCACGTGATTCTATAATTTCTTATCTATAGTGACATCGGAGATTTAAAAAAAATCATCAATATAATTTTTATATTAATAACGTTTTCTTCTCTACGGTATGTTTTACGAAGGGGATATAATACAATTTGATTTTTTTAAATATTGTTTTTAGTTTATGTTTGTATTCTAATGATATGAATGAACAAATCAAATCACATAATTTTGTCACACCATTAGTTTCATACAGATGACGCGGGAAAACCGCGCTCGAAACATATAAATTAAACGGTCGCATTTAACAACGCCGCTCGTGTGAAACGCCATAACGCTTCAAATCATTAATTAATTAAAGGTATAATTCGTAAAATTAATGTAAAAATTTTCCAGTAAATAATACATTTAGGTCTGCATGAAATATTTCTCTAATTAGTTTACATTCGTAATTTGACTCGGTGCCAATATGTAATAACAATTAATGGGCTGTGAAATCCATTAGTAATTACGTAGGGAAGCGATAAGACACACTTTTGTGTCCGTTTTAACATCTCGCTATGAATAGAAACGAGGCAATTGACTACAATCACAAACATCATGACGTAAAAAACTATTTTGTCTTTTTTTATACTTTAAATATATATACAAAATCATTCAACATGGACCCTGGTCTATATGGTACAGCTAATAATCAGCGAGTACATGGTTCGATTCCTGCCAAATCCAAAGTGTCAACGTCTATCTATTGATCTTATTTATAATTCCTCTGTAATATTTGTCTGGAAAATTTTAATGTCAAATCACCTTTTCCACATGGAAAAGACTTCATTTGTAAGACAGCAAATCTAAGGCAATGACAACGCATCTTGTTTATATAGTTCTTTTATTTTACCTTACATCAAGCGAACCTCATGCTGGTGTACCCTCGTGTCTCCCTCTGTCGCCCAGCTTGACATTTTTCTTATTTGAAAACACAGGTATCATCGACGGTTGAAGTTAGTCTTTGCATACTCTGAGTTAAGGATATAGAATATTATAATCCGATGTACCTACGCCTCGATTCAATTTCGTTGCGAGTGTACGCTTAGGGTTGTCACTTTTCTATTTAAAGTAAATAACACTAATGTAATTTTCTCCTACTAAAATTATATACGAGATTTGTTGTGACAAATATTTATATAGTTAATCGATTTTGAGTAATTTGCTTTCAACTCTGAAAAGTTAAGGCTTATGCATCTAACCATGCAAAACATGCATCGTGGTGAGTCTAAGCTCTTAGTCTCTCTTCTACGTAGAGCCAGCTGTAGGACATATCAATGTCCCACTCACACACACAATCATGAGGTAGGTTGAAACGACCGTTATAATTACATATTATACAATACCAATTTTCTTGAAATAATGTCCGTAACCTTCGAGACGTGTACATTTGAGTATTATTATAGTTTATGGGTAGCCTTAAGCCAATGAATGTTATTTTATTTAGCGTACAATTTACGGAACCAACCAATAAATAATACTTCCCAGTAGCGACTGAAGTATAACGGGTCTTATTTCTCATTTTATTTTATATATTAGATTTTTTTTAAATTTGTAATATTTCTACTTGTGCCAACCCTACGCCAGTTAAAAGTAATCAATAGTTTCCAACAGACGAATTGACACAGGTATATTATCCATCTCTCTCGCACCCGCAGCGATATTGTATTCTCATCTCGCTCGCTATGAGTGCAGTCTGATATTAAGTGCTTTTATGAGCGGAGCAAGAATACTTAAAGCCCGACTTCCTGACATATCTGCGTAATTAATGGAGTAACAGCCGATTTCAGAGACGTGGATAAACATTATCTAATTAAACGCAAAAAAATCGTGTAGGTATGTTGGATGCTAACACTGTTGGATAAAAACTTATGTAGTACGAAACCAAAAAAAATATTTAACGGTAAGCTTCTAGCAAATGGCTGTTGGGTCTGTTTTAACAGAATTTCCCTGTTTCAGAACACTACCACATCTTCGTTGGCGACCTAAGTCCAGAAATTGAGACGCAAAGCCTTCGGGATGCCTTCGCACCGTTTGGGGAAATATCGTAAGTAAAACGAATCCTAGAAAAGCACAAGAAAGCCTAATTAAAAAAGTATTAGAAAAAAATCCTTGATCTAGGCAAAACCTGAAACTACGACCACACTTCCCCCCTTTTACGAATGTTTAAAACGATCAGGTCTTGTGCTCTTACGCAAGTTTAACACTTCTTAGACATTACAAAGAGGTTCATAACGTTGCTTAAGAATATTATACTTCAAAAAATATATTGATATTATAGTTATATACTAACTGTTCGGAATGAAAACAAATTGAGGGTAGTTTAGTTTTTTCAAAACAGCTTCCAAACGCGTAATCGAGCAAGCTTTTTTATATTTGACAACAATTAGGAATATAAAGTTTTAACACCTGGGGAGACTCCGCTTTATTGTTCTCTAAGTTTCCATAAGTGCAATTTAGGTGTTTACTTTTCGTTAAAATCGGTATAAGCTGTGCTGACGTAAGTTAATACCCGATCCCTGGGCGCACTTTACTCCCAACTAGCTGGCCAGCTGAGTTCGCAGTGCACGCAACGGAAACTTCAAAGATGAATAAAATTCCCCATTTTATTCCACATTTCCTACGGTTTCTTGAGCGTGAGGTTTCATAGAGGTTTGAAAGTACTCCTCGAAAAATGCCTTAACTAAATAACTTCAATCGTTGATCCATTGAATTCGAACCTGTATTTCCCGAGATAAGTGCGTTCAAACAAACAAAGTCTTCAGCTATATACTATAAAATATAATGTTGTATGTTAAGATGTAAAATATATACTATATTTGTAGACTTATAGCGGGTCACCCTGCACACTAAATTGCCTCTAAATCGGCTCGAGGAAAAATTGAAAAGGAAAAATGTTTACTTATTTATAAGCATCCGACTAAATTTCCCGAAAATAAATCGGCGTGTACGCTCTATCCCTGTCTAATTCATAGGAATCGGCAGCTATCTCGCTCGCACTAATAGTCCGGTAAAGTAGAGTATAAAATTTTACGATCCTTTGAAGTTTAGATAAGAGCGTTCTATTCTGTAATGAAATTTTCTTAATTATGTAAAAAAAATGCATATTTTTTTCCGTTATATTTGTTTTAATTTGCATTCGACGTAATATAATGTTGTAAAACAAATGGTTTATAGTCGTTCTCCCCTTTAAAAGTTTGTCTGATAAGATATATATTCTTTTTGATTTAATTGAAATTTAATGCATATATAATTATGGAATGGTGTAGTACTTTATGGCTAATTGTCAACGGGTCGTGGTCGACTTCCACCGAGACAATATGTTTTTAAATTGTGTAAGGCTTTCACTGCCATACTTCAGCATCATTGTCTTTCGGGCTGTTCGGTCAATGTGAGCGAGAAGAGGTTCTCGACGTTTCGCCATCACGTGTGGACGGCATCATCAGGAGTCACTCTATTGCTCGAAGGATTTTGATTAGAATTATTAATAATTTCGTTGAGATTAGAGATTGGGCAATACTGAACGAGTGAGTTAACATTCATACGCTATTAACTATATATTGTCTCTCGACGACTTATAACAACTACTCACACAAAATAACATTAAAAAAGTATATAATTCAGAGGAGAGACTTTTGGCCAAGTTTTTGTATGACGTTGGTGCTATTGACTGCGGAAGCTTAAGCGAACGCGTTTTGTGTTTTTATTTTGTTCCTTGTGAAATATTGTCAACGCGGTCCTATAGTCGATTTGAGTCCCAGCTAAAATGTTAATTCGACCAAGGGTTTGAAAAAATGTTATTGAACATATTGGGACTATATAAATTAAAAATAGATTTTACTTTGCGCAAGAGGTGCATGCATCAATAGTTTGAAAAAATCGACGATGTCGTATAGTATACGGTAACTCAATTGTTTAGAACAACAACACGGAGGGCTGCGGATGCCGGTTCAAGTCCTGCCTCGTGTCGTATTTATTTAAGCAAAGTCAGTTTTTTAACTGTTTGATTAAAAATGAAAACGTCCAGTAAGACAAACATAAAAAAGGTTCTCTTGTTGTCTTTTGTGATTTTAGTAAATTAACTAATTTTTCGATACGTAAACTGGAGGGTTACCATTTTTAAAACAATATTTTATATCTATGATAGTAGCTAGAAATTGTATTCATGATGTGAATTAAAATCTATTGATAAGGCTTATCGACAATACTGCTGTTATTGACACATTCAAGTGGTGTGAATGTATAGAAACATTACTCTAAATACTGTCTGTAGTTTGTGCGAGTAGTACATATTTGAATAAAAAACTTTAACGGTTTAAATAACGATATATTTTACTTAAATTACTTTACTTAATTACTTGGTAACGGGAAGACCACGGCTGCTGCAAAGCATATAAAATGTCGGGCCGTAGTAAAAATAATTGCCAAATAAACCTTTTTTTTTAAACATTACCTTTTCTTATTTTAATATTTTGTATAATTTAAATGACATATCTTCTTTAAAATGTACAAAACTACAATGACATTGTTTGCATCATTAAACAATAACAGAATTGTCTGTACCTTGTTTTTGTTTCATTAATTAATGACTTTTCTTATCCGTATTTTAATAAAAAGTGGCCTCTTTTAGACCGTCCGCGTCCTCTGCTAAACGACCATTGGCAAGCTTGGACGTAAAAAATATAATTTATCCGCGGACAGTTGGGCGCCACGAGACTGGCTCTCATCCAGTTGTCTTGCGATATCTTGCTTTATTGCTCCCAACAGATTGAGAACAATATCGCTATATTAATACAATATTTGTATACTCTGTATACGTATGTTTACATAAGGACAACGGCGATCTGTAAATACGGTTAGATTGTAAAATATCTAGCGACGTCATAAGATCGTCTAATGTATAATATTAGCTAAAGAGTTTGTTTGTTTAAACGCGCTAGCCTTGGCAATTAGTGATTCGAATTGAATTGTTTTTGTATTTGTTACATCATTTATCGACGAAGGTTTTGTCGCGTATGAAATATCTATGAAAGAAAGATTCCTCTAGGAGTATGTCTATCTTTTAAGATTTAGTTACTATAAGGACGGGACGACGTCGTAGGTGACAGCTATATATAATTTATAAAGATGGCTCCCATAAGTAGCCAATTTTATTTTAATTTCTGTTACATAGCTTCGGTCATTATCGAACTCTAGAAGGTACCTACATTATCAATAGGCATTATTAGACACGCGCGCACAAACAATCCCCTCAAATTCTTTATCTTCATTGTATATTGGGTACAATTATTCTCTCTCTTCCAGTGATTGCAGAGTCGTAAGGGATCCGCAGACGTTGAAGTCGAAAGGTTATGGATTCGTTTCTTTTCTCAAGAAATCGGTAAGCTTGTAACGCACATTGGTGTAAAGAATAAGATATAGTAGATAGAAGCAAAACTCAACGACAACAATGTTAAAATCAAACAGTCGTTACAAACGACCCGTTGTTTTCTAAGAAACGTCGAAACTCAAATATTCGAATTATAAGTAGAAATCAAACTTGCAACAGTCCGCACTTCACGTAGAAGTAATTGGGCAGAGAGAAAAACCCCTGCCATCCAAAAGGCTCTTTCTGATAAGGTTGTGGTGGATTTATCATCATCTCTCATCATTTCATCACCTGTTTTTTTTTTCAGGAAGCCGAATCGGCTATCACCGCCATGAACGGACAATGGCTAGGATCTCGCTCCATCAGAACCAACTGGGCGACGAGGAAACCGCCAGCTCCGAAAAACGAGCGTAAGTACATAACAGAATCTCTCTAAATACTGTCTGCATTTTACGCGAGTAGTACACATTTATATAAAACACTAAGGTTGAAATCGCGATATATATTAGTTAAACTTATTTCGACAAATTGCTATCACTACGGCCCGACGTTTCGGATGTTAAAGTTTACTTTAGATCTTAGAAAAACTTTGGATTTTATTTGATAAGCTTAGTAAAAACTAAAGACAAATTAAAAATGTCTAAAGATTTAATAAGAAATTCGAAAAATCAACTGTCACCTGGTGATCAACTGAGCTATTTGCCGTTTACCATGGGAGTAACTAATAATAATAAATAAATCTCTTTATTTAGCATTCATTTTGTACAATAATTAGACGTAGTAAAAATAAATGTGATGACAAAAAAGTAACAATAAAAGTTAAATAATAATACTACGACAAGATTAAATTTAAAATTTTGATTAAAACTGTTTCTTAATAAACATTTACGTTTTATATAAGCTTTCATGTGCTAAAACATGTAAAAGACAAATTAATTCAATATTGACTGTATTTTAAAGAACAATATCTGTCTTGAAAGTATTGAGGATTCAACTTATATAAAATTTAATAAAAGAATTTTACATTTCAATAAAAAATAAAATACCAGAAAAAAGGGGCAAATTACCTTGAGAAGTCAGTACAAAACCTTTGGTGCCGCATTATCAAAGTACCGACGGTCACAACAAAATATGCATTCACTCTGTTTGATTTTTTATTCACTATGTATGTTTATGGTATTGGTCGGAATGCGCATAGGTCCAGTTTTTTGCCTCATAAAATTCCTAAGTGTACCTAACTACTTCGTCAAATGGCGCTAAGTCCTAACTGCAAGACGCAAGTCTTGCACGGTCAGTCTCGATCTTGGTCTTGCTAAAAATCTCTTGGTCTGAATTTAGGCAACACTAGTTGACAGCGTATCTTGTTTAGATAGCTAGGGTTACACCTACCATGTCATTAAAGAAAATTATCTGGCATAAGTATGTTTATACAAGAACAAGATGGAAGCTGAAAAAACCTAGCCATACAATATCTCATCTAGGTGCGCTATGGAATTATTATTTCTTTGGCTATTCGGAAATCCACAGACTGAAGCCGAAATGCGATTAAATATCCTTTCTTTCATATAGTGGCGGTTCGTTGCCCGATATCTAGACGGAGTCCAATATTTTTTAGTACACATATAAGTTGAAAAAAAGGGGGTTAGATAAGGGGGGTATAAAATCTATTACACATTGATTACTATTCATACATAGCTACCATTGAGCAAGTCGTAATTATAACTTATGAAGTAAGATGTTTAAAATATAAATCTGACAACTGTAAAGGAATCGCCCCATTTATGATTCAGAAATAAAGATTAAACGGAATCGTCGATGCTTTGTACCCTTTCAATCCCTTTAACTTCACGCTCCTAATAAATTAATTATAAACGCCTAGAAGGAGAAATGTTATACTGGCTGTACTACCACCGTTTTAAAAGATTTTATAATGAACCACACTAAAAACGGCGTAGTCGATCTTAAGTCTGATGTGTGATAGATTTTAAGAAGTAATAGGAAGAGTTCTCTCGTCTTTTTCTCTCAGCCCAGGAAACAGAAGTTCTCAATTCTTCTTATTCTTCCATTCCTACACTGCAATTGTGTACACAGACTGCAGACTCAAGAGTAGGTAAGTTACTTAACTTACCACTCTTGAGTCTACTCACTTGAAAAGTCAAAAATATTCTTGGTTTGGGATATTTTGCAAAAGCCGTGGTCATAAAGGGCCTGAAGTTGGAGGGTGTCCTTGATATCAAAGTCAAATCTGCTACCCTAGCGCCATCTGTTTCGTTGAAGTTAAAGTAAAATGTGATCTCGCGTAAACTACAGACAATCCTTACAAATAAGCTTTCAGAATTTCATGGTTTCTGACATCTAAGTGAAAAAGGTCTTTCGTTACGTTTTGAAGTCGAGTAACGCCAAGAGTTACCAAGTTAACGAATCGTCTTAAGATACGCTTCCCCTATAATTAAACGCCGCAAGCGCGCTTAAGCAATTTCGAATTTTATTGGGATCTATATAGAGCTGATAAAAAGTTTATAATTCTAACTACGAGCGCTGTTGATTTATCGAAATCTGTGGTTATGTAGGGTGTAATTTGCTGTTAAAAATTAGCGACGTTTTTCCAACGTATTTCTGTTTCACGGATCCATTCTTTTTTAAAGGCTCGTAGAAAATCTGATTTCTGTAAATCTATCTATTAGTTAGGTCAGGTTTCTAACGAAGGACGTTTGTGCGTAAAATAATGTGTGGCAACGCCTTTTCAAATGCAATAAAGAAAAACGTCTTTGACTATTCAAATTTTGATGTCAATGTCCCTCGTGACAATACTAACCCCAAAGGCAAGTTAAATAAATAATTATGTATTCATAGTATAGCAGCTCTATATAGATCCCCACAATTTCCGGCGAGCGCCTAATATCTTCCGGTAGGCTTCCGTTTCACTAGCTAACTAAAGCCTTACCTTCAAACGTTTATATTAATGCACGGAATCTAGTTTGTCATGATTCACAAATATTCTAAGACTAGCCGGGACCTCTCGTCATGCTAGGTTATCATTGAGCTACGTATTAGTATCTTATTGGACCTAAATTGACTCGAAAACTGACCAAAGTGTTAAATTGTTACTAACCCAACTAAAATTAAAACCCAAAAAAAAATATTATTAAAGTCTTTTGTTATGACAACCAGTTCTCCAATCGTAAGGTCGTAAGTTCGAGGTCTGGGCAAGCTTCTTAATATTTCTTTTAAGGTATACGTCAATTGCACTCTAGTAGAACTGGATTCGGCTCCCGCCGGTGATATCGCTTTGCTCTATGTTTAGAATAATTTTCATTAATAAATAATGTATTATTTCCAGTGAACTCTAAGCCTCTGACTTTCGACGAAGTATACAACCAGAGTTCCCCAACTAATTGCACGGTCTACTGCGGCGGTCTCACCACCGGTCTTTCCGAAGAACTAATCCAGAAGACCTTCCAGCCCTTCGGGACTATTCAGGAGATCAGAGTGTTTAAGGATAAGGGCTACGCATTTATTAGGTAAGCCACACGATTTGTACGCAGGCGAGAATAGAACAGCCACTCAGTTGTGTAAGCGACTTTTTAATCGTCTACTGGTGTCGCTTTAAGGTGCTTTCGTCAACTTTAGAAACTATATTTTTTTGTTAATTATTATATTGTAAGTTTTACTTATTTTGAAGGATAATTATTTCAGATTCTCGACCAAAGAGAGCGCAACACACGCCATCGTCGCTGTTCACAACACGGATATAAACGGACAACCAGTCAAGTGTTCCTGGGGGAAGGAGTCCGGCGATCCAAACAATGCGCAAGCGCAGGGCCAGGTATATTAACATCTAATTAAGGTTAGATTGAGAATTCGGAAATCCAGATCGCAGATTTAAATTAAATCGCAAAAGCAACCTTTGTCGGTCGGTAACCCTGACAAAATTGGGATATACCACCATACCATTTAGAAAATAAGGAACATATTTGGCACTGTTAAAATCAAACGTACAACCAACGTTGAAACAACGAGCACATCGATGGTTTAAATCAGTTTATGTAGCCGTACATATAATATGACCGCCTCTCTATGGTCTAGTAGTAGCCAATGCACTAGGCAGCAGATAAGGTCTTCAAGATCTACGTCTGATTCTAGGTCCGACGAAATGATACTTCAGTTTCTCGTTTTTTTATAGTACCAACCCGGATTTTGAAAGTATAGTGGATCTGAGCCCAGCTGTGGCATTGAATCGAATAATAGGACCGGTCTTTTCCAGTTGAGCGGTACAGCGTATAGTCCATTCGGTGCCGCCTACACTGGGGGAGTTCCCCCAGCGTCCTATTGGTACAACACTTACCCGCAACAACTTGGCGGCTTTTTGCAAGGCATGCAGGGAGTCCAGGGTTACTCCTACGCGGGACAGTTCGCCGGCTACCAGCAACAGTATATGGGGTGAGTTCTTAATTGCTTATGAAGACTTATAGTTAGACTTATAATTTAAGATCTCGGCGGGAAGTTCGAATAAAATCTAGCAAAATTGAAGTAACCGTCATTTTTTCTTGAAACCAGGGTTCCCGCTTCCAGCATGGGTGGCGTGCAGCTCCCGTGGGCCCTGGGCGGCGGCGTCGGTGGCGTGGGCGGTGTAGGCGGTGTCGGTGGTGTCGCAGCCATGTCACAGCCCCCGCAGGTGCTGCACTATCCCGTGCAGCACTTTCAAGTTCAGCCAGTTAGTAAAATATTACTAACTAACGGTTTAAAGCAAGAACTATATTAACCATTATTTCGGCACCACTAGCGCCAATTAGCGTTAAGCAAAGGAAACTTTGTGTTAGATCGCTAGGATCGATACGGAATCTTCCAGCTTCGGGTGCTGTGGTGGCCGAAGGCAGAACCCTCATTCTACCAGAAGATACCGTGGCATTAACTCCAAAAGATATTAAATCATATGTGTGTTTATCTAAAACCCCATAATCGTTATTTAGTGTGTGTGTGTGGATGCTGGAAGCTGCCTCAAAACCTGGTTATCTGGTAAAACTTTCAGTATTCAGTCTTGGCGATTGTGCTAAAGTTTTTTCCCTAGTGTGCAAACCGCACAAACATTCTGTAAAAACGACTGTCTCTGCTGAACTTATGTGTATATTGACTGCAGCTAAGATGGAGTACGCTGATGCTGAGCAGCATTTTAGCAAGGCCCAACATGTTGAAACGCACGACTCTGCACACAGTTATTTTGAATTAATTTATCTCTTCCAGATCGGTGAGGAGGAGTGGCTTGCTCCTAGCCTGCTCGTGTGAGGCCACCGTGCGCCCGCGCCGCCAGAATCCTGTTGCTGTCAGAAAGAGTGGATGTAACCTCTCTCTACCCTGTTTCCCCTAAACTCTATCTTCTGTGCTATTCTGAGGCTTAAGTGAAGCTTAGTCTTCTTTTACCTTTTATTTCTTTTATTGTTGTAACCTTTTTTGTAAAACTTCTGTGGTTAATATTATGTAGTCTATTTGACGGTACCCGGTGATAAATATTATACAAAATGGGAAAGAGGCGGCTGGCCGTTATAGGAATGTGCTTTCTCTATCACACACTACGTTTAGCGATAAATATTAAGTTCTGATTAGCGTTAATCTAATAATTGATGGATATAAATATTCGAGGTTATGTGTCATATTTATGGTCGGGTATTAGAAAATTGTACTTTCCTCAATTTATTTGTTACTGGAAAGAATTGCTCTTTTGTGTGAGGCTTTTTCTGATCTCGAAAGTGGGTTTTAAGCGGCGGTGATAGCGGGCGTTGGGGCTTTAGAACGAGAAAATGTGAGTCACTTGAATCTATAGTCTATGCGAGTACACATTAAAATGGAATTTCGGAATTGGCCGTCCGGCAAGGTGGCACAAGTGTGAAAATTGTCTCCTTGGTCTAGTACAGAACCGCTAAATGCGGCAAACGTCGGTTAAAAGACGTCTACAGAAGTAACTAGAGACGCGGCGTCTGGCGTGACGTCAGCGTGCGAAAGAGACAACAGCATCGCGTTTCAATCCGTTAAAGTCGTTTCATGTTAATGTGACTCTAAACGAAATACAGCTTATGATAGCATGAATGCATTTAAGATAAGAGAAATATAATACTTTTTAGAGAATATATAGTTATTTACTATAGGTCTAGGCTAGGCTAGGCTAAGTCTGACACGCGGGCCAAAACGGTTGCGACTCGTAACGACGATCTTCTAGTAACGACGAAGTACCAAAACATCTATGCACAAGTATTTACTAAGATTAGTGGAAAACAAATGTAGATTTTTGGAAAAATGTTTAATAGAGTAGCCGGTACGTGAGTGAGAGAGTTTTTTAAGATTTTATATCTAAACGGAGGCGGGGATATAATATTATGAATCTATTTGGCTGTGCTTGGTTGTGCTCGGTTGTGCTTGGTCGTGGGGCTGGTTTACTTGTCTATCTAAGAATTGGTTACTAAATGGTGTTCTTGTGTATCCTAGCAACGAAGAAACATGTAAATGACGATTTTTAAAATCTGCGATCGCATTTTGTTCCTTTTCCTCTCTGTAAATTCTCGTCGAGGGCACAACGGGGCACAGCGCGGCACACATAGATTTTCTGGACGTCAATATTGCCAAATTCATTAAACAATTCAAGTAATATAATAAAAAAAGGTTGTGTATTAATATAACGGACACTTGGAACTACAAACATGACGAAATAGAAACGTGTAGAGAACATAGATTATTTATAAGAAAGATATATTTATTATAATGATAAGGTATTTAATCGTTTACTGTAGGTGATGATGATGATGATGGTCGATGATATTTCGACTAAAAACTTTTTGCTCTTTTTTTGTGTACGCGTCTTCGTTTTTTTCGCGGCCGACGCAGCCGAGGGTAGAGTCAGACTCTGGGTGGGTTCGGCTTTGGGTTCAGAGCTAACCGATCTCTTGTTCTAACTCTACCCGCGGCAGTCGCAACAGTCGTAGCGACTCCTACGAGGTAACATCTTTTTTGAAACTTTTTAACGTGGCGTAATGTCTACGGTATTTTGTAAAAAAAAATGTATTTTATATATAATATTGTCGATGTTAATTTATGTAGATTTGTTTCTATCGATGTTATAATTTATTGTGAGTGCGCGCGAGTCGTTGGTAATGATTCACGAATTGGCGTAGCCCGTCTACGAATATTTTACGTATAAGTTAAATGTTGAAGACTTCCACTGAATCCAATGTGTTTCTAAACACGTTGGACTTCACTTGGTACTTTCGCTAGGACTCTGGACATGATTGGGCGGTAAGACTATGGCGGCGCATCTTGTTAGATATTTCACCTTCCATTGAGCGAACCCCTGGCTGTTGAGTGGAATCATCACGAACGATTCGCCCGCAAAGCCTTTGCATGTAGTCGAATCTTGTGAGACATATCGCTAGCAGTTTATATTAAGATTATATATAGAGACATTAGTCGGTTAGCTAAGGAACGAATTGGTAAGTCAATTTCAGTCAACGGTCAATCGAGTGGTATTGGTGACAGCGCGGACGGAGACGGGTGCGCGGCCACTGCAACACGTCAAGAGGTCCGACCTCGCGAACAAAGATATCACAGTTAGATAGACAAATTTAGCGATAACATACATTTAAAGCTAGACTACAGATCGTTTCGCCTATAATCGCTTTCGTAGGACACGTATATATCCATCTATGTAAGGTATAAGCTAGTTAGGGTCGCCTTCGGATCGCAGAACTCTTCCTCTGGGATAGGAGCGTAGCGTAAGTAGGCTTTCCGCGTAGTTAAGGCTAAATATTTAAGAATCGATGAAGAATATAAACACGTTAGCTAGGTAAATTTCAATATATATTAAAGTATATTATATACAAATGATATCGTCTAGATAGGCTATGAAATTTGAGTGTTTCGCGTTGCGTTCGTTGTTTTCGCTTCGTTGCGTTGTCATTCCATTGATGTTAAGATAATTAAGTCCCAAAGAACACCAAATATTTTATAATCCTTGTAATATAGTAGGATTGGCGATAGTGAACTAATTCTAATGCCTTATACTTTTGGGTTCTGTCGGCGGTCGTAGGCGCAACCGCGGGCTCGACCCCCGGCAAGAGAAGTGCCAAACCGTTGATTTAACACCTCCGTACATCGTACCGTCTATCCGAGTGAAATTTGACACCAAAACAAACTTTATCAATCTCTCTGAGAGATCTAAATTCATGTTTTGTGGCCTCGGGTCGCGGAACGGCAGACCGGGAGACACCTCGAGTGCGAATCGAACGGGATTCGATCCAAGGCCACAAGATTCCTAAGTGTTTGTAATGTTTGACTTTTGTTTTAGAAGATGCTAGAATTGATGTGTTTCGTTCGTTCGTAGTGCTCTGACCTCGAGTTTGAAGGCTGAAATCGTTTAAGGCGTCGCGCAAACTACAGCTTCAACACAAACAAATGTAGATTAAACAAACGAAGAACTTTAAACAATATTGTTTTGTTAAACTACATCAAATAATCAGTTAATCGAAACAGGCTTCGCATCTTAACTAGACGTTATAGCTTGGTATACACCTTCCGTCAAGTGAATCTCGTGCTTGAATGGAATGCTTCGGTGGAGTATTAACCAGTGCGTGTAGTAGTGGTGATGGTCTTTACTTAGACACTGGGTTTCCCTTCTCTTAGAAAAGACTGGTTCAAGTGGTGGCAGTGGAATTATTTTAAATGATAGAGAAGGACAGACTTGATGGTAGCTGATATACCCCAGCCTATAGCGTCTAAACAAGATGTCGAATTGTAAACAAACAAAGAATATCGATCTAACTAATTTCTTATCTGTGACGGATTTAAGCTCGACAACGAGAGGTCAGTTTTCAAGTCGCGTGCTTAGGGAACATAATTTCGATACATGAGAATATATTTTTCGAGATGTATAGGGTTCGCCTGTTGGCTACGGCTCTCTCCGTTTCGTTTTTGTATACTAAATGTGATTAGGTGTCCT
Source organism: Leptosia nina (assembly GCA_963661955.1). Taxonomy (NCBI): domain Eukaryota; kingdom Metazoa; phylum Arthropoda; class Insecta; order Lepidoptera; family Pieridae; genus Leptosia; species Leptosia nina. The sequence goes on from CAVLEF010000277.1 coordinate 536,844, forward strand.
TGTGGAATGGTATTGCATGTTTGGAGCGCTTGGGAAAGGGATTTTAAATTTTTAGAGAGATTCGTTCGCGTTAACTAGAGGCCTGGTATGAGAGTGAAATTAGTGAAATGAACGGTAGCGCCGCCTTTTAAATTGCCTACAAATAAGGTTAAACGATCCAATCTCATCTTTAGACAAAATCTAAGTAAGGTCTCTAGTCAACACGAACGGCTTTTTACTTTTATCTTGTTATATTAGTTTAAATTTTATTTTGTCCTTTCTTAGTTACCTTTCTTATTTGTTCCCTTTAAAATCTCGAACCCAAGTACTGACAGAAAATGTAATATCAAATACTATCTCATTGTTTAGACTTAATACTCTTCTGATGTCTGTTGTGAAAGTTGATTAGAAATAAACCTTCAGAGTTTATTATATTACATGGTATATTTAGCGAGATTCCGATCCAAATTCTCCATCAGAAAAAATCACATATCAATATTATTTTTTCTTGATTCTTTGTGAAACCGTATACTAAATTATGTAGGTAATAAAAAAAATCTCTAGTGACAACAGTATCAATTGGATTAAATATATGTAAGTTTGGACCACAAAAAGCAAGAAAGCCACGCGTGTTTCATCTTGTTTAGAGGTTAACATTACCTCGAGGAATTTCACCTTTCATCATCCACAGGCTACTACACTTAGCGTAACTATATCTAAATTGTGTTAAATATTTCTAATCGACTTTTACCATCCATCAAACGTATCACAGCAATAATAATGCAATAGATGTCGTAGTGTTTTCATTTTGTGTACCGCTAGTGATGTTTAATACGAACGGGCGTGGCTTGGAGGAGCTTAGAAAGATGAAGAGAATATTAAAAATCATACCAAACCTGAAGTGGCTAATATTGTGGTTAAAGAAATTGTTAATTCCATTCGAAAAATACTATTTCAATCATTGCATAAAAGTTATTAAATTGAAAAAGATACTGAATAAAACCTGTCATTATTGATAAAAAAAGTAACAATTGGAAACTCTTAAGTTTTTCCGAGCCACGCCGTTTGTCCTTTTCTTTTGTGTGTTGGTAGAATTTAAAAGAAATGAAGACGATTGACGCCGAATTTTGGTTGTTCCTATTCCCCCTCCCCCCTTCTTTTCTACCGTCCATGGGTGTTGTCTCTAGATTGAAACATTGTGCAGTAATATCTGACCGAAACATTAATCCAATCAAAATGTTTAATGGCCTTTTCAAATATTTTAAACTATAATACAAAAACAGTGTATGTGTTTCTTTGTTTATGACATAAGAATTTGGCTTTGTTGTTTTTGGTTTACTTATGAGGTAAAAATGTTAACATCGTTATAATATTTTTGATAAAGCACGTAGGTACTTGGTATAAGTACAATCGCGCACGTAACGACTTATGTACAACCAACGCAGTGGCGTTGGTTGTACACGTCTGATTAGAAAGTATTCGGATATCGCTGCACAGCGTTTTAGATAAGTATGATTTTTCTTTATTAAACCGAAAATATATGCAGAGCTTTTCGTTTCTAATGGAAATGTATGTGATCTTCGAACTTATGGAAAACATTTCGACCACGAAAGTGTTAGTGACTTCCCTCTTTTGAAATTTTATTACGCGACTGTACTTTAACTCTTTGTGATGTACTTAAGAGATGCTATTTCTACGACTGTACGAGTGGGATGGCGAACGATCAAACTTTATGCAGTCCTGTGGATTGTTTAAATATTTAATCCTTTTAATAAAATATAACTTATCCCTTTTTGTATATATCCTTCTAACTGCATAATAAACCTCAAATGTTTATTACAGCCTGTACCATAATACCTGATAATGTTTCTAAAATACGTCTTATAAAAAAAAAAAATATTGAGTATTGTTTGTAGTGTACGTGAGTACACATTTAAATAAAGAACCTTTTACGGTTTAAAACGCAAATATATTGTTTAATTACTTTTTATCTACGGCCCGACGTTGCGAGAGATTGCTTTGCAGCTGTCGTGGTCATGGGGAGGAAATGGGTTAAGTAATATATTTTCGTTTTAAACCGTTAAGTGTTTTATTCAGTAACCTGTATTTAGTTATCTGGGTACGCATTACAACAACCTCCAAAAAGATGTAAGCAGGAATTTCTTAGAAAAGAAAAGATAACCGTTTCCCCTGTATTGTATAAAATTTAATTGTTCGTCACACCTCACTAGCGACACAGGTCGGTGAACGTAGTTGACAGTAAATGGAAGAATTAAATTAAACGAACCGACCTTAGGATAAAAGTTAATTTATTTTTCTACCCCGTTTAGTGTTTCGTTTTTGTTTCTTGCATTAATTAGAAAGAATGTAGAATAAAGGATTAGTCGATTAAGAGTAGAGTAAGACTTGCTTGTTTTTTGTAATGTTTCATTGTTTATGTTTTCTGAAAACATATTGTGTTCGTTATCTTTGATGGAATAGGTGCGCACGGCCGAGATACGCGTACGACACCTGTTCCCTCAAAACCTTTGTTATGTTTGACATTTCGTGGCGTATTGTCGACAACTTGCGGACGAGTGAAGTATGTGAATAGGCGAGGCGAAGGTTTTTCTGATCCGCAAACTCGACGGTTGTATTGTTTGACCAAGTTGTTGATCGTGCGCACTTTTCATTGCTTGTAACGGGTAAGCTATTAACACAAAGAATGCTTTTATGTAACATAGTTCACCCAAAAATCTTTTCACCCTGTTATTCTGGTGACGGATGTTTCTTGTAACACATCCCAAATGTAATAGTACTAACGCCTCCAATATAACAATGTAATATGGCAAAGTAATATAACAATGTAAGGTGGCAAGTTCAAGCACTTTTTTCTCAATATATATATTTGTGTGTGAATAAAAACAATTTCTTGGAAACACCTAAAATGAAAATGAAATTTTTGTGCAAACCGTGAAATTGTAAACCCGTTACAAGGCAATGCCTTGGCACAAGTTAACACCATCGCTACAAATGTCACTGTCAAATGCCAAAGTGACATTAGCGATGGCGGCGTTAACTGCGCCGGCACAGTTCTAGTCTAGTACACCGTACCTACTTAGCATAACATAGATAATATCTAGAATAAATAAGATATAAAGGACTTTATTAAAGTCAGCGTTGTTTTATTTACCTCGTCCACGATTCCTTTCAAATTCCAACTTCGTACTAAATTAAAACACGATTTAAATAAAACTCTATATTTAATATAATATAATATTAATAATATTGTGTCTGTGAACTCTTGCACTCCACCCGTTGTAAACTGGACACGCGCGTTTGAAACGCCCCGCGAGCGTATTTAGATTTTTACGATCCATACATCAATAAGGACATTCACTACGTGCTAATAGAGATAGCATCTAACAAAAACCTGATCGGAGGGTAGTTGACAAAAAAAGGTTCTAACACAGCTTGTTTGATTTGTTTACGTGATTGGAAGAAAACAGAACACAACAAAAAGAGAGAGAAATAATACAGTGCAGTAGGTGTGACTGAACAATAATTATATAAAATTAACCTTATTTCACTCCACTAAGGTCCTTTTTCTAATGATAATGATGAATGCTATCTCTATCCAAAGTACAAGCGAAATATTAAAGCGCATAAATACCAAACTAGTACAAAACAACTAGAAAAACCAGAATATATCAGACCCGTCAGAAAAATTCATTACTCCAAAACAATTCTTAATCGACATAAAGTTATAACAAAGTTAAAATGTATGCGTGCACTGCGTGAACGTTCGTGTTAAAAATGTAATACAAGATAAGTCGCAGTTTAATACCAACACAACCAAATGACACTCGGGTTGACATTGTACCAAAAAACATTTCTTTTATTTATAAATTTAGGCCATTAACTAGTCAAGTACATCTAGAACTGATTCTGAACTTCATCCTATGGGAACCCAATTCGCCCCAACTCTTACAACTCAAGGGACAAAACTTCTTTACTTTATTTCTTTACATTTGCAAATAAAAGTTGAACAGTTAGCACGTAATTTTCCACGCGGTGCACCCACGTATAACGCGATTACGTAAACCTACAACTAATAGTTGAATATGAGGACCCACTCAAATAGTCTATATTTGATTATATAGAATCTCCTGTATGGAAATCCACCCTATATTTGATTACTCAAGAACGTAGACAAGATTTGAGCGCGCTCCCATATTCGTAATATACTTACGCTACAAAAAAAACACATAACATTTCAATAATTACATATACATAACATAGGGCCGGTTTCTGATCGGAAACCGGCCTTTATTAAACTACACTAATTAATATATACAATTGGCCCATTTATCTGAGTCTCATAATCTTAAGGCAAACGGCAATAAGTATGGTAGCTTTAGAAAGAGAACGATAGCTAGTGTCGGTGTCTATCTCTTTCGCACACTAATATGTAGGTATATTAGTACTTGCAAAATATATGATTACATGTTTTAAGTATGTTAATCTACGAATTCTGACGTGAGTAAAAGGTTATGAAGACGACATTGCAGACAGTATTATACACAAAGCCAATTTCCTAATAGAAATCAGCGTCACGCCAGCCACTTTATTGCTGGAAGATTTTAAAAACGTCCACTTTCGGACTTTTTACTTAATTTCTGCGAGTCCCAAATCCATACTACACGCATTGCCAGTAACACGAAAGAATCATCATTTAAAACTTAGTGGTATCTTGACGTCATTGTAGATTGAAAGGAGTTTGCCGAGTTTAATATTAAATGTTTGCGCCTTCTCTCTCTCTCGCATACATTTCCTTACAAGATAGAAAAGGACGAAACGGACATGTAACTTCAGAAGAAGTAAAGGTCTTTTGAATCTTAGCTTTTGTTCAATGAAATCAATAAGAAATAACAAGTCTTAGTATTAAAATAAAATATCGTTTGAACACAATAAATAAAATAAATAGATAAATAGTTTGCCCATCCATCGCAGTACAACGGAGCAACCGTTTGACATAAACATTTTGAGACGTAGCTGGAACAGGTGTACGACACTGAAGGCGCCAGGTTAGCCTGGGCCAGCAGTGCAGGTGGGAGCTTACACGGATGCTCACCCAGGGGATTGACGCGGTCCAAGAGGCCTTCGCCGGCGAAGGAGTTAAGGGGGTTGACAATATTTGACAGGAGAGTGGAAGGTACGATAAAAACGTCACACGAACTCTGCACCATTAACGAGACCATAAAATAAACGATGACGTCACACAATTATACAGTTAATTCGCTAAATGTATTAAAAACTCCTTCCGAGTGTGTCCTTATTTGATTTTTTCAGGCACTTCGCGATAAATGAAAGATTCTGCGTTTATAATAGTGCAATGTGTAGATTGAAACCGACAAAATGACAAAAAGGTGCTAAATTCAACCATTTAGCATTCGTAAGTTAATTCTAATAAACACTTAGAGACGTTTGCCACCCCTGCACTGCTACGAACGCAAAATTTCCCAGCTCATTCGACTAACACGCACAAACGATTAGCAAAATCTAAATACGCTCCAAATTTCATAACCGCACTTCGTCTTACCTAGTTGCAAATAATAAAATATCCCATACAAAATCGCCTAGAACATTCTTCTATGGGACTAGTAAATTATTTTTGCCGGGTACACACCTGGACAATGAACGCGAACGAAATAAAAGTTTAAAAATTCAATGTTAGATACCATTTCAACAAGATTTCAGCATCTATACGTTTTATAATAAATAACTTGTATGACAAAAAAAATGTGTTTGCCATACTAAGTAAGCGTGAAATTTCAATGATATAATTATATAGTAATAATAATATCTCTTTTGTTTGAACATATACGAATGTTATTTTTTATATAATAAGTCCAATTAAAAGCAATAAAATATCGAACTCAAGAATCTGTCGCCTAGCTATAGTATCAATATCTCAAATATCCTTCCTCGTACTAGAGGCTTTATTACACGTTCTCATATAGGTGTGTACCCGGCGATACGCTAAACGGCGTTTAACCGCTTCTCTTATACTCCTAAAAAGCGTGACAGTGAAATCGGAAACTTGTCGAGACACTATACATTTTATTGCGATATTTTTACCCCGATAGTTCGAGTCGAGTTTTCTTTATATTTTTAGTTTCGGAACCCGAAACTAAAAATATAAAGCATGACATTAATTTATGAAAAAGTAACTTAACATCTAAATACTATAATTATATAGAAGTGAAAAATTCATTTTGATTTGGGAGCATCCGTTCAATATTCGAATCCGTTGTAAAAAAAAAAACTATTTTTACTCACACATTAAGATACAATACAACAAGTGAAAAATCACGCTGTATAAGAAAGCGTGTTATCTATTCCTTGTTCAAAAGTACTATAACTCGTTAATTTCTTATATATTATGCAATGTGCAACACAAACTCGACTCGGATTAATAATTCGACGTTCGATCGAGTTCAACTTATAATAGGGGTTATAACATAAACTGTAAATATATATATATAAGAAGTCACGAACTATTGCGAAACATCAGTCATTGTTACTATCAACTCTAGGAACATTTGAAATGCGCCCGATTTCACCATCTCGCTGCGACACACGAATATATCTGTACAATGCTCTTTAAAAAACGCGTGAAATTCCATAATTTTTGTTATATATATACAATATTGATTTTATTTACTGTATAATATTAACTTTTCAGTACAGTCGGAAAGTGTATCTCAATTACACCTTACATATACTTTGCCTACAACAGGATGGTAATTTTAAAAGTTTCCAAAACAAGTCAAAGTTATCAGACACCAATATAATGATGTGTAAGCTTTGTACCCAATTACAATTATTATGCCCTATGCCCTGTGGGTAAAAACGATATTCTTGGATTTTATAGCCCCAAAATATACAAAATAAGACTATCACAGAATACTGGATAAACCAGAACTACACGATGTTGAAATAAAAGAAACTAAACGCTCGTTAAAATAGAACTGCAGACAACTTTAAAAGAAACGCTACTGGTTTAATCAATGTACTGTGGACATAATAAATAAGTTTTAATTTTCGTAGACAACAAACACGATACAGACATATTTGTATGTCCGGAGGCACATGCGCCCATTTATAAACGGCCTATAAACAGCTTAGTAACACTTAAATCTTACGCACTAAAACTTTAAACATCGACTCTATACACGCGGCGTGCGTCTCTCGAGATCGCATCCTTTTCTACTCAGCAATTTGGTTAAATAAAAATATTAGCCCACGCTTAAACACACCCTGTATATTTACAGTCAGTTTGAAAATGCCTTTATTGTTATACTTCATAGATAAGGTAGATTCATATACTACTGAAAAAACATTGTTTTTCTATATAAAACGAAAACATCTCGAGAGACACACGCTTACACCAATTATACACAACGTCCCGACTTAGCCACACGCCACAAGATAGCACTTTTCGAACTACCCGCAAAAATTTATGAATGAAAGATAAACGTTTCAGACCTTCAAGTTATCGACGTTGTAAAAAAAAATCTGTTTGGAAAGAAAACTTGGCACCTAAAATCCTTAATTGTTCGACAATAAAGGTCGTTTATTTGCTTGTTTGCTACAAGATTTGTTAAATTTGATCTAAAACATGTACAACGAGAGTCGAAAAGTGACATCCCAATGGCAAATCGCATCGAGCACTTTGGTGCGCGGGCGCATTCCCGGCGAACGGGGCCTATCGCTTGAGGCGCTTGTAATTCGCGAGGTGACTGTTCAAATGCTGCGCGAGTTGGTCGGCGCGGGCGAACGAAGCCTGAAATGATGAGGAGCAAATTTAAAAATGTAATGAAATAGAAAAAAATATACAGTGTAAACTCCATGTAACGTCACTCTATTTAACGACAAACTCTCTTAAGCGTCGAAATTAATTGGCTTTGGTTGGTTTAGCTTGTTTTTCATACAATGTTTCTTCTCTCCATTTAACGACAACTCTCTATAACGCCATAAAATGCACAGTCCCTTCAGTGTCGCTATATAAAGTTTACACTGTATTTTGAAATTTAATTTATAATGCCATCATGTTAAAAATAAAGCTTATTATGATGAAGTGTTATGTGCACATAAATCTAGATCTATTTAAACAAAACACTTCTGACGGGCTTCGTCGATGTAGCGTCAGCTGTATATGGCTTAAAATCAACAGGTCATGGGTTGAATCTCCAACTGGTCCAACATTTTTTAATTCATTTATATTTTTTGTGGTGGTAGAAATATCTAAATTCCATCCGGGCCACGAATCATCGTCTACAGATGCAGGCGTTTTAATCGCGTTTCGGTTTTAGAGTTCCAAGTATCCAAAGCCAAAAGTAGGTCGACAGCACTTCTTGTTTAGATGTTACGCAACGCATTTATTATGCAAATGTATTTTAGAATAACGGCGTGTTAGGCGTGAAGTGAATGTGGCTAAGAGATCTGCGATCACCTCAACGCGGAGCATCGAATGGTTTGGTACCCATTAGAATGTCAGTTACCTTGCAAACGACGCAGCGAAACAGCTGCTTCGAGTGGTTGTGTGTGTGGCGCGTGAGCGAGTGTGCGTGCGAGAAGCGCTTGCCGCACTGCGGGCACGCGTGGGGCATGCGCGCGGGGAGAGGGTGCGCCGTGTTCGTGTGGCGCCGGAGCAGCTCGTAGCGGGGGAAGGTCGCCCCGCAGGTGGCGCAGCGCCCTGAAAGAATAGATGGCAGTGAGATATATCCTACATAGTTTTATATTTTTCACATTCCTAAACTTAAACTATGTTTAGAGTTGTAGCAAAAATTCCAGTACTCTGGAAGTAATTCGGGTTGTTTATAGTTTGTAGATCCGCCCTACATAGTCACTTCTTACCCCCCGACGGGGATCGAACGCCGAAGCTTCATCACTACTTTCCAAGCAACCTGCTTTGTAAACAATTATTAAATATATAGAATCAGGATGGCCTATATCAGAATCTTCCATGTTTCACGTGGGTCAGAAACTCGAACAAAGTCACAAATTGGTTCTCCAATGATTTATATCTCCTTAACTTCACAGATTAACAAAATATAACGCTAACACTCTTTAATTAGGCATTGATAACGATACTAAAATTAAATCAACTTAGAAACTGTTAAAGATGGCGTCGGAAGTAAGCGATTCGTCGAGTGCGTGGTGCGTTGGCGGTTATTGATTCCGAAGTGAACAAGATGGCCGCCCCGCTTCCACCGGTGTGACGCTGTGCAAGAATGGCGGCTGACAGACGGCTGACATATGTCATGCTGCCATTCTGTTCCGACGTCGTCGACAGAAAATGTCAAATTTCATGTGTCGCGCCGTCAAATACAACACGACGCTTTAATGCGAACATTTACTAGTGAGTCGCCCCACATTTGGTCCTTCGAGCCACCGAATTTATATTTTATTAATAATCTGAACATAAAATGGGTGATAGAAATATTAAAATTCCTTATGGGTCTCGAACCATCCACGGGGTTGAATTGTAAGAAATATTTAAAATAGATCGATAGTGCGTCTTGTTCAGATCTTATATGACTAGAGTATATAAAATTCTGCTTTCCTTTGTTATAAAAAAAAAGCGTGAACATATCGAAAATCCTTTCAAGTAATGAGTAAAGTAATGAATTATGAGTATTAATTAATTTCCTTTCATCCTTTATACACACCGGCTCTTTCGTCCGGCGTATGCGTCGCGTCGTGTTGCGCCAACTCCGTGTCGTCTTCAAAACACTTGCGGCAGACTTCACATCGGACCGTCATAGAGCCCCGGTGTGCTTCCGCCCTATGAATAAGCATCATTTTGTTAATACTAGAAACTGTACCACTGCCTTTAATTTGATGACACGATAGCTATAAAGTCGTTCAAAGTAAGCGAATCATTAAATATATTTCAAGACATAAAATAACTAAATATTGTTAAACCAACTGTCCAATAGTTTATAAACTAGAGTAATTTAAAACAATCAGAAAATATCTATACGTTACGATCTGATGACTGTAAGTCCCGACCGTGTGGCCGAATATTTTTAATATAAATATTTTTGCGCTGATAAATCGACAGAGCATCGTAGTGAGATGTTATATGGCTGGGGTGTTTGAACTCCCATCATGATTATCTGGCCTCCCGTGTCTGTGTATTAAAATATAACAGATACTAACTTGTGCTCCCAGAGCTTCTCTCGCCGCGTGAAGGTCTCGTTACAGCAGTCGCACTCGTAGCGGTCCGAGGAGCGGGCGCGGGACCGCGAGCCACCACCACCACGGTTCTGGTGGCTTCGTCTGTGGATCCTGGAACGGATGCGTTACCGTGTATTATTATTGTAGCCAAATCTATATACTATAATCCACTTGCAATGATGGCAACTACTGAACTGATTAGACTAACTTATTTGACACCATGTAATTAATAATAAAAATTCAAATAGAAATTGAAAAAAAAATATGTTCAAATCCAGCCATTGTCGTCATTTTTTTTTAATTTGTAATATGATTTATAAATTTATTTAGTTGACTCATTATACGCGAAAACACGTTTAATAACGGTTTAAAACGCGACTTATATTAATGGATCAATTTTTGGGAAGTGACGTACATCGGGCCGTAGCTAAAGATTACTTGACTAATTTAATTCGCATTTAAAACCGGTAAGTATTTATAGGTGTTTAAATAACATACACACACAATATTATGCACTTTAGTCTAGGAGTACTAACTTGAGCGTGACCCGCGTCGAGTACCACTTCTTGCAAATGTGGCACTGGAAGCTCTTGTCCGCGGACTCGTTGTCGCTCTCGCTGATCTCGTCCTGGGCGGGGATGGGCCCGGGGACGCCTCCGCGCTCCGGGTCCGAGTCAGACCCTGAGTCCGAGTTGGTGCCCGACTGCGCCGACTGGCCGTACGACCAGGCGCCGAAGGACCTACTGCATCGAATCAAATCAAAAAAATACCATAAATAGTAATAGATGTATGTGGAGGGACACCCTCTCAGCTTATGTGGTACCTGGAAGTAGGCACAACGCCGCATCAGTGGTGTTTTTCCCACGTTTGACATTTGAAGTAGCACTAGCAGATTTTTTTTACATTTAAACAATTAAAAACAACATGAAAGACAACAAAAATACATTTTAAATAGGTTTCGTATGTTTTATGCAGTCACAATCCACGAAATGTTTAAACAATGTGGAACACAGTTTTAAGTAGAGATGCAACGAATATCCGGTTGCTATCCGGTATCCGGCCGGAGTGATTTTGTTTAGTATTAATATATTAACTTTGAAAATTTGTTAGTTAGTATACAAGAAAACAACAACAAATTATCAATATTCGTTTACCAGTATCACCTTTAACATACAGCTTAAACTTATCAAAAAGCTTAATTTAGTCCTTAAGAAAAGCCTATGATCAGCAGTGGTTGAATGGATCAACTAATCGTAGCAAATATTGTTGTTGTTAATTTTTAAACAAATAAAATAATTGTTAAGAAATAAACAAAAAGAGAGTTTAGTATTTATAATTAACTAAGGGCAACTTGTGTTGAATAAAAACGATTGTTACCCAAAAAAGCAACAATCGATTCCTCCAATTTTTATGAACAAGCCCTGCCTGCCCCTCAAAAAAGTATTTCGCTATAAACACTGCTACACGGTATATTTTTTATTTATAGTTTATGAACAGCGATTGCGCCATTATCTGCCCTTCTTTACATTGGAGGCGAATCACCTTCACTACTATGTATTTGAATCCCCTTCGTTACAACTCATTTTTAGGCCCTCCAGAAGCAGCTTTTGTTTAGTTCTTTGGTGGACCGGATATTCGGCTGGTGAGGAGGCCGAATATTCGGTATCCGGCCAAACAACTATCCGTTGCATCACTAGTTTTAAGTACATCAAAGACTATACATATATGTAAAGAAACATCGTACTTCTGTAGTCTAAGCATGTTTGTTAGTTAAGTTTTGAAGTTGACAGATGGCAACCAGAATATTTGCTAAATATGATAAAATATTTTAATGATAAAAATTAAGGAAAATAGAGAAAAGAAGGGAAGAATTTGGTGATTTTAAATTGCAAAAAAAAAAAACAAAACGAAAGTCGATGCCCTATTGCCCTTTTGTTTGGTGTTTAGTGGTTGTGTAGAAAAACATTTAATTGTCTCACTCACCTGTCGTCGTTTGTGTTCATCACAGTATTCTGGTCGACCTTTGTCTTTCTCTCCACCTGACCGTCGCCCTCACCCTCCCCCTCGCTTTCCGAACTACTGGAACTGGAGCTGTCCGAACTGGAAGACGAACTCGACCCTGAACTGGAACTGCCTGCAACAGTACGGCGAAATTGTGTTTAAAATGACATTCCGCGGGTATGACGTCATACGATGTATTTTGTACAAGGCAGTTTCACCCAAATGTTTTATAAAACTTTCTTCTTTTGTAAACTTACTCAGATGTCTAATGTATGAAAAACTATTTTGTGTTACCAGTCTACACTCATGCTAGTAAAGCACGAAATATTTATCTTAGAGAGGTTCCGTTGCCTGCGCTACGTAAACGATTGAAGAAAAAAAACCGCGTTTGAGAGAATTCTTCTTTAAATGATCTAAAAAAATGTCCGTGTAATGTGTCCGTGACAGTGGTTGATTCTTTTAAGATTAAGTCACAAGAACGCCGTCGTGGGCATATAAGAAGATTGTTTGCAAAAATAAATTATATGATGTCCAAAATAACTATTTCACCCGGGCGCAGACGCAACAGTATAAGTACAATTTTTATCCCACCAGTGTATTGTTTCGGCTTCGGAAACTCACCGGAACCGGAACTGCTACTGCCGGATCCGGAGTTCGAACTGTCCTCCAATTTCTCGATACGCGTGTCCACCTCTTTGACTGATGCACTACCTGCGAAGAAACGGTTTTCAATTAATTACCATGAACAAAATGCTAAACCTTGGAAGGTTTCTTAAATCCCTTGTATAACACTCACCCTCCGAACTCCTGACCGACAGCACGTCATCGTCGTCCCTGGCCAGCCTCTGCACCTGGTCCATGGGCGGTTTCTTAAAGTTCGCCGCCAGCAAGTGGGCCTCGTACATGTCGTCCTGCAATGTGAGACAGTTAAACTTAAGAAAATATCAAAACTTTAATGGTGTTTTTTCGAGCCGGACGCCACAGCGCCACAGCTTGCCGTGTTTGCTGCTAGACCGAGAGTGCCCCGAAGACAGCATCGACCTCGCCTTAGACAGAATTCAAATAAACTAAAATAAGGAATCCATCCAATCCAAATGCTTCCATACAATAAACGATGCATGGAGTGTTAACAATCACTGATCACGATTTAACGTATTCTCTAAGATAATGTCAATCAAAATTAAACAATATCAAAAAAATTTTAGTAAATATTGTGTAATAAGTACTTTTAGTGAGAGTGAAAACCACTTTGTAAATCCAAATATCTCACCTTATCAATATTGGCGTACTTTTCGTGGATGTGCCTCAGCGCGCGAAGATTCTCGTCCAGACTCAACGAATCTGAAGCTTGACTTGGCGAACCTGGAAAGGGAATTGGATAAAGATTAAAAAAAGGCAAAAGCATTGATTGGAAAAAGGTGGATTTTGACTTCTTTATTCGTGGCAGATGACGCGTGCTTAAAGGGGATAAAACCACAAATTGATAATAATTCAAATAAGTCCAATATTGACCTGGGTCGAAATGGATCATTCCATTTGTATCAATACCCACACTAGCGTTATCAACAAACCACTATTGTTTAATTAGAGACAAGTACATACCCAAGTCGGGTTCGTCGTCGCTGTCCACAGGTATGGGTTCTGTGTTAAGCGGCATCAGATTACTGCGTACGCGGATCTCTGAAAAGTTAAGATGTTAGTAGTAGATTTTTAATAATTTTTTTAAATATTATTTAAAAAATAGTATTGATATATTATAATGATATATTACTTACTTCCCTCCTGCGGATTTCTGTTCATCTGGTCTATCTTTCGAGGTCTTCCACGCTTCCCCTTGACCCGCTCCGTCGACGAATTCTGAATTAACAATCAAAACAACTATAAACGTGCATCGGCGCCTCCTCTTATCACAAGATGGCGCTAAACTCAATATTAGACAATAAATATTTTCGATGATACTATTCCTTGTTTAATACACATGATACACACTCACCCCATCTTTCTTGTTGCTGGGCGCTCTCTTTGTATATTTTCGCTTAACACGAGGTGTCGACTCGCCGGCCGACGACGAAGCGGCTGAATCTATAGCAAGTTCGAAATACTTATAGGTCTTTATATTCGATAGAAATTTACGTTAAAAGTACCTTTTCGTACAACATCAAAACCTAATTGACAAATTAGGATGGTTTTTATATTATACAGCTATTTACAATCAAATCTCATCTACGCCGTACAATAAGTAATGTCTTTGATTTTTGCGTCAACGATTTTATAGCACTTCTAAAGAAAATGTATTTTGGGTTGTTTTTAAACACATTTTAAATAATTAAGTGAATATGAGACGGTATATCATCTCGCCTCAGTACTCATCATTTTTTAAATATAAGTTGTACATTATTTGCGCAGCCACCCCACAGGGGTGCTCTTCTGGACCACTACTCTACAATACATATAACAATCATATATGAATTACCATAATTAATAAAAATGCAAAATAACTCGATAAGCATTTTGTAAAGTAAAATAAACTGTCGAATAGTAAAATGCACTAAGCATGCAAAGTCAAAGATACTGCCAACCTACAAGAACGTAAGATTCCGAACTCTTTATGTAACTAGGACATGCTTTTGGGCCTAGCGTTTGCATTATCGATGTATACTCGTGATGTCGATTCGTTGTATACTGTGTCTCGTTTCTTCATTATCTCCTAAATTATATATATTTAATAAACCAGTACGGTATATTAGTCTTTCGCACATTAATAGACACAGAAAGTGAATATCTTTAAGAGAACTCTTAAAAACACGAGCAATTGTAGGCTTTCTACGATAGGGGTTTTAGAGCGCTTCGGGCGTTTCGCCATTACGAGCGGGTCATTCCGGTGACATCTTCAGATCGTGCGATTTCACTTGTGACGATAAAAACGTCGATAACCCGAAACTAATATGTTTGTTTTTGGTTTAATTAGCAGCAATTCTCGTGAGATATTTTCAGTCACCCCCGTATGTACGAAAGCACCGCAGGCGTCGAAGTAGGCTTTTGCATGTGTTTTTCACTATGCAAGTCCATCCACGTTAGGCCCAAAAAAGTCTACCTCCGTTCCATTCGAAGCGTCAACGGCAAATAAACCATCACCTCACATAGCGCGTCTCCATGCTCTGTCTACGTTTACCTTTCCTCTTTAGAAATTTCACATTCCTTCGTATAACCATATTTTTTTCTCCGGCCTTTCGCACGGCCACTTTCGACGGTATCTTTGAGCTAACTTTTCGCAGACTACCCGCAATTTTACTATTGGACGATTTTTTTGGCGGCTCGCGACGCCAAACTGTTCGTTGTTTTGGTCGCTTTTGCTAATTTAGGGAGAAATTGGAAAAACTATGTATTATAACGGTGTGCACACAAATACCTTTAGGAGGATAATTTTAATTGCCACCGAACATAATAAAAGGTAAGTAGTCTAATCAATAGAAATAAGATAGAAATATATCAGTTTAACGTACATATTTGAAAATAATTGTAACTACGTCCCGACGTTTCGGATGCTTTGCAGCAGTCTTGCAGCTCAAAATACCTAGGTATTTTCAGCATGTTATTGCATAGAAACGTCGGACAGTAGTTAATATGATTTTCATCTAAATTTAACCAATATATTTTTAACCGTTAAAGTGTATTGAAAAAAATAGTCTTTTTGGTGACAGAGAAAAGACTAGCTATCAAGAAAGTAGTGTATGTCGCTCGCAGTATATATTAGAAGAATGTAAATTAATAAAGCCTATATTAGGTCACAACGATAATCTGCGATTCTTTTACATTGGAAAAATTTTGTGACAGTATTTGTTAAACAGTGTACCTATGTACTTATTATTTATATTTATTGCACTTTTGATGCCATATTAGAACTGGGCTGAAGTTTTTATTATCTATATAAATTATAAAAATCATTCATACCTGCCGTTGTTCGCCTTCTGTACTCGCGTTTCGCTTTTCTCTCCAGCGCTTCTGAAAGAGAGAACAGTGTAGTACCTGCACTCCCTTAATATGTCTACATAGTGTCAGTGTTATTCCATAAGCAGGGCTGAAGCTAAAGTTCATTATACATAAATTGGTAACATACAGGTAACCAGGTGAATCTCTAGGGATGGTGAAGCACCGGAAGAAGTAGACAAAAATTATAAGCTAAAATGGGCTTGTTGACATATCTAATAGTCACACCATTACTGCACTGTACTTCAAGGCAAGGTATCTTGTAAACCACGATTAACGGTGTAGGGGCGCTTCCCAAAATTAATAATGGTAGCAGTTTGCCAAAGAAAAAAAATATACACGTAAGGTTACAGTCTGATGATTTCCGAATAACTGCAGCCAAAATAGGCCGACGGTGCATCTTATTGACATATTACATGGTCGGTGTCTTTTACCTTCCATTAAATAGTGGACCCCATGCCTTGATTGTCTTTCTCTGTCATAAAAAAGGGAGACTTTAAACTAACCCAATTCTCTAGCCCTCTTCCTCGCAAGATACTCAGGGCTGGTCTTGTCCACCCTCGGTCTACCTCGCTTGCGTTTCTCGCCCGAATCCTGCTGGCTACTGCTGTGGCTGTTCACCGACAGTACAGCGGCTGCAACAACATACTGATTTGAAAAAATCCATGGACACAAGCGGAACCACGACAGTCGTCATTGGCATTTGTGTCCAATATCCCCTATGGGGAAGGGACAGACATACATTAATATTGCAGGTTCAAGACGACCAAATACTACACTGAATAACAGTTATACCACATTTTATTCTAAGCTACAAAACACAGTGCAACACAAATACACAAAATGAGTCAAAAATGCTATTACTAGTAAAAACCATGCCTTTGTAAATTAATCAAATTTTAGTTAAAGTCCTTATTGTATGATAATTAATTTATACATTGCCAATGTGTTGGTTTTTACAGGGTGGATATAGTTAATGCCACAGGAAAGCTTGTCAGGTCACGAAGGGATAAAGAAGTTGAATGTGTTTTCTAATATATTTAGTATTCTTGGCTTTTATCACTGAGCTTAGAGCTATTTATTGGAAGTTAATACTTAAACACAATGGTCCATTGATCCACCTCGGAAAGACCTCCTTTATACAGGATATATATAAGTTATAATGAGTATTATTGGGCTATAGAGAGTCTGATCCTAATGCTTCAGTGAAAAGTAAGTTGAAAATTTTTAATATATGAATTCTTCATACAATGTATCGATTTCAAGTTCTATGGAATAAAAACTATATAATCACTGTTCCCTAACTACCACACACACAAAGTCATAAAACACACGCCAAGCCAAGCCACGCAACAACTCACCCATTTCCTTAGCCTGCCTCCTCGCGGCCAAGTTGGCCAAGTACTCGGGGCTCGTCTTGTCGACCCTTGGCCGGCCGCGCTTTCGCTTGACCGGCGTCGTCGCCGGCGCAGACACTAGCGCCGAAATAGAGAAGCGAAATAAATCATGCACCTACGCATTCTTCTACGCAAACGCAGACTACGAGATACCATAGAAGCACGTCTAGATGGCGCTGATTGCAAAAATTCTACGCGATTTTACCATTACACATAGTTATTACTGCACTCTCTCTATCTTTATAAATTCATGAGACTACTCTTACTACACGAAATCTAAACCATTATGCTTCTATAGTAACGCTTATAAAAACAATACTTAACCGATACAAACCATATACCATTAAATACATAAAAAATATAAAATTTCTAAAACATACTTAATGCAAAAAAGGACCTAAAATTTAAGCTTGAATAGATTAAAAAAATTTTTTTTTGTTCTTAAGTTATCGAAATTATGTATCACATAATGTCATGCACCATCGTCAAAAATCATCAATTCGGCCATCTTTGACTGATCAACCACAACAGATTGACGAATTGATAATTAATGTTCAAACCATGGATTGTATCTGAATAATGAAATTATATTTAATGCTAATAAAATATAGGTAATAAAGTATATTTTAGGGATACATA
The DNA here is from genome assembly GCA_963661955.1 of Leptosia nina. Taxonomy (NCBI): domain Eukaryota; kingdom Metazoa; phylum Arthropoda; class Insecta; order Lepidoptera; family Pieridae; genus Leptosia; species Leptosia nina. Next base: position 555,074 of record CAVLEF010000277.1, read on the forward strand.
ATATTATCCCACCTCGAAAATAAAATATAAAGTTCCTTACGTATAGTCGTAGACACAAAAATGAAACCGCCACTCACCGACATTAATCTCGGGTTTGTGTCTCGCTGCGTACAATTCAACGGCAGGGGGCACGAAATGGGAGACGGGGGAGCGATAGTCCACGCTGAGAGGCAAGGGGGGGCACTGAAAAATAAAGTTAATTAAAAAAATATATTTATTAATGACAAAAATTAAATTCTTTTGACGTGCGTTGTTAATTGATCGGTAATCATATTGAAATGATAAATTGTAGTCACGAACGGCGGTAACCTCCAAGGCGATCGTTCGTGACTTCTATTTAACAAGACTTAATTCCTCCACAATTAGAAGAAACAGTCTCGCCCCCAGAAATCCCTACCCACACGTTATTTCAAAATGAGAAGTGGTCGATTACGTTTCCGGACTTTGATTATTATGTATCTATAGATGTAGTCTTGCCATGGCCACAGATGAAACAATAGTTTTTTGTCTTGCTTGCTGCAAATTTTATAGCTTATAACACTACACCTCGACATAAACTTAAATGTAAACAAAGGGTTCTCTGTCTCAAAAAGATTGATTATTGGATAAAATATTTTCCACAGAGAAATATGCAAAGTTAATCATTTATCACAAATGCTTCCCTTGTCTCAAATGAAAATTAGACACGGCGACCGACACATCTGTTACTCCATCCTTGTTCCTTGTGTAGAAATTATAATGCTTCTGTTGCATATTAAGATTTAGTGTTACATCTATATATATAATCCGCATATCTGTTATAGCTGTTAAATAAATTATCCAAATGATTTGTTTGGCGTAAGGCAGTTGGTTCACATGGTTGGTATACCATTTCCACCTCCGAGATGTTTTGTGTCCGACATACATATAAATCATTGCATGATAAATCCAGATATACAATAATATAATCATACATAGAAACAAAATTATTTTTACATAGCAGTTCATGTGCAAGAATGTAAATGGCCTGTTTAATTCTTGTTTCTATTAGCGTAAGAGTGATAATAAGCCAAGCCGATTCTCAATTAATGAAGAAAGTTTAAAATTAATTGTGTCCCGCCGTTGCATTTAACTCATTTATTGATAGAGTCCTATAAAGTTTAAAGCCTTCCTAGATCGATTCATCATATCATTAACATTATCTTACCTTTGTCTAGTCCATAAATATCCCCGTTAGGCTCAACCTTTGGCTTCTTGTCTGGGGAACTGGTCCCCTCACGAGAGTCTTGGAGTTGCATCACAGAATCCAATTGACTTTCACACAGTGCCATCTTGTTCGGGTTCACTGAAATTGAGACGAATACTTTTTAATGAATGTGAAGAGTCTTTTTCCATATGCAGCATTATCCGGCCGACAAGATCAGACTCAAGAAGGATCAAGGGTGTTGATCTTAATTTCGTTAACACCAAGACAACATATGACATTTTCAATTCTGGGGTAGACACAATTAAATTATTAAAGAATCCAAATTCAGATATTTTTTGTTCAAATAAAAATATTGCTAGTAATTTTATTCCTAATCTATAATTTATTTATAAAAGACTTTGCTTCAATATACTTCTATTTCTTTTTTGCCAGTCAAATAGTGGTGGCCTGCCATCAGCAAAAATACTAGTCAAATAAATAAGATTTTTTTTAATGTTAATACATTATTATCAATTGTTTTTAATGACATATACTTCTAGGTGGTGGTTCCCGCCATCGGTTCATGGTTTGCCCAAACGGCTCCCAGGTTGTGCATCCCTGCTCTAGCTCATTGACATTTGCTAAAGAAGCAATAGCTATTTCGATGTGCGCTTTGTTTTATTTACTTTGCTTTGTTTGACTTTCAGATATCACAAAATTATTACAGTAGCAATATAGTTTTGCTTTGTTTAACAAATCCCTAATATCACTAGGGCTTGGCAAGTAAGTTTTACCCTAGGTTAAGGTAGTATGGAAATAAAATTTAGCGATATGCGTACTCGAAGTTCTTACAACTTAGGACAATTGCTAATGTATTATTACTGGATCAATTACTATAGTTACCCTGCTCTAAGACTTTATATGTTAAATTGGTACCTTTAATTCATTGAACATAGGAATAGCACAATGCTGTTCCTTGTAATAGAAAGCGTTTAAAAAAATTCTTACTATTTCTTCTTGTGTGCTCTATGTTTAACTTGTAGAATAAAGGGAATGAATAGTTAATGTAACATTTGAGCTTCTTAATAATATATAGACGTACATAAAATATATTAATAATAAGTACATATATATAAAACTTAGTAAGTAATGAAATGTAACATTTTTTTTATTAAAAATTATACTTTTGATCTGGTTATTTTTAAAGCAGTTCTCGTTTAGTATATGGAAATTCTCAGTACAATCGTAACTCAATCCTCTGTTAAAATAACCCTAAGTAATTATATTCTTATCAAGTCATAACTTACCATACAAAACATTTTACGACGAGCAATCCTAAGAGAAGTATATTACAAGAAAACAACTCAGAAACACAAAAACCAATCGACAAAAGTCAAAACTGATCATTAAACGGATAAAAACAATAATATCTTGGTAAAAATTGGTTCGCAACAAAATCAATGCTATAAAATGGTAGCGCCGTCTAACCGATCCGAAAACGAGTCGTACGCGTAATTACAGACGCTAATTAACTAACGCACTACATAATTGTGCAATGGGAAAGCTTTTAAAACTAATTGGAAAAGTTTACAAGCACGATTCGGGACGGTATAAACAAAATTCGCGATTCCCAAACGCGACTGCAACGTCCATTGCTTCAGAAAGAAGTTGATGCTACTAACATGGAAGAGAGTGAAAAAGACACAGTTATTTTTGCGATGGCAACATTATGGATTAAGCTGTCAAAAACGAACGACGTGACATGATTTTGAAATTGGCGAAAGCACCACAAGTGTCAAATGTGACACACGTCAATTGCAACTTTATCAGATTGTAATAACGTTCACTATCGTATACGATTAGCAATGACGTCGCATATGGGTAGTCACTTTAAACTGTCCGCTTAAATTGGCAGTGTAATAGTAAAATCTTTAAAATATCATTAAAATCTTTGAAAAAATACGCTAGTACGATTTACTTAAATTCCGATTTTTCTATTAGTGCGTATAAATGTTGTAAATAAATATTTTTTTTGTCGATAAAGTTGATAATTTAGTCAACCAGCAACATTCGTCGGGGTGTGGGTGAAGCGGGCCTCGTCGAAACAGTGTGAAATAGCGATAGTTATAGGTAGGTCGAGCGCTGAGTTGGCATTGTATTATTACTTCAACTTTGATAACACGCTTGTTATCGCTTTAGTGAAGCGAGGTTACTCCTTTTGTGCGGTTTCACCTTGCGGGACTGTTTTATTCACTCGCTCACGTTTTTATTGATCTACAGTTTACGTTTATTCACTGTCTGGGTATTATGTTTGTTTAGTTTAAACATTTAATTTGAAAAAAAAAACTATTTTTTTTATAAGTGCGAACTGCTAGTAATGTCTTATTTTTTTTGTATTTTACTTCTAATATGTAAAATACAAGTGTTATAAAATCAATTGTTTTACAACTGGCTTTTATACAAAATCCCGACTCATTGTCTGTAAACAAATCAGGTCAATGACCGCATATAACCCTATCGATCCTCTTTTAAGTTACTTGCTACCTTTTCGAAAAATTCCTCCTTTATTATAAAGACTCATCACGTTACTAAGACATTATAATCTATTTGATAGATTAACGAGTTTGTTTGTTATCGCAGAAAAACCAGTTTTGAGTCACTCATCTAACGATAATTATACGATAATACATAATGCGCGTATTTTTAGTTGTGATGTAGATTAGTGGATTGTTATTAAATATATTGTGTTGTACGCAGTTTGGCCAAAGCGTCTTGATTCTTAAAAGAAATATATTCATAAAACTATTTTGTATGTAATGTCCAGAGTACTATCATCGTTAATATCAACGCGTAATCGGTTTGTTTGTTTATCGCTCTATCTTCGCTGTGTAACGGAGCAAATGGTGGACGTTTTATTTTGACTTTTAGGGCTCACTGTTCAGAAATTAAATGTTTAATTCCTCTAGGCGTTATTAGGTTAGCCGAATAAAATAATGGGAATAATATTACTATAATATAAATAGGAACTAAGTGCAAGATTAAGTAACAGGTATTCGTCTGCATGTACTTTGCTACTAGCAATTGATAAAGAATTATAAATATAAATACATGATTACTTCGATACTGCTTTGTGTTTCCTTAAGTTACATAATTTCATAACTACATGCATCAGTTTCCTTCGGAAGCTATATTCCCTTACTTGGGCCTTAAAAATGATTCAGATAACTAACAAAACATTCTTCAGTAAGATATTTTTTAAACATTTTGAATGTACTTTTTGATGTGTTTTTTTTTACTTTGACTACACAAACATTGGATACAAAAAACAATAGAAGCTACTTTTTTTATTTGTGAAGCAAAAAATACCCATACACATACTTGTTACTCGCCAATAATTAATATACCAAAGGAAAACAACAATCGTTTTATAGTTTACGAATTGTATAGTATATAAAAAACAAAATATATATATATATATATATATTTAACAAGTTGTTAGATCGCGGCTGCTTATAACCAACTTTTAATCTATTTGTTTAATTTCGATATAACAATATAAATGTCTAAAACCTTCGTGACATAAATTCTAAAAATATTTGTACTTTATTGTTATTATATTTAAAAAGTGACGTATTATAACATTAATCATCCGACAAAAACGATAAATGCTTTCAAAGGACTAATCAATACTGCTCCATGTTAAGGGATGTGCTGATAAGATAGTTTTATCGATTTTTAAAGATAACGATTTCCAAGTCTCATCTCTTAAACCCATAAATGCGTATAGTAATGATAAAATCCATTAATTATGATACCGTAATAGGTAGTTTAATTAAACATTAATTCTCTGCGACACTGCATATCCTTGCAAAATAGGTACCTATATGCCACAACGAAAGCTTTAGTGTCTTTCATAGCTACAATAATTTTGCCACAGCTGTAAAGGTCCATCTTTAGTCAATGAAAGGTAACGTATTCACTACTGAACCAGTGGCTAGATTTAGTAGTTATTTTTATGTGGTGCTAACTATACAATAATATAAATTTCCTTATTATTCCTATTATGTTTTCAGTTACTATTATTAAAAAACAACTTTGCACTTCATTAGAATAAATGTTTATACCTCAACTATATAAGTTATACCTATTTCTATATAAAAATGTAGTAATAATAACGTTTAATTACTAACTATCTAAATCGGCACTATATTATTTGATTAAAGAGTTTTAACAGAAAACAATACAATCGAATTAAGTAATTTAGTATTACGATAAATATGGTGTGACTCACTTTAATATTATAGTTATTTTATTTATAATTAATTATTTACCAATATTATATTGTGAAATATATACAATCATTTCTTAGTAATAGTTCACTTTTTTGTTCTAGCAATAATTAAAATATAATTTCAAAACAAGATCACATGACAATATAGCTTAGGTAAACCATAGTATAGTCTGTGTTCCAGTCGTTTTTTGTTCGCTAATCGATCCGATTGAATCTAGTCAGTAGTAGTAATTAGTAATTAGTAGTAGTAATTAAGTAGTAGTAATTATTTTTACTTACTATAGAAAAAATATTATGATTTATATCGAACATTTTCGATGACAGTAAACTTTCAGTCGAATTTCTCAGTTTGACGTTTCATTTATCACATTTTGTTATTGTTTGATTTGAGCATGAGATAAAATTATAGTAGTTATTGATTTGTTGCATTGTTTAATTAAATTTGTATAATATTTAATTTGTAGCTTCTACTTATACGTGTCACTTTTGTAAATTCGCCGCCATAAAGCTCTCTCAATGATTGAAAATAAGTCGTAGAAATGTTTTTGTAGTGTTTCACGCAAAATGAGTCGCTGTGATTTTAAAATTGTTTTGTTAGGTAGTGAACATGTAGGAAAAACAAGTTTAGTCATAAGATTTGTGAATTGTAGATTTAATGCATCGACCCCTTACCAGAATGTAAGTTATAGGTGATAAATGTTTAAATTTTTTACTTGTACCATGCAGTACTTTCGGTTTATTGTTTATTGTGTAACAAATAAAATCTACTTTATTTATTAACTTAAGGTCACAACAGCCCAGTTGTAAACATGTCACTTGTCTATTTGTTACGTTTTGATTATTGTTTTACACAAATTACCCTACTTTACCTGTGACTGCCTTTGTAGCTCAACAGATAAATCTGTTGCTTAGCATTTCTTTAAGGAGTTTGAGTCTTGGGCTAGAATCACAAGGAAGAAGTACATTGTGTGAGTTATTTTAATAATTTTCATAACAAATGCTTTCAGACAATCGGTGCAGCATTCTGCGCTAAAGCAATGTGTGTTAATGGTAAAACATTTAACATCGGTATATGGGACACTGCTGGTAGTGAAAGGTATGTTTTAAATCTGCCTTATTGTGCCTGTATTTTATAATATATATTTATATCCCTTTATAAGCTCATTTTACTGTATATATTGTCTGAATGTAACACATATTTACTGTAATATTGTATCTGTTTACATTCATTATCCATATTTGGCCTGACACACTACACTTCTACTACTAGGTCCACATGTTTTAAGCATAATTAATGACTGCGGTTTTATATTTCAGATATGAAGCTATGACGCGCATGTACTACAGAGGCGCGCACGCCGCCATAATCTGCTATGATCCAGCAAGTTTACCATCATGGGCGAGATTACGACACTGGTTACAAGAGTTGAGGACGGTCGAAGAGGTATTTGGATGTAACAATTTTATCTTGTTTAAAAATATATTGTCCCTCTCACGGGCTGATTATAGACGCCTCATACTTGAGCCTTTTGTTAAATGGTAGCACTGGTTGGCATAAAATCAAAGGGTCTAATAGATTCAACCAAATCACCAACCACAGATAAAAAAGCCTGAAATATAAATCTGCATTTTGGTTGAGTCTGTAGATTTCAAACTGCCCAATGCCTAAATAGTTCGATAGCATTTATTGTTATTTATGTTACAACAAGTAAACTGCAGGCTTGTCTGTCCTACTCTTACATAAAATAAAAACTTGGCAGGGGTGTTCCTTGTGTGTGATTTGGTTTTTCTGCAATATAATCGGATTGAAAGAGTATGTTTAGATAGACACAAAGCAGAATAATCACTTGTACAATTAATAAATTCTTAGTATTAGGCCTATTGCTAATTATAGGCTCTTAAACTCAATATATGAAACTCAGTATTATATTAAATTAAATCATAATCTTTCAGGATTGTAAAGTATACCTGTGCGGTACTAAAAAGGACCTAATGGATTCTGGGGCAGCTGCCCGTGATGTCCCGGAAGATATAGTTGGAACATATTCCCAGGGATTGCACGGGCATTACCTCACATCAAGCAAGACCGGGGAAAATGTTGGTAAGTTGACAGAATTACAATTCTCATATAAGCATGAAAATTTATGAGAGTGTGTTAAAGGTGACAAGTCCCATTTGTGGGAGCTGACGAAGACTAGAGTCCAGCGTGAATAGCTTGAAAGACCTTGGGAAAAGGGTGAAAAATAAATTTTTGTTTCAGATGAACTCTTTCAGAAGATAGTAGAAGATTGTGCAGCCGACATCAAAGTAATGAAGAACATAGAAGAACAAAGAGTACAATTGCAGAAGGAGGAAGACGAGAAGAGAAAAGTCTATTGTTATTGTTGATGGTACAAGTGTCAGAATGGTATGTCGGTACCCCTTTATATGTGGCAGACTTTGTACAGACGTCTTCATACATTTAATTCGATATTATGAGTTACGGTCGACATGTATTCGAGTTTCTCGTGCTAAACTCGTACTAGAAGAGTTTTCTTGAAAATTGCTTGCTTCTATGTCGCCATAAGTCATTGCTTGAACCTGCAAAGTGGACCCTGGTTACAGCTTCCTAAAGACTTATGGGATTCATATTTGGTAAGTTTTTTCCAAGTTCTTTTTCTTTTTCACGGCCCTCAACTCGGGAAGTAGTAAATTTCTTACTTCAATCTTAATAAATTGTATTTTATTTCAACTGTGATTAGTAAAGACCAAATTGGACTAGGATAAAACCATTATGGTATCTCGCTAATTGTTCAACTAAAATTAGAACAAACGATACAGCTTTATATTATAGGTAAGTCATAATTAATTTGTCTGTCTATTTATACGAAATAACTGACTGATACAAATAAAACATATTCATAAGCTTACTCGATATTATTAATGCTTGAAGTGTATTATTAATTGTAATAAAGTTTTTATTTTTGATATTTGAAGTTTTATTCTTTCTTATATTGTCGATCTAAATGTTTCTCGCAAGTATCAAAGGCTCGTAATGACTCGGTTTGGTGTCAATTTAGCTAAAACTCCAAGTATATATAGCCTACTAGCTGTGTCGGCGACTTCGTCTGCGTCGCGTCGTTCTTTCGAGTTAATCTTAAAGATTTTTTTAGATCATTTAAACATAACTATTTTTTTATACATTGTTTTTGGGTATCTTGAACCGTTTTGCAACGTACGCTACGAAAACCCACAAGGATTAATAATTTTCCCGCTGTTTCTTCGCTCTTCTTAGTCACAGCGCGATGTTTTACAGCCTCGATGAGTGCTCTAACACAAAAAGAATTTGAACCAGTAGTTCCTGAGATCAGCGCGTTTAAACAAACAAACTCTTCAGCTTAATATATTAGTTTAAATAATGAATAAATCAATCGCTCTTCAAAATCGGTCAGTAGTTCAGACTACACAGACAGACAAACCAACTGCCACGCCTCCGCCGGGTCAGAAGTCAACGGCGACATGAGTAATGACACGTAAAAAGTTCGCTGAACATCATAATCGGCTGTCGAAGGGCGACGGGAAAAACCTTTACCCGTGATGATACAACTTTCTTGGTGTGCGGTACAAGTTATACAAGCGAAGCGGTTTTTAAAATCGCTCAGCTTCAACTGATTGCGACGCATTTAAGTTTATTTAAGATATTTCTCATTTATAAAAGCTGAAGCTAACCATGAGATGATGCAAAGTCGACTTATCTTATTTAACATATAAGTACTGCGTCCAATCTATTTAAAATACTTTCAAATCTATAATGATATTAGTTTTATGTTTATTACTTATAAGAGACACTTATGAATCACTTGTAACTTGGGTCACTGCGTAGCATAAGCGATGATCTTGCTACCGCCTCAGACCGCTTTACTCATTAATGGCGCCCGGTTTAGTAGGGTTGTCTCTTTTGAAAACATTATTTGATTAAAATCACGAGTTATCCAAAATACATCGATTTTTAGATATATTAGGTGTCAGGGTCTTGATAATTAATTGAAAGTGCATTTCTTTGACTTCGCTTAACCGCATCGATTTCTTCGATGTCTGTCAGATTCACCGGTTTAAAACGCGAAGTATATCAGTTAATATGCTTTTAATTTTAGGGAAGAATGGTTTACGGCTAAGACTAGTTCAAGGAAAAAATGAAGTGGTTTATTGAAGTCATCAGCTCGATTGGCGTCTACATTTTATAACTTGGAGTTGACAACCCTAGCTCAGCACAGTTCAAATTGCGTACAAATCATTTTATAGTTAGTGCAATCCGACGCGCCTCCATATAAACACTTGTTTTTCTAAAAACGTAGCGTACAGTGAACAAGTTATATTTCTTGTGTGTATAGTTCTTTTATGAATATATTAAAGTGAGTAACTGGTAATCAAATAGTTTGCAATTATTCTTAAGTTTCTTTGTTATAAAGTACTAGTATATATTATTTACGTTCTTATGAATATTATAAAAGATTCTATGACGGGCTCGTTCGTCCAATGGCTCAATATAAATTAACCTACGGGACACGCATCGTGGGTTCGGAGAGAAGACGTGCGCTCGGAAAAGAACATGTTTCTAAATCCCTCTTAATAAAAGACATTAAAGGGAGCGAAGGTAGATCGGATAGCGGAGATTTCACTCGAGTCACGCACCTGTTTTGATGGAAATTTTACAATCAAAATTGTTCAAAGGCCAAACAGTTCGACAGCGCATCTATTAGGGTCCTTTCTCGTTCATCAAGTAACCGCCTCTCTGTCCTACCATGTTAAAATGTTACACATTTTTATATTATTACGAGAGGTTCGGATTTGACTCCCAGTGAAGTATATCGATCTATAAAACACATGCGCGTTTGTCCCATTGTTTTTTTTTAAACCATTATGCTATTAATATCATAGTAGCGGAGGACAGGCAAGCATGAGATACCCCAGCTATGTAACATCTAATTTAGATGTGTTGTACATCTATCGTGAACCGAAATTTCTAAGTTAATTTAGTAATTATAAGTTTAATTACACGTTACATGTAATTGGCAATTTAATAGTAATTATTTAATACAACAGCTTATCTAGTTATAACGTCCGGAAATAACGATAGGAAATATGAATAGGATAGGAATGGTGGATTAATATAATGAATTATAATATTTCTGCAATAGGCCTATAGGTCGTCACTTTTATGCCATTGTAAAGCTGAAGATTCCGATGCCTTAAAAACGAGATTAAATCCCCCCTTGGTAATAATTTTCCTGCAATAGTGCTAAATTATATTTGTAATTTTTTAAATAAAGATGCATTAAAAATACATCCATTTTACCTTAAGTATATATCATCTAGTTTTTTGATTTATCTTCGATATTTTCAAGTGAGTGGGGAAAATTGTTGCCTATTTGAAACACTAGTCTATAAATAACAACGCTATATATGAGAAAATGATAATAACCAAATTCGAAATAGGCCTACAGGGCATCTTGTTTCGATGTTAAGTGACTGGGGGTGTCACCTACCGTCGAGTGAACCCCCGTGCTTGTCTGTCCTGCTTTATCATAAAAAATAACGTTTTCACTTCGTGGGGCATGGGGCGAACACATTTTGGGTCTGTTCACACTGAACCGTGCTTTAACAGGCAAGTAAGTAGTTGATCAGACTTCTGTGCCCTGCCCGACCGAAACTATTATTTGTTTCCCTGGTATTCGAACCCAGGACCTCACGCGCTTAACGCAACGTTAGGTAATACGTTTACGGATTTAATAAAAGCCCTAAGTGAAAGATCGTATGCTATTCGGTTATGTTCAATTGGAACTAAGACTGTTAAAAATCTCTTTAACTTCACTGCACTGGCCTATACCCACTGTCCAACACTCAAGTCGGCTGTTGACATTCAAGGCAATCATTATTTCCGTTAAATTAACCTTCAATAATCTTAAACCTGTTTCCAAAGATGACATTTCTTTAAACAGGCTCGTGTTTATAAATCGACTATTTCTCCCGTCTTTACACAAGTGTCCACATGTTTTTTTTTTTTCAGATACCAAAAGCGATTATAGTTTCTTATCTGTCGTTTACTCGAGTAGTACAAATTAAATTAAAAAAAATGTTTAAAACTCGAACTATATTAATAAAACATCGCCCCGTGACCACGGCTGCTGCAAAGCACCGAGACGTCGGGCCGTAGTTAAAATATTTTCAAAAAAACTTTTACGAGTATATTTCGCGATCGAAACCGTTAAAGTATTTTATTTAAATAGACCTTCTTTGCCTATTTCGTTGTCTCTGTCCGTGTATCAGGAGGTTATACTTCAAGAACCAAAGGGCTAGAGAGTTAAGATTCAAACTCCAATATCCGTTTAGATCTCGTTACGTAATTATATGCTTGTAATACAATTTAATTGTTTTAATTTAACCATAATTAAAATACCTTCCTCCAGGCATTTTAGTTATGTTATGTTAGAGGTAAATACTGTCTATAGTTTACGCTAGTAGTACACATTTAAATAAAACACTTTATAACTTAACGCGATATATTAGTTAAACTTATTTGAAAAATGATTTTGAACTTCGGCCCGACGTCTCGAATTATCAAACACCTAGGATCTCATATTAAAAACTCTGGATCCCAATAAACAGCATACCGGCAAACGCGAAGACACCGTTAGTTTCGCCAAATACCAACTTCGACGAAACAATTTTTTACTTTGACGTCAGAGACATGGAGGATGTCCTTGATCTTTAGTCTCCCCGTGACCACGGCTGCTGCAAAGCATCCGAAACGTCGGGCCGAAGTTAAAAATCATTTTCAAATAAGTTTAACTAATATATCGCGTTTTAAATCGTTAAAGTGTTTTATTTGAATATGTTAGAGGTATTTTTACCAGATGTAAAAAAATTTACATGTACGATAATAATCGTTATAACTTAAAAAACAACCTAACATTTTTTCGTACGATGTTCACACGGGTGCTTAAATACATAGGAAAGGGATTTGATGTATTGTCACGGTGGCATGATAATCTATACTAATATATAAAGCTGAAGAGTTTGTTATGAAAAATATTTTTGTGTCGGTTAGAGCATTTATCGAAGAAGGCCATGGAGTATAAGCTATAAAGCGTAACGTTGTGACAAATGTAGGTGAAGAAACAGCGGGAAACGTGGAAAGAGATTTCCGGTGGGTACGCTGCGAAAACAGTTCAAGATATATGAAAGAATGATTCCTGTTTAAATAATTTAAGAAAATTTCCGCGGCACTATAATATGTCTACCGTTTAAGATTAACTTGCAAAAAGTGAAGAGATGCGACCGTCATGGGTAACTAATTTTGTAGACTATGAATGACTGAAATAACTGTTCTGCGCGAATAACGAATTCGCTGACACAGCTAGTTAGAAATAAAGAGATTTTCACGATCAATCCCTTTAAAATTCAATTATTAAAACGACATATTTCTCTTTTGAAGATTTACCAGCTTAGAGTTACTTAGATTACATTCGCTATTCAATGTTTCATATATTTGTTTATTCTTCTTTTTAAACTAATGCGTATGAGAGTAAAGTGGCGCGTAAAAGCTAGTGTATTGCAAAATATAAAGCCAATTAGAGGTAAGTTATTAACTTGTTTGTAACGTGTATTTTTCCAGCGCTCGGACTTTTTGAATATTGATTAGTTTATCGCGGTTAGGTCACTTACTCCAACTGTTTCCTGCAAATACCAGATGCAAAAGTGTATCCGTCGCGCTAGTGAACTAGCATTGGGTTACAAGTGGTCCTAGAACCGAATACTAGCAAAAATCAATGATATAAATTTAGTATGAACACACATTTTCAATAAGTACAGAGTGAGTACTTGTAAATAATTGTTTCATAACATCCATTAAGACGTTGTCAAGGACACATTACGACATACAAACGACCATTAATTTTTATTGTTTAATACAATTAAGTGCATATTTTCCCAGTTGGAGTGATCTCTTCTCGTAACTCAATAATTAGTAACGTAAGGTCCTGAGTTCGAGTTTGGGTTAAGAATGTTAGGTAAAATGCTCATAAAATTAAGTCCTAAACATTTGGATTTCTTGTCATTAAACGAGATAATGGAACCTAAACATTCCGTTAACAAACCATCCATAGATGGAATCGTAAAGATTTATTACATATTTCTGCAGAATAAACGGTCCTGTAGAAGTCTCAGAGTGTTAAGCTACCACCAATATTTAATAAGACAAGCCAAATAACATCTCAATAAGATGCGTTGTCGGCTTATTTCGGCCTTAAATATTCGGAAATGCACAGACTGAAACCGATAAAACTTAACGGCTTTTTCATCTGTAGGCGGTGGCTTCTGACCCCGAAGGAATCAAGATATTTCACCACCTGTTCAGCATCCACATTTCCTGATACTAGTTGGACCCGTTGTTTATCGAACCAACGACCTATTATTCAACGGACCTTAGATCAACGATTCCGTCATCAGAAATCTTTTCTGTCCAGGTACAAAGGATGACAACATGCCCCGAAATGGAATCAAATGGATATTGTTCTTCGCGTGTGTGACGCACACCACTGCACAATTTTATGGTGAGTTTAATAAGAACCCTTTCTTCCTTTGTACTAGTTATCCTTACTAATATTATAAATGCGAAAGTAAATCTGTCTTCTGTCTGTCTGTTACTTTTTCACGCCAAAACTACTGAACGGATTTTAATGAAATTTGATACACATAATATGGTCTAGACCCTGAGAAAAACTATTTTTTTTATAATTTTAAACCGTTAAAGTGTTTTATTTAAATGTGTACTACTCGCGTAAACTATAGACAGTATTTAACATATAGGCTACTTTTTATTGCGAAAAGTGGGTTGTAAGGGGTTAAAAGTGGGGGAAACTTTGTATGGAAATTCGTGGTTTTCGAAGCTAGAATTGCTGAAACTTCGTTCTTTTGTTTTTTGGAAAAAAAAGTGGGACTGAGAGTGGAGTGGCAGTGGGAGTTAGAGTAAGAGTGATGTGAGGTGAGAGTGTTGCGGCAAAGTAGCACTTACAACATTGATTGGCTGCAATAAATGCGCAATTACATAAATTAATACACAGCCTAAATAATTAAAAATTCTACCCCAAGTCACTATTCCACGAGAACGAAGTCGCGGGCACAGCTAGTTTATGAATAAATATTAGAATTTAATTTGTTTTTGCCCTTCTTAGACTTTTTCGGCCTCCAACCGTTCCTTCAAAGTTCTGCGCAGTCCTTCCACTATGACGTCACAACGAAGCGTCCCAGAAAAACCACAAATAAGTCGACAAAGATATCCATCCCACACAACGCTAGAGAGGTTAATAGAGATAGAACGACACTAGCGCCAGTCGTTCGCGACAGTACAAAGACGCAGAAAAAGAACTCGAAAGAGAGTTACATTCGAGATGACAGAGTTTACTTTAGTGAAGATAGAAATAATAGGTACGTATTTAGTTTAGGAACTCCTTCTTACTTACTTGGTTCCCGTACATTAAAGCTTCATTTGAGGTTCGAGTGAGCCACGAAGGAAGTTCTTGGTTCGATGCCCGGCGTAGCGTAACAACTTGAATAAAACAAATTGTGGGATTATCTCCATACAGAACCCACCCATATTTCATCAAGCAGTTTCGGCACGCAAGATTGACAAATATCTACTCT
Source organism: Leptosia nina (assembly GCA_963661955.1). Classification (NCBI taxonomy): domain Eukaryota; kingdom Metazoa; phylum Arthropoda; class Insecta; order Lepidoptera; family Pieridae; genus Leptosia; species Leptosia nina. Next base: position 570,211 of record CAVLEF010000277.1, read on the forward strand.
AACTTTAAAATCTAAAATAAATTGAAAAAAAGTCTACTCGAGCAGGACGAACCGGCATCGTCAGCACACCCGATGTTGCATACATCAATAAGTAGAAAAAATCGACGGTGAGGTGTAGGACTCGGTAGCTCAATTGGAGAGCAACAGCACGGAAAGCTGACGATGCCGGTTCAAGTCCTGCCCGAGTCGAAAATTTTTTTTCAATTTATTTTCGATTTTTAAATTATATAGTGCCTTCATGTGGAATAAATGTGAAAAAATATTAATGTTTTAAAATATCTACTCTTACAAAACCAATTATCGATATGCATTTATAGGTATACAACACAAAACCTGTTCCCCAATCGACCGGGAGTCAGACCCGCTGTAACCAATGGGCCGCCTATCACCAACAAACCGCCGGTCTCTTCAGCCTATGATGTCACTCCAGAATTGGTGATAGGGCCAGACGAAGATTACATGAGCGGCACCGAAAAGAGACGATACTTAGATGTAGCTGAGAGAAGTAAGTAATACCAGACTCGAACCATGGCCTTTAAAACTAGAGACGGGTCTAGACATTTTAAATACACAGGTTCTTCCAGTCTTTCAAAAATAACTTTATTTCGTTGGGTCAATGTCAAAAAGAACTGTCTTTTTTTCTACTCTTTTTTGGTACCTTGACTATAGATAATACGGGTTCAAATTCTGGTCCGGTCGAAAAGTTCGGTTTAGTGATGGTTGACTCTTCCATTATCACCAACCCCACTGAACTCAGAAGAGACAAGATCAGACAAGACCAACAGTAAGAGTTTTGGGGTTGACAAGAGAATTTAAACAGCTTTGCAATTTCATCTCCAATGATTTTCTTAAGCTGCAATGCATAAGATATTGAACCTTAATATGAAAGAGTTAAGGCTAAATTACATTGCACGAGAGGTGCGTGTATAAGTTGAAAAAAATCGACTATGAGGTGTAGGACTCGGTAGCTCAATTGGTAGAGCAACAGCACCGAACGCTGACGATGCCGGTTCGAAATTTTTTTCAATTTATTTTCGATTTTTAAATTATGTAATTTTTTTTTTACTATGTTAAGGCAAGAATTTCCGTTTTCCAGTGTGCGAAAATTACAAGTTGCTAGACGTAAAGCAGGTGCAGGCGATACCACTTGTCCCCTCGCCCAGACCAGTCCGGGTCAACGTGTCATCTTGTGCCCCATCGAAAGTGCCTCTGGTGGTGGGGGGGTATAGTCGTCAACATCAGGGAGTTTCCCCATATGGCGCTGCTAGGGTGGATCAAAGCACAAGTAAGGTTTTAACATGCGTTAACTTAACTATTTACAACGTTAAAACGGAATTATTGTTTATTTAATGTGTTAATACTAAGGAAGACTTGACAAACAGCAAAAAAAGGGGGGGACCACCTAATGTACTTACTGAAACTGAAAGTAAACTTCTACTAAAATTAATATAAGACCCACAGGAGATATAACTAGCATTTTATACAACATTGCCAATTTGAAAAGAAGACAAGAAAATTTTGCAATTTGTTAAAATTTCCAACTTTTATTAGATTATAAGTTATTATACCATCTTTCTTTATTTAAATAAAACATTTTAACGATTCAAAACGCGATATATATCAGTTAAACTGTTTTTGGAAATTATTTAAAATACGTTTCTGATGCTTTGCAGCAGCTGCGGTCGTGCGGCGTAAACTATAGACAGTATTTAGTATTAATCATTTTTCTTGTAACAAAGAAATTTTTCAGTCTTTTCTCATTTTGTCATTTTATATTCCCAGTCGAACACTTATTCGTGGAAGTGTGGCGGTAGTCTGCTGAGCGAGCGCTACATCCTGACAGCGGCGCACTGCGCTTATCAGGACAAAGATAACTCAGTCAGCCTGTTAGTATATCCTGTGGACGATTAATCAGTCTGTTTAACATTTGAGTCAATATACGGATTTCGGTGCATAGCTTTTTCTATGATAGAGGAAGACACTTTGGCATTGGATATCTGGAAATCCACAGACTGAAATCTAAACGCGATCAAACGACAAGGCGTTTTCATCTATAGACGGTAGTTCGTAACCCGAACGGAATTTCGATATCTCTCCCACCCATTTAATTTACAGATTTCCAGACGAAGTCCAATACGTTTCAGAAAAATTGTAAATTGAAAAATATGAGACATCTTCGATCAGATGGGCATCAAACCGTTGACACGACCCGTTAACGTTTAGGCATATATTACTACCATTACACCAACGAGCCGTTAAAGTACACTGATTTCCTCCATTATTTATCCAGAGGTCCACCACGTGTTGCCCAGCTGGGTTCCTCGTATCTGAACGACCCAGAAGCCCTCGTGGTGAGGGTGGCTTCATCCATCAGACACCCCAAGTATAAATTGCCAAAATCCTACCACGACATAGCCCTTATCAAACTCGTAAAGTCGGTGACGTAAGTATTATTTGGAACTTCTATGGCTCTGTTTAGTTTTTTTTTTCAAACAAAACATATTTATAATAGTTTTCTCTATACACACACTTGATGCGTGAAAACGTAATGACTGTACTGTACGCGAGTAGTACTCATTTAAATGAAACACTTTAACTGTTTGAAACGCGAAATAATTTAGTTAAACTTATTTGAAAATTACTTTTACTAAGGCCCAATATTTCGGATGTTTTGCAGCAATCGTGACCACGTCTAGTACGACTACAGTAGTTAAAATATTTTTTAATTAAATGTAACAAACATATATCGCGTTTTAAACCGTCAAAGTGTTTCATTAAAAACGTAATGTTTGGTTATTTCATTCTTCAGTAGTTTATAAATCATGTAGTTTGTTTTATGTACACAACTACTTTTTAATTTGCTTTTGTCTTTTGCATTTCAGGTTCTCCGAAGTGATACGACCGGCGTGTTTGGGTAACCCACCAGCGCCCGGTAAACCAATCATCGCGTCTGGGTGGGGAAGAACAGAATTCGGTAGGCCAAACTATCTCAAATCAATATTCCTAAGTATTTCTTATATACATACACGAACTAGCCTCCGCTACACCTATTCTTGTCATAAGTAAGCTATCAGGTTTTTCTCTTATGAAACTCTAATAAATAACTTTGAATTCTAGGTGGAGACCAATCTTCGGAGTTGCGCAGCGTCTCGATTCCCGTGTGGGACATGTCCCAGTGTCGGGACGTTCTCGGCACTTCGAGGAAGATCCCCGATGGCCCATCAGAAGACACGCAGATCTGCGCGGGTGAATTAGAGGGGGGAAAGGATACTTGTCAGGTAAGAATGAAATAATATTAGTTATTACTTTTACATGAATTTTCCTTTGGACTGCAAAGGAACCTTAGATATAGACATAAAGGTTGGTAAAGATGTTAAAGAGAGACAACTCTGTCAAACATGTTAAGTTAGTATTACTTACATTACTTCATCAGGGTGATTCCGGCGGTCCGGCCCAAATCCAAGATGGCTGCGTGTGGAGGGTAGTTGCTGTCACATCATTGGGACGAGCCTGCGGCGCGCCGCGAACTCCGGCTTTATACGCAATAGCACACCCCGTATTTATATCTGCTGTTATATTCAACGATCAGATAGATAAGCATACAGGCTCTAATAGTAATAATAATGGAATTACGAGAAAATCCACTAGTGCCGACAACGAAGGTAATCAAGGCTATCATAAAGATTTTGAAGCAACAACAAAACGCCACGATTATGGATACAACGGTTTTAATAATCCCGATTCCAGTGATAATTATAATTCTAGAAGGACTTATCCCGAATCTAAAATTGTCAGAAATAATCAAGCTAATAGCCAAAATGGAAGAACGAACAATAATAATAGAAATTACGAAACTACAACTAAACGTAACAACCCCATAGTTGTTAGTGGACATAACTATCAAGATTCAATTAAAAATTCTGACTCAAAAAATACTTCCGATGTAACCTATAACAGTAATTCCGGAAGTAGAACGAGAAGTACACAACCTAGTATTCACAATCAAAATGAAAGAGTAGACAATAGTCAACAAACTTATGACGCTGGAGGTTCTTATGATACATACAATGCTAATAATAATTACAATTCTAGAAAGGGTAACGATGGTTCTGCTAATATAAACTATGACAGTACTTCCAGAGGTAAAAATAATGACAGAGGAAGTAATCAAGGAAATTTTACAAATAGTTATCAAGGATCTAATAGTAATTATAACTCTGGAAATGGTGGTTACGGAATTCAGTCCAAGAATAATGACAAGTTTGAAAGCAACCTAAGACGAGATTATGATAATCCCAGACCTAACGATAATCAGAATTCCGGAGTCTACAAAACTAGTTCCAATCATGGAAATGATTACAATTATTACAACAATGAAAATACTCGGTATAACCAAAGACCGAATACGGGTGGTTCTGTTAATATTTACGAAAATGAGAATAACCAACCGTCTAGAAATTTAAACAATTACAATTCTAACTACGAGACCACTACTGTAAAACGTGGTAATTATGAGGAGTATTACAATAAGCATATTCAAAGAAATGATTACAATGATAATAACGGTAATCGTAATCAACAATTTGGTACTCGTCCACAAATCCCAAGGGAGTATTACGATTATCAGAGCGACGATAGTCAAATATATTATCAGAATGTTGGGAAACGAAACGATGGTGGAAATGTTTGGTGGACGTAATCAACAGTTGTAAATATTTGCTTATTTAACTCAAATTGTCTAGTTGTTAATAGATGTTGTAAAACAAGGTTCTTTAACTGCGAATTTTGAAAAATATTCAATTTGTGCACAGACCTATGTCATGTGCTTTTTAGGAATATATTTTTTTTACAGAATAGAGAAAAATATGGCTTTGGATCACGTAAAAATATATAGTACTAGCGGTTTACGATGTGTTGACGGCTTATAACCTCGCCAGATAGTTTACGGTGACCAAATCCGTACGTTGCGTGTTCGAGCCAATATCTCGTTGAATATGCCAAAATTGTTACCAGAAAATAAAGACTGATACTTCTTATTACTTCTGTTGTATTTTCTCTATCTATATATATATATATGCTTATAAGTATGAAAACTGAAAAGTACTTATAATAATAATAACAGTTATTAAATTTAAGTATTTTAATAGCATAATTCTTAAGGTTAATCCTGAAACCGGCGGTGCCGCAGAATTTCTTATAATCTTTAAACTCTTCCACCTTTACAATTATCTTTTTTTATACTTTAAAAATCTTTCATACTTCTTGTAGAATTCATACCAGAAAGACATTTTGTTTTTTAAGAGCTCGTCGTCCATTTTGATATCTTTGTTTATGACTAAATATTGTTTGTAAGTTTTCGTTGATGGGAGCCATTTCGTTGGGAAGAGGTTGTTTTTTTCTACAATTGGGTGTCTGAAACGTTTAATGAAACTTATTAATATTGAAACCGAGTGGGTTGAGTAAAACCGTCTTCTATGCGAGTCCAGCTGTGAGATTTTAATGAATTGAAACAAATATGCCAATAAGTAGGATGAAATAAATTACTCTCACCCGAACTTTGCGAAGTTAGTCCACATACTAGTCATTCTGTCTATCACCAGCTGATCATCTTTGGTCAAAGGTTTATCCATGAACGACACCTTAAAGATATAGCCTATATCGTCGCCGTGTGTCGCTGTATTACAATTGGTGATGTTCTTCATCACTTTCATCATATTTCTATCACCGTTATACGAGAAGATGTACTGGTATACCTGTAGATTACTTGTTTCTTTATATAACTGGTATGTATTTGTTGTAATCTTAACGTCTTCATATTATTAAGAAACTATGTGTGTGTAGTATCAACCATTCATCATCGTTTGATGTTAATAAATATCGATTATAAACTGAAAAAAAAATTACGACACAGGCAGGACATAAACCACCACGTTCCACAGCGTTCCATGCTGCTTATAGCAAACATCATCAATTGAGCTACACGTCATCGTCGAATTCTTTAAACCTATTGATACCTCTCGCGCAATGTAATTTCAACTCTTGCGCAATCAGGTCCAATGAAAATGTCAGGTTCAGGTCGAAGGTTTTAAAACTTCAACATGTTGCACATGTTAGTTTTAACACATGATGGATAAATTAAAAATCCATTTTAATCTTTTTTTGATGTTGATCAATCTTATTAAAAATGTACAGATGGCAAAAGGAGAGTCAAGAGTCGGTCGAAACGAGCAGCAGTCGCTGCAGAATCAGCCGCAAAACAAAATTTCTCTCGTACTTACCTTTTCAGCGCCGTAGTCAAAATACATGTCGACAGTTTTGCACATTTGATAGTTAAAGTAAAAGTCGCCCATGAACTTCAGGGCTCTCCTAATATGATCACCCTCTTCATTGCCCACATAGAACTGCTTCACATCATCGATAACGTCATCATCGTCGATGTCAAATTCGAAATTGATGTTAATCTTAAACACGTCCTTGCTGTACAGCTGATACGCAGGTAGACAAATCTTTTCGACATATTCGTCTATTGCTACTCCTATTACGACATTTTTACCACTTAAGTCCGGTTTCAAAAACATCGGGTGCTTCGTTAAGTATGCCTTGACTCCTGAAAATAAAGTTTAAATATAGTTTAACACATCATTGTTACACACTTTTGTTAAGGCGTTTATCACTTACTTATCTAAAATATTGCGCTGTGACTAATAGAAGCTAGGATACAGCGGGAAATGTGAACAAACCGAGTGAAATTTATCATCTCTGTGGGCTTTAGATGCCTACGCTGCGAAAACGGTTCAAGATACTAAAAAATATATATGAAAGAATGATTTATCTTTAGAAGATCTAAAAAAAATGTCACCGGCACTGTATGTCTATCTTTTAAGATCAACTTGCAAGAACGACGGGACGCGTGCGACGCGACGCGAACGATGTCGTGGTCAGCTTAAATTTGTAAAGATGAAGACAACTATTCTACGCGGACAAAGTCGCTGACACAGCTAGTTATTGCATAAAATCTAATAAATTGAAGAGCTAGTTTGGCTGTTCACATTGATCGTAAACAGCAAAGAGAGATTATTATACAAAAAAATTGCATTGTTTTCATTCCATCACTTAAAACTGGTCAGTAGCACTGACTCTGTACGTTTTGTCAATAAAAGAAGTTACTATTTAAAAGATGATAATAATTATATAGACATGAAATAGGGTTGGATAAATGTTTAATCATTGTTTTTAATGCAATGTATTTATAGTTGGTTAAGGTGTTATAAGCCACTGTCGCATTGGATTCCATCCGTTATGACAATTGTAATAATTGCAAATGAGCAGTTATTTTTTCGTTTGTCGTCGAGTGTCTAAAACTATAAAAGATTCTTGGGTGCAATATTTTCAGCAGTTCTATGTATCTATAGCAAAATATTACGAGCATCGGCGATCACCTAAAAACCACAAATACATACGTAGTCGAATCACGAATTCGCGTCGCTGTTCGGCCTTACCTGGATACGATTTCTCTATACACGGCCTAAACTTTTGATCTACAGAAGCGATAGCAACGTCAAACACATCTCTTGTCTTAAGAAACTCTAGAGCGTCTTCTAAATCGCGAGGACTATGGCCTAGTCTTTTGGCTACTGTAATGGGTATAGTTCTATTTCCCTCGTCTATACCACCGGGTATTATCGCTGTCCCGCTCTGCAGGATCGCTTGGTTGAATAGTTCTGGATTTGTCCGTACGTGGAAATCTAAGCACATGGATCCAGAACTGTGTCCGAAGATGGTGATCCTTTCCGCGTCTCCGCCGAAGTGTTCGATGTTTTCTTAAAAAAAAACAGGATTCTAAAACTATACTACATATATAAAGCTAAAGAGTTTGTTTGTTTGAACGCGCTAATATCAGGAACTACTTGTGTACTGGAATTGAAAAAATGATTCCTCTTAAAATGATCTAAAAATTATTTAAAATTTTAAGATTAACTTGCAAGATCGACGCGACACGACCGAGTCGCGATTTATAAAGATGAAGAGGAGTTTTGTAAAAACTATTTTTGATGTCCAAAAATTCTCCGCCGACATTGTCCTGCCACAACTAGTATTTTATATATAGTCCAAAATGTCGTACCTTTAACCCAACGCAGCGCAAGCACCTGGTCCTTCAGACCTTGATTACCAGGTATTTCAGGAGTGCCCAGGCACAGGAACCCATACATCCCACTCCTGTAGTCAAACTTGACGATGATCACGTCGTGAGCAACCAGATAATCAGTCTGGAACTCGGCGCTGCCAGAATGGCCGATTCTAAATTGCCCGCCAAAAATGTATACTAAGACGGGCAACTTCCCTAATTGCCCACCTTTTCTCGGCAAGTAGATGTGTAAATTCAGACATTGGAGTGTGCCTGTCGACGCAAGATGATAAACAAAGTTTTATATTCATAAATTGACGAGTACATAATATATAGCTAGTCTATAAAGCGGGAATATATAATAATAGATTGAGTTTTTACGTTAATATATTTCAGGTTTTAAACCGCAAAGGCGTTAAATTTAAACGTGTAGCGACACACCCACTGGTATTTTGTAGTATTCCTCCACGTGCGGACATATTTTTGAATCGTCATCGGCTTCGAAGGTGCCATTGTAGGGTCCAATTGGCGAAGGAGCCTGGTGAGACATTGCTTTTATAACTTGCAGTTTGTAACTACGCAAAAACTATTAAATGGATTTCAATTAAATATTTCCAATAATATAGCTTATACATCAGAATAACACATAGGCTACAATTAATAAAGATATTGTGTGAGCTGCCCAACATATGACATTAAGTGTCAAGTAAATAGGAAAAAACCTACCTTTCTGCGAGCTACTCTGGCGTAAACGACACATAATTATGATATGTTAGACACCATTTAGTTTAAATGCGCGATACTACGTAATCCTAATCCCGCGTAGACGAAGTCGCGGGCACCAGCTAGTAGACAATAATTTAAATCATTCAAGCGTTGCACACAAAACCATGGAATATATGAACTTACTAAGTATGTACTATAAATGTATATCTAACGTGTTGTACTTTCATACTTCTGTTTTATGAGTTGTCTATTTACAACTCATAAAACAGAAGCCACTCAGATTAGGAGGACACTTGATGGAAGGTGAATACCGCAGCCATCTAAACAAGATGTGCTGTCGATTTATTTTGCCTTTACTTACTCGGAACACTGATTTTTAGCGGCCCTATTTGATACCAAACATTTATTGTAAAAATTAAAAACCGATTGAATTGAACACGGGCAGGATTTGAAGCGGGGTCCATAGCGTTCGGTGCTGTTGCTCTAACCGACTGAGCTCGTGTCCTACACGTATCGTGGATTTTTTTCAACCTGTTGATACATTGCCAATTTTTAACTACATGTATGTAGCCTTTTTGTCCTATTGTTTAGACTTTGTATCGTCAATCGTTTTATTACCCCGAACGGATTGCTCTCGTTCACTCTGCCATATGGAATGCCCAGGAACGCGTCGTATGCTTTAGTCCGGATACCGCGCACCCATCCGTACTTCGTCCGCACCAACGGCCTCTCCCAAGAGTCGAACACGACTTGTATGTAATACACTAAGCCGAGGACTATGACCAAATTCCAAACGGCTTCAGACATGTTATCAATTTGACGTCGGTTAAATGAATGGATTTAACATCACGAAAAATTAATTAAAATTTTATATATATATTAAATGACTCCGTGACTGTGTAGTAAAGTAGGGGTGGGGGGGCGTGGGAGGAACCACTAAATTAGTGGTAGCCAAATAATAAAGCCTTTATTGCTGTTTCTTTTTTATATTTAATGTAAATGTGGACCAGCTACTTTCCATATGTCATACGTGGTCCCGATAACTTAGCTCGAACTATTCTGTCGTCTGAGTTAAAATTAAAATTATTTACGACTGTTAGACATGATATAGTCGATTTCGTTTTTGTATAAGCATTAGGAGAGATTCAAGTCCATTTCTTATTCTAATCCTAGTCAAATCCAAGCTAGAACTAGTCTTAGTCTAGTAATTGTCTTGATCATTCGTAATAGTGAAGTAACATAATATATGTTTTGATTTATGATCTAAAGTCGAGTTCACCAACCATTAGGCGATCTAAGCAAATTTATCAAAGACTTTAAACTCCTATTTACCAAACGTTAATGCAACTTTGTAATAAAAATAAAAATCTCATTTTATTTCAAAACTATAAAATTTGTTTCTTATATTTTCGCGGATACTTGAAAATGCAGTTATTATAATGTTCAACATATTTTTCGTATTGTGTAAGTGTTTTTATATATTTGTTTGTAAATGACATTATTTCACTACGTTATGTTGTTTGCTTATTACACTTCCACGCTTACATAGCTGAACTGATTTTGATAAAATAAATCATCCATATAGGTGACACCCTAATATAACAACTCGATATATTTATAACCATGATAATCCCATGTACTCACTTGATAAAACAGGAATTTAGTTTGTGAGTGTGTAGAAATAGGTATATGTGAAGACTGTCACTTTTATTGGGGCGAGCACATTTCTGTGTCTGTGTTCACTGATCCCTACTTTTAACGGGCGAGTCTGTGCCATGCCCGACCGAAACAATATTATGTTTTCCTGGGATTCGATCCATACGTTTAACCATTTGGCTACAGAGGCGGTCATGTGTGTACACAAAGTATATAGACATGTTTCCTTCGAAATATTTTATAGAGCGATCTCTTCCGGGCAACGTCGGTCGATCTTCTCACTTTTCTCCAACCCAAATAATTAATAAATAAATTACTAAGCCGTTAATAATGTTTATACAAATCTTTCACCCAGCTGTTGTCGGCCTATGTCATAAAGCAACTACAAAAGATATAAAAGCATATTCGGATAATGAAGATTTGATAAACTTTATTGATCTTCTCAATAGCCCTGATGATGACCTCCATACCAAGAACGGAGGGAGGTCTAAATATCTTGAAGGTAAGGTCCCATGTTACAATTACTAGAAAACACGGTTCAGTCGATCTGATGTTTGCTTTATAGCTATGTGTACTAGTCGCGTAAGCATCAGGCAATAAATTTTATGAACGTTTTTTTATTTATTTTTAATTACAAAATGACAAGGCGGAGTTCGACAGAAGTTTCACTGTTAGAAGAACAATTATTTTTAGTACCTACTAGACAATAAAATGTATTCTCCATTCTCAGACGCAGGAATGAACAGCAGAGAAGCACAGGACAGAACGGAACTAATGCGTTTGCTGCAAAAGAACTATGACGCGAGGGAATTTCAAGGACGACAAGAGAAAGAACGATTGTATTTCATAGAAAATCCAGAAATTATAGACGATTACAGGGATATACGGAGGTAATTAATGTTCATCATAACTTTTATTTTGTATAATCTGTTGTTACGCTCGACCCGTTTTATCGTATATTGTGTAAATAACTAGCTGTGTGAACGACTAGAACAGTAATTTTTAATTGATCATAAATAATTTCTCCCGTTTTCTTTTCACATTTCCCGCAGTTCAAACCAGTAGTTCTTGAGATCCTCTGTTCCCCTTGTGAGCGCTGCATGCAACCTAAACGAGGTTTTATGGGGGGATATCTAATCACACTATTGACAACACGGTTTTTATTTTGTAAGATAAAAATCAAAGGGGGCAAACAGATTACTCGTATCTTATATCCTATTTTCCACTTTCCATCCAGCTGGGAGAATTCATTCAAATGTAGTCTACTTCTCATTATTAAACATATATAATAAAAGCGGTCAGAAGCATACGTAACTCAATTAAAACAAAAATATATTTCCAGATCACAAGAAATGCAATATGACGCTGATTTCGAAGAGAAAACTTTGAAGCGTTTGCTGAAGACTCTCAGAAGGAACGCAGTTTTCCGTTTAAAGAAAGGTCGGTGGATTTATGAGTAAAAAAAAGTTATATGTGTAGTTAATAAGGTGCAAAACCTAAAGCAGTACAAAGTGCTATATGTTTTTACTGGGTGTGGCTTTGTTTGCATAGAATAGTTTTTTGTTTGATGCACAATATTGTATGAATCATTCATTCATACATAATTTTTGGGTATCTTAAACCATTTCGCAGCGCACGTAACGGAATTATGATAAAATCCCCAATAATGAATAATTTTCCTTATTTTTTTCTATACTTACTAGAGGTTAAAGCCTTCCTCGATAAATGATCTAACCAACACAAAGAGAATTGTTTTCTCCGAACCAGTAGTTTCTGAGATTAGGACGTTTACATCAGCTTTATAATATGAATCAAGGTATCAAAGATTTCCGCAATGCAATGTTGAGATACAAGTTTTAAAATTTATAATTTTTTAGATAAAACAGTGAAAGCAAATCTTCCTGCACTGCGACTCGGAATTAAAATGGGTTCGCTGGAAGAAGCCAAAAAGGCATTTAAACCGCTCGAAAAAGAAGTGATAACCAAAAAATACAACTGGGACAGGAGCGTAGAGAAGAAGTATCACGCGGAAAGACCGAAGATTAGACCTAGGCCGAGGGATGAGACCTTCAGGAGACCGAAGGAGAGAAGTTACGGATTCGGTAGGACGTCCATTCCGTTCGCTGGGAAACGCGGCGTTTTTGACGACGCCTATACATAAATAAATGAATCGAATTAAATGTTTAATAAAAAGATATTGTTTTATTTTCTAATAATTTATCCTATTTGTATTGAAGTGTGTGTTTACACGAGTAATTAAAACACTAATGATTTAAAACACTTTTCTACCGAGATTCAAACTTGGGACAAGTCGTCAAATGTTAAACAGTCCCGTGCAACTGAACAATGGAGACAATAGTTATGAATACAGAAAAATATAACGAATCAAATCATTAAAAAAACATTACATTTGTCGAATGTAAAATAAAAGGCGTTGTGTACATAAAATAATTTTATTACAATATTGAGTAACCTTGAATAATGTTGAAATATTGGAGCCTGCTTTTTTGTTTTATTGGTAAGGATTTAATTTAGCTACAACATTAAATAAAATATGTATCAATTCGATGCTGACTATGTTATACTGGACTTAGATAAAGATGTCAGAGCAACGCCGTGAACGCCGGTTCGAGTCTTGCCCGTATTGTGATATTTTTTCTATCTCAAAATGTATACATACATATGCCATGTTAACATTCTCCTTGCTCCTTTTTAATTGCTGATTTTCAGCCTTCCATTAGTTACGAATTTTTGGTTTACGACATTAGATAATATATTTTGCAGTGATCTTAGTGCAGTCTAGAGGTAGGAAGTATGATGTTGAATTTGAAGCGAGGAAGATCTACGGACAAGATCTAGCAGCTGTTTTGGAAAGGTTCCGACGTACTCCAGACTACATTCAGATATTGACTGACGAGGTAAAAACACGAGTAATACACATTTAAATAAAACACTTTAACGGTTTAAAACGCGATATATTAGTTAAACTTATTTGAAAATGAATTTTAACTTCAGCCCGACGTTTCGGATGCTTTGCAGCAGCCGTGGTCACGGCGAGACTAAAGATGGAGGATGTCTCTGACGTCAAAGACTTTGACGTCAGAAGTTAAAAATAATTTTCAAATAAGTTTAACTAATATATCGCGTTTTAAACCGTTAAAGTGTTTTATTAAAAAGAGGTAAAACCATTTAAGACCGACTCGAACCCACTGACGTACAGTTTGTAGAGTAGTAAGAAGTAGTAAAAAATGCTGTTAACCTATTTTGCTTTTGAAAATTCGGAAATCCACAGACTGGTTGACTAGTAACTGGGGCGATATCAATTTTCCCACCGCCCATTTAAGATGTTAGAGACGAAGCCTATTTCAGAAAGGATATAAATCGATATGCAACATGTTGGATCCCATAGCATTCGAACCTACGACCCTTAATTATTAGCCAATCGTTGCCACCGTTGGACCAACGAGCCCGTGAATTTGAGCTAAAACATCGCTATGTATCGCTACATTGAGCGAATTTATGAAAAACGCTGTTATACATACCGGACAGAAAAATGACTAAAGCTGGAAGGAGGGGAGGAGGGGGCTTTAGGTACCGATTCAAATAAATTATTTGATACACGGTTTGTCTAGCCTCTTTGGCCGTTCCTGAAGCTAAATTTCTTCGCTTTAGCTGGAAAAGGTGTGGCAAAATCTGCGAGTGGTTATGGCGCAGAATTTATTTTATTACTCGAATAAACTGAAGGCCAGAGTCAACGAAGTCATCTCGGAGAACACGACGAACGCCCGTCTAAGGATGAGGACCACCACAGGAGAATATTACACGTATGCACGATTATTAGAATACGAATCTATAGAATACAAACCCACGTACAATTGCTAATGGCTAAAAATCAACGGGCCTTGGGTTCGATCTCCACCGGGTGTAACAAATTTCTAATCATATTTTTTTGATTTTCATAATTGATATTTTTTTGAAAAATGTTGAACGTCGTCTGCATAGTAAAGGGGGGATATGAACGAATTGTCCACAGATGAAAAAGCTAGCGTTTCATCTCGTTTCGGTTTTCAGTCTGGATTTCCGCATCTTGTTTAGATGTTGTTATATGACTGGGTATTCCCAAGTGAACTTCACGCTGTCCTGTCCTCTAGCAAAAGCTATCAGACAGATCGCCGGATGATTTACTTTATTACAAAAAACAATACATTTGCAGTAAATACATAGGCTTCTTCCGGAAACCGATGGTCCGACAGCACACTCACAACATGAGCGGCGCCGAAAGACTAGAACTATATTTCAAATTGGATCCTGCGTTACCACTACAAGTCCGAAACAGAATGGTGGATTTAAGCTTTGAACATTGTGGGTACGTTTGAGAATATTTTTAATAATTTTAATAGCTTGCATTTATTTGGGAAAATGTTATTTTTACCCCAATTTTTCAAAAATTTGAATTTTTTTCATACGCTGTTGCTCTAACATCTAACAACAGCACGGAACGCTGTGCATGTCGGTTCGAGTCCTGCCCGTGTCGTAAACATTTTTCGGCCCAAAATAGATTTGTAATGTTCTTAATGCGATCATGTAAAAAATATTAAACAAAGTGTTATAAACTTTTTCTCTAAAATCGTTATTTAGTTTATAACGTATTTGCTCGTAAAGTGCTTGTAATTACACTAATTTCAATATCGTAATGTATCTCATTACGTACTTGTGCGATAATGTAATGTAAAAGACGCGTGTTCTTTTTAAATAATGTTTTAAGGTACTCCGTCTACAAATGAACGATACTTTTAAAAAATCTTAGCAAAGAGGTTTTATGTCAAGAAAGTCGTCAATATTATTAACTTTGTGAAATAAAATATAACAAATAAACATTTAATTCTTTAATTTAATTAATTTTGACAATAAATTACAACCATTTATCTATAACAAAAACACAGAAATATTAATTTACTTTAATACTGGCTGTTTTTGTACCTTTGCCTAAAAAAAAGTTGATGCGCACGCATCGCCTATTTGTGGACAAGTAAAAGTAATTCCGCGCGCTTTTTCTTTTCGCTGTATTGTTTTTAAATAAAACACTTTAACGGTTTAAAACGTTTCGGATGCTTTGCAGCAGCCGTGGTCACGGGGAGACGTTAAAAATCATTTTCAAATAAGTTTAACTAATATATCGCGTTTAAACCGTTAAAGTGTTTTATTTAAATGTATTGTTTTTATCAATTTCCTCGTAAATTTCGTATGACATACGTGCAAGCCTCTGCTTTCTTATAGTAATATCGCCTCGGCTGTAATTTTCAACTTACCACACTTATATCATAATGTACTATTACCTCAAGTTGATTTGTCAATGTTAGTTAGTACAATTATCCGGCTCATGTTCTAATTAATTTCCTAGCTACGTCATCCACGCCACTATAAAATCCCTAGTAGCAGGCGGTTCGTCCATGTCTACCTTGCAGCAGGACACGAACACGAAATACCAAACGCATTACTCTCACAAGGTAATAATATATCTGTATGTATTGAAGGACTTAATAAAAGTAGGCTTTTGTGTATTTTATTTCCTTGTACAAAAAATCGGTGCAACCAAAAATTTGAGGACAATTTTCTTGCTTTATTTAAAAAGTTGTTGCGAATTTGTTAAGTTTGTCTTAGTTTAGCTTTAATTTCATAACTTTACTTTAGATTAATAGGAGTAATGATGGTGATGATGAGAATGAATATGAGTAATAGGAAACGGCTAGTTTCTATAATGTAAGGCTAATCTGATTTTTTTTTTTTTTCATTTTCTCGTTAAGCTGTTTAAGTTTTCGAGCTGTTCGCTCAGCGAAATTGAGAGATGCTTTTCGACGTTTAGCCATCACGGGAGAAGTACCTACACGGGCAAGATGGGCAGTCGTCCTATATTTTGGTTTTGGGTATGTGAGATATATTAATTAAATTCTTTTTTTTTAGATTACATCAACATCAAAAGACAAGACGTCGACATCGCCAGATAAATCACTGAGGAACTTCAAACAGAGTATACAAATGTAATTGTGTCATTAATAAATGTTTTTTTTTAATTAGAAGATTTATTTTTCCCATAACTGGGATTCGATCGACCGGCCTGAGATAATTCTGGCCAGCCCTAGATTTAAACTTGAGGAATCTAAGTATTGCTAAATGAAATTAATATAACAGACACAGAAATGTCCGCTCGCTGCAACTGCGACTTCACTGTAAGTACCTCGGGTAAACAATAAGGTAATTTTCGACCTGTTTGTTCATTCTACCTGAAGGTTACTAAAAACAGCTGTATCATTTTAGCATTGTTCATTTATACTGCTAATGAATTATGTTTTTCTTACAAAGCAATGACGTAGGTATTTTGCGTATGTACATTATTAATGTGAATGTGAGACTGTTTGTTCGTTTGTTACAACAAAGTACAACAATAAAATTCGACATCATCAGAATGACTGCTTTCAGTCTGTGGATTTCGAATAGCCAAAGCCAAAATAAAACGACAGCGCATCTTCTGGAAATGTTTTATATTTGTATACCATCGAGTGCACCCCACGCTTATCTATTGGAATGTAATTGTTTTGTTATAATCCTGGGAATGAGAGGAATCGCTTGAGAGTTTTAGCGGTTTCAGCTGTAAGTTCAAAGAATTGTCTCTGCATCATATCTAGTATTCTTAAAGTCAAATTTCCATAGCTAAGATAGGTCGACGGTGCAACTTGTTAAGATGTTATATACTGGAGTATTTACCTTCCATTACGTGAACCATATGTTTGTCTATGCTCCACTATCATAAAATATAGCGTAAAACCGAGTAAAGCTTCTAGTATATTCGGATATACAATAGGTGTTTTTTGGGGTTATTAGATTTTTTTAACTAAAATGGGGTTTTCGTTTACCTAAACCTTTTCTGCCGAGACTACAGAGGTCTGGTCCTTCTATATCCTTCCATCACTAAAGTTTGTAATTGTGCATTCTTATAATCTTTTAAACTCAGTACAAACAATTAATCTTAAGGCTGTGTTATTTCTGAATAATACATTTTAAAGCGCAAAATAAATTATTTTTAATTTAATATAACCACGGCTCGACGTTTCGGATGCTTTGCCACGTTGGTCACGTGGAAAGACGGACGGTGTCCCTACTGTCAAATCGGCTACGCTAACGCCATGTTCCGTCCTTATTGGGTTTTGGAGAAACGGGCTGGTTCTAAAATGCCAAAAGAGTTTTATTTAAAAGTAGTAGGTCTTTTTCATGTATTACAATATAAAGAAGAGGCCGGTATTTAGCAAGCCATTCGCTATGATTCTATCTTGCACTTTCTCACAATTAAAGCCTAGAGAACTAGTTGTTGAGTTTTAAAAAGGTTTCAGAGAAACATAGTGAAAATTTACCAGCATATCAAATGGTAAATTGAAAATGCTGCTTGGTGGATCTGGCATGTGTCTCTTGTCGTAGTTTTAGTGAAAAGAGGAAAATACCGTTGCTCTCTGACGGAAAGACACACTTCCGTGTCAGTCGGACGATTCGATTTCATTTACAAGTAGTTGATCGGAATCGTGTGCTCGGTTCGACCAAGTTCGTTTCCCCGGGATTCAAATGCAAAACCTCACCTAAACAAAATGCTAGACATGGTTAAGTATAGTATAGCTCCAAACCGAGCAATAAAAAGCATTTTTAGAATTGCGCACGTTTTACGCATTGTATTCGATACAATTAATCTCACACACAATGAGAACTGTCAACAAAGAAAATAATTTATTTCTCTGTTTATTTTATAATACAATTAAAATATTACCGTGAAAAAATGTCTGGGGTAAGCAGACGGTCTTGAATTTAATACCGACATTATAAATACGATAAGTATGTGTGTTTGTGCCTAATCTGCTTGACAGATCGTAAAAACTTAGAAAGAAAGAAAACAGTTTTTATTTGCCATCATAGAGGATTTTAATGGTTTTAATAAGTTTTGTTTCTTGCCGCATAATTCGAAAGTGAATCAATGTTATGTTTGTTAATCATTTACGTCTAAACATAAAAAATTCTGCAAACCAATTTTGGGTTATATTTCCTAGAATCCAAGCAACTTTGCAAAATGGCCGCGAAAGCTTTATACAATTTTATCTGCCTACCCGCATTTTGTCATTGTGGCCTATGAATTGTTGGATAGGTTAAAAGGATGGCATATTCTAATATAAAGGCTATGTATTATTATTTTTTTCAATCTACGGAACCACAGCAAATAATCGTATCGGGCATACGAAATTCGTTTTATTTGCTCAACTCTGCACTTGTGCAAATAGCTGTACATTTTTTGATATAAAAATGCTCGCCACAGTGGTGGTGTTAAGTAGCCACTTCACTTCTAGTGATCATGGTGTCCTGCAAGATCCTCTTGGCTTTAGCCTTGGTAAGTTTAATCTTTTGTTCTGTTTCTCCTAATGCCAATTACCATAAGTAAAAAAAAGAAAAAACTTTTTTTTTTTTTTTCGCAATCTGTAAACAGATTATGACAACTACAGAGACAATGCGAAGTTTTATGTATGGATTCTTTTCGCCTAAACGGCTCGACTGATTTTCGTAAAATCGAATCTGAATGTAACGATAGCCACATACATTAACTCTAAAATATCACAGGCTTGCAAAAGTGGTTAGTTGTGGTACTATTTCAGTTGTTGAAAGTAAATTCAATTGCAATTTTTACGTGTTATAAAAAGTTACACATAAAGTATTATAAACAAAGCTCTATAGGCAATGCAACACTAGAGATCTTTCAAGGGTTCGAACTATGTCTAAAAAATATTTAACACCTCTCTCAGGTCACAGTCGCATCCAGTACACCAACTTTCCTACATCATAACCACCAACATCACCACGGTGGTCTTGGAAGGATTGGACATAAGGTAAGTAAAATACCATTTAATTATTTTAGGAGATAAGTAACAATCGCTTACAACTAAGTTAATAGAAAAACATACAAAAATGTTGTTGGCAAGGGGGGAATAAAAGGGAACTTTTCTATTTCAATGTAACACTCGCAGAAACTAATTATTCGCCTATTTCTTTTGTAGTTCAAGTTCGGAATTTCCGGAGCTCTCAACCTTTTCTTTAGGAAACACAGAAGTAAGTACCCTAAAATACATTTTCAGATATACGAACTTTACAACTTTACAAATTTGGCAACGCAGGCAACCGTATGTGATAAATTTTACTAACTGTTATAGTCCATTTATTCTTAAATGACATTTTTGGTAAACAAACATACGATGTTCATGAGTTCTTGATTTTCTCACAAGGTTTACATTGATTTACACTAAAAACACTTTGATACACAGGATTATATATTTAAGGAAAGAACTACCTCAAATTCACTTAATAAAAACTACACTTTCATGCTAAAATTAATAAAAATTCTCAAAAAAGTGTTTACGAAAATGCACAGACAAAAATTATACAACTAAATTGGCTTAAAGGTCTTGTTACCAGGATATTAAATATTACAAAAAAAATTCCAACTGAATTTGTAGATAAGGTAGATGAAGTCATAATGCTAGCTAGTAAGTAATAATAGCTTTTATGTATGAAATTTTTTTTTATTCAATATCCCGATTCCTGTTTTTTTTAAGAGCTAGACTTCTTCATCATTGTTTTTTCGATTATTTGGACATGTAAACGGCGATCGTTTTTGTTGAAATAACGTATACCTTAACGATACAATTTATATGTGAATATCGATTATTGATTGTCACAAACCTAAATAAATCGATTATATACACAACTCTTTTCACAGATAATGTTTATAGAATTATGACAATGACAGCTATTTCATTTCATTAAAGTTTTAAAAGCGTAAAACTTTAAAAAAAGGACATTACTTAAATAAATTGTTGTATAGCGGCAGCAAGTGAATAATTTATTATAAAACGACAATCGTGAGATTTTAGGTGGTATTTTGTTTGTGTATTTCCACATGTCTGTTTACATTTTCTACAAATTCAATTGTAACAGATATAATATTGCTTGATAAATTTCAGGTAAGAATTATAATATAAACAAAACACACGTTTATAGTTTGATAAGACATTAATATTGTAAACCAGTCATATTTGGCAATATCGTTAATTCAAATCCCGCCTTTTCCAGCCAACGGACGAGTATGTGAACCTAACACCCATAAGCTTCTTCTAGGCTACAGTAAGTAAATTTATAATTTATATTCACCGAATATGATATTGTGATTTAGTCTGTTATTTATTTTAATGAAACACTACTTAATTTGTCTACTATCTCAACAATAACAGAATGAGAGCTTAAAGGAAAGCATCTTTCTACTTTAGTAGAGCTGAATCATTTGTTTATCTGAACACGAATCACTTCAGATTAAGACTTATCTCCGCAATATTTATAGTATATTCAAAAAATGTAGTATTAATGTATATATTTTAATTTTCAGAGAAACCCCGCCACATTAACGATGTGTACGACCTGGTTCCTAACTGTAAGTATATATTTTTTGTGTTTCTATCAATATAGGACAGATACACTTTTGTGTAGACACAAAAGTGTATCTCTCACTGAATGTCGTGCATGTCTTGTGCATTTTAAGTTATAGATTAGGAATATAAGCAATATTTTTTTTATAAAGATGTACATTTTGCAGTTTCTATGGCTAGCAGAGAGATTTGTTAGTTCTATGTGCCTCCCAGATCAATTAACTACACATTAGAAAGACATTTCTTCATATTATTATAGTGTTAGCAAGGTATATATCTATTTTTTTTACTCTTTACAGTGATCACAGGAATTGGTGGCATCGTGGACAATCATATTAGTGGATGTAAGTTATTTTTACTTCTTATCTATTCATAAAAACAAACAGAATACAGTCTTTCGGGCTGTTCGGCCGATGTGAGCGAGAAGAGGTTCTCGACGTTTCGCCATCACGTGTGGACGGCATCATCAGAAGATGGTAACTCCTCGATTGCTCGAAGAATTATAAGAATTCTACGAGCAATCGAATAGGACAATGATATGTTGAACGATGGCCGTGAAAGCCTTACACAATTTAGAATACAGTCTTATCTTCCATTTTTGTTAAGTCAAGCTAAATATTATTAGTTAGGAAATTTTCAAAGACAGGCATGCGCTATTTGCATCATTTAAGTTACCATTTTTAACAGTTACTTGCTTGAAAATATTTTTGATTGTAAAAAATTACAATACTTAATTTACACAAGCTAGACTTCGACCTGAAGCTTACCGTACCTCTATGAAGTTTTCTACAAAAATATGTAATGGTTAAACTTTCTAAAAAACATAATAATTTTAAGATTTTAACTCTTTTCACAATTTTATACTAAATATTAGTTAAGTTATTTTTTATATAATTATGAATTTGTTGTATTTAAATGTCTACATCCTGCAGACATCTCCAGACAACACTTACATTTTTATGAATCCTGTCTAATTGATTTTATTTTGTTACAGACGGATCCTTGCTGGCGAGATGTAAGTGCTAACGAACTAGATACTGAAAATTAGTAACTATCTCATATAACTAAAACAGGTATCAGTAAGAGATACTTTACGATACTTCTCCTATTATTGTACTACTTTTTTTCTATTAATGATTACATTGTCGAACCGCGTTAGACCTTAACAAAATTTTCGGGCGTCTTAAACTATTAATAGTAAATGAAAACGAACCAGATGAAGTAAAATGGGCCTTACTAATTTTAATGAATGTTTATCTTTCTAGTGGTGATTGCGTACAGCAGAAGTTCCGTGTGTCCTTACGCTTTGCAAAGTAAGTTACAAGTTTGTTAATGTCTTAATTTAGTCATAATTAACGTATGATTGACCGATCTTTCAAAGCCGTTAAGATGACAGGCAAGAAATCTTGGCTATCGTTGATGTCTACTTTTAAGCAAAACCGAGAGTCACTTCGGTCGAATCCTAAAAATTAATAGGTTTAGATGTGGGTTAACATTAATATCAAGCATAAAAGGGCTACAAACATCTATTCATGTTAAATCATTTTTTTTTCAGGAGGCGGACCTCTGCCCTCGCTCTGCTCTCGATCATTCCCACAGTTCGGAGTCCAGAAATGCGGTCAAAACATCAACGAGATATGCACCAATTTCCAAGTGAACAACTCCGTCAAATTGGTCACCGAATTCATCAACCGGTACACCAACGGAAAAGGTGCGTAAGACGTGGGACAGTGCCCCTAACATCACGTCAACCACGATATGTCCTGGGAAACTGCTCAACCGCTTGCCTTGGAAAAAGTGTATCACTGAATCGAATATACAATTATGTTTGCCCCATCACTCGTAATCCCACTCTTTATAGTACCTATGGGAAGTATATTTACTATGAACAAAAACAATATTGAGGAAAGAAAGACAATTGTATTGAAAATACTGTTCTTTCCCATGTCTCTACTTGTGTTTTAATCATTGAAATCTTATCAATATCGTCTTAGCCGTTTCTAAGAATTTGTAAAGAGAAGAAACACTACACTCATACTAATAATTATTTCTAATTACTTCGCTTTTATTCGTGAGTTTATTAAGTCATAGATTGGAGTTAGTTATCATTTTCATATTTTCAGGATTAAATGCCACGTCAGGCGTCGTGTATGTCCTTTTCAAGATTGGTCTGGAATTAGCTCAAGGACTCGATGGTAAGTTTTTGACAGAAGAGGAAAGATAAGAGTGGGGTTGAAATCGTTCAATGAATTCCCGAAAGTACTTTCGAATGTGCTTGAATCATTTATTCATGACTTAAATACAAGCAGGTAGACAAAATAGCATATGACACAATCAATAACAAAAAACCACTTTGAATATCGAGAAATCCACAGACTGAAACCGAAAGTTGATAAACCCTCAAGGCTGTTTCATCTGGGTTCGTGGACCGGACGGAAATTCGATATTCCTACAACCCATTAAATATCCAGATTTCCAGATGAATTCTAATATGTTTCGAAAATACTATAAATTAATTCAAACTTGTTGGACCCTGTTGGGATCAAATATCCCGTTGATTAGACATAATTCTACAATTAGACCAACGAGACAAAAATAATAACTTAAAGCCATTAATTTATTACCAGTTCTCGAATAAAATGTTTTTTTTTCAGGCCGCCAGATTAATGAAAAATCTTTCAGTTACGTGCTTGTACGTGGTAAGTAGTTTTATTTAAATTCAATTCTACATAAATTTAAAGCTTTGGATCATGGGCCCTATGCCTTTAAACGGTCATTGTATGAGTTTTTGCATATTGCAATAACCAAGGGGAAATAAATTTAAATTCATTGTAATTGTTTGAGACGCCTCGGAGGATCTTGATAACTA
The DNA here is from genome assembly GCA_963661955.1 of Leptosia nina. Taxonomy (NCBI): domain Eukaryota; kingdom Metazoa; phylum Arthropoda; class Insecta; order Lepidoptera; family Pieridae; genus Leptosia; species Leptosia nina. Next base: position 594,092 of record CAVLEF010000277.1, read on the forward strand.
ACACTGCTACATTAAAGAATATTTATATTCTTTCTGCGCTTGCGCAGGGATTCAAAGTTCTCAACCTCAAAAATACGCCGTCTTGGTCACCGAGTTAGTCCACGTCTAACTCCAAGGTGTCCTTCCAGCGATTTTCGGATGCTATTTGGGAATCCGAGATATGCCTCCTGGGAGGTTTGGTCCAGCGTAGTCTTTGGGCTCAAGTCCCAGATGTTAGGGCCGACGAAGTCGAGCTCTTCGTTCTTGTCTCTCTTTGTGGTTTTTAAAGATTGTATTTATTCAATTAATGCTTTCTTTTGCAGTGTCTATCAGTATCGGTGCTTTCGCAAACAGCTTTAAGGTAGATTGTAAGTATTACTCTTGTTATATTATCCGTTTGATTTGGTCACATATAGCAGTGGATTAGTATACAAATTATGATTTTTAAAATTCCCAGTATTTTTAATCAAGTTTAGGTGTTTCGTTCCCAAAATGTTGCTTCTTCGTAAGATATGTGACAGTTTAAACAATTTACTAACAAAGTTCGAAGTTATAAATATACAAATATACATACATTAAAAAAAAAAACAATTTAAAAAATGAAGTCAAGGAAAATTCCTGTAAAATATATATTTCAAGAATTCAAAAAATAGTTTAAAGGGAATTAATAAGCTAACTTACTACTTCTCATTACAGTGGGTGCCTCTATCTCGTTAGGAATACTGAAGACTTGTCATCCAATTCTGCTGAAACACGGATATCCAGGTAAACATTTTGAGCTTTAGAAAGAGACAACAAATATCGGTAAAACGGTGCGTTGTCTCTATCGCACACTTGTGGTCATGGGCCTACTCAATGTAAGGAGCGTTTTACTACATGTCAGCGACTTCGTCCGCGTAGAATAGTTATTTTGCATTCAAATTAGTTTTTGCAAACCTCCTAAATTTAAGGCGTAACCCACGACATCGGCCGCATTCCGTCGTTCTTGCAAGTTAATCTTAAAAGATAGACATATAGTGTTGTGGACGTTTTTTATAGCCTTTCTCGACAAATGTTCTAACGAACACAAAATAATTTTTCGATTCGAACAAGTAGTTCATGAAATTAGCGCGTTTAAACAAATAAACTCTTCGGCTTATTTGTTTGAACGCGCGATATAGTATTAGTATAGATGTGACGGTCATGACTTCAGACGTCTTTTTCTTGTCCTCAATAAGTCAAAATTACTTGAATACATAAAGTACATACCGTGCAGGTGTGCTGAACATGTGGAATGAAGTGAAGAACATTATTCACCCGTGCAATGGACATAATGGACCTTTCAAGCACGACGACGGAATAGATGACGATGACAGTCCCAATGACGATGGAGACTGGGATGACGACGACGACGATAACCAAAACCAAGGTCAGAACCAGGGTCAAAACCAAGGCCAAAGTCAAGGGCAGAACCAAGGTCAAAATCAAGGACAGAACCAGGGTCAAAACCAAGGACAGAACCAGGGTCAAAACCAAGGCCAAAGTCAAGGTCAAAACCAGGGACAGAACCAGGGTCAAAACCAAGGACAGAACCAAGGTCAAAACCAAGGACAGAACCAGGGTCAAAACCAAGGACAGAACCAGGGACAGAACCAAGGTCAAAACCAGGGACAGAACCAAGGTCAGAACCAGGGTCAAAACCAAGGACAAGGACAAGGCCAGAACCAAGGACAGGGACAAAACCAAGGCCAGAACCAAGGACAGGGTCAAAACCAAGGACAGAACCAGGGTCAAAACCAGGGACAAAACCAGGGACAGAACCAGGGTCAAAGCCAAGGACAGAACCAGGGTCAAAACCAAGGACAAGGTCAAATTCACGGACATGGGCACGGTCATGAACATGGACATCACCACGGACACGGTCATCATGGTCATGGCAACCACGGACAAGGACAAGGCCAAAACCAGGGTCAAAACCAAGCACAAAACCAGGGACAGAACCAAGGCCAAAACCAGGGTCAAAACCAAGGCCAAAATCAAGGACAAAACCAGGGTCAAAACCAAGGAAAAGGTCAAATTCACGAACACGGACATGGCCATAACCACGGTCATGAACATGGAAATCACCACGGACATGGGCACGGACACGGTCATCATGGTCATGGAAACCAGGGACAAGGCCAGAACCAAGGACAGGGTCAAAACCAAGGACAAGGCCAGAACCAAGGACAAGGTCAAAACCAGGGACAAGGACAGGGCCAGAACCAAGGACAAGGCCAAAACCAGGGACAAGGACAGGGCCAGAACCAAGGACAGGGACAGAACCAAGGACAAGGCCAGAACCAAGGACAAGGTCAAAACCAGGGACAAGGACAGGGACAAGGCCAGAACCAAGGACAGGGTCAAAACCAAGGACAAGGCCAGAACCAAGGACAAGGACAGGGCCAGAACCAAGGACAGGGCCAGAACCAAGGACAAGGTCAAAACCAGGGACAAGGACAGGGCCAGAACCAAGGACAGGGACAGAACCAAGGCAAAAACCAGGGTCAAAACAAGACAAGTCAATTCACAACACGAATGCATAACACGTCATGAAATGAAATCACCACAATGGGCACGGACACGGTCATCATGGTCATGGAAACCAGGGACAAGGCCAGAACCAAGGACAGGGTCAAAACCAAGGACAAGGCCAGAACCAAGGACAAGGTCAAAACCAGGGACAAGGACAGGGCCAGAACCAAGGACAAGGTCAAAACCAGGGACAAGGACAGGGCCAGAACCAAGGACAGGGACAGAACCAAGGACAAGGCCAGAACCAAGGACAAGGTCAAAACCAGGGACAAGGACAGGGACAAGGCCAGAACCAAGGACAGGGTCAAAACCAAGGACAAGGCCAGAACCAAGGACAAGGACAGGGCCAGAACCAAGGACAGGGCCAGAACCAAGGACAAGGTCAAAACCAGGGACAAGGACAGGGCCAGAACCAAGGACAGGGACAGAACCAAGGACAAGGCCAGAACCAAGGACAAGGCCAGGGTCAAAACCAGGGACAAGGCCAGAACCAGGGACAAGGTCAAAACCAAGGACAAGGCCAAAACCAGGGACAAGGACAGGGCCAGAACCAGGGTCAAGGCCAGGGTCAAAACCAGGGACAAGGCCAGGGTCAAAACCAGGGACAAGGCCAGAACCAAGGACAAGGTCAAAACCAGGAAGGAGGGCCAAAACCAAGGACAAGGACAAAACCAAGGACAAGGCCAAAACCAGGGACAAGGACAGGGCCAGAACCAGGGACAAGGCCAGAACCAAGGACAAGGCCAAAACCAGGGACAAGGTCAAAACCAGGGACAAGAACAGGGCCAGAACCAGGGACAAGGACAGGGTCAAAACCAGGGACAAAGACAGGGCCAGAACCAGGGTCAAGGCCAGGGTCAAAACCAGGGACAAGGCCAGGGTCAAAACCAGGGACAAGGACAGGGCCAGAACCAGGGACAAGGCCAGGGTCAAAACCAGGGACAAGGCCAGAACCAAGGACAAGGCCAGGGTCAAAACCAGGGACAAGGCCAGAACCAAGGACAAGGCCAGGGTCAAAACCAGGGACAAGGCCAGAACCAAGGACAAGGACAGGGTCAGAACCAGGGACAAGGTCAAAACCAGGGACAAGAACAGGGACAAGGCCAGAACCAAGGACAGGGTCAAAACCAAGGACAAGGCCAGAACCAAGGACAAGGACAGGGCCAGAACCAAGGACAGGGCCAGAACCAAGGACAAGGTCAAAACCAGGGACAAGGACAAGGCCAGAACCAAGGACAAGGCCAGGGTCAAAACCAGGGACAAGGCCAGAACCAGGGACAAGGTCAAAACCAAGGACAAGGCCAAAACCAGGGACAAGGACAGGGCCAGAACCAGGGTCAAGGCCAGGGTCAAAACCAGGGACAAGGCCAGGGTCAAAACCAGGGACAAGGCCAGAACCAAGGACAAGGTCAAAACCAGGGACAAGGACAGGGCCAAAACCAAGGACAAGGACAAAACCAAGGACAAGGCCAAAACCAGGGACAAGGACAGGGCCAGAACCAGGGACAAGGCCAGAACCAAGGACAAGGCCAAAACCAGGGACAAGGTCAAAACCAGGGACAAGAACAGGGCCAGAACCAGGGACAAGGACAGGGTCAAAACCAGGGACAAGGACAGGGCCAGAACCAGGGTCAAGGCCAGGGTCAAAACCAGGGACAAGGCCAGGATCAAAACCAGGGACAAGGACAGGGCCAGAACCAGGGTCAAGGCCAGGGTCAAAACCAGGGACAAGGCCAGGATCAAAACCAGGGACAAGGACAGGGCCAGAACCAGGGACAAGGCCAGGGTCAAAACCAGGGACAAGGCCAGAACCAAGGACAAGGCCAGGGTCAAAACCAGGGACAAGGCCAGAACCAAGGACAAGGCCAGGGTCAAAACCAGGGACAAGGCCAGAACCAAGGACAAGGACAGGGTCAGAACCAGGGACAAGGCCAGAACCAAGGACAAGGTCAAAACCAAGGACAAGGCCAAAACCAGGGACAAGGACAGGGCCAGAACCAGGGTCAAGGCCAGGGTCAAAACCAGGGACAAGGCCAGGGTCAAAACCAGGGACAAGGCCAGAACCAAGGACAAGGTCAAAACCAGGGACAAGGACAGGGCCAAAACCAAGGACAAGGACAAAACCAAGGACAAGGCCAAAACCAGGGACAAGGACAGGGCCAGAACCAGGGACAAGGCCAGAACCAAGGACAAGGCCAAAACCAGGGACAAGGCCAGAACCAAGGACAAGGTCAAAACCAGGGACAAGGCCAAAACCAGGGACAGGGCCAAAACCAGGGACAAGGACAAGGCCAAAACCAAGGACAGGGTCAAAACCAGGGACAAGGCCAGAACCAAGGACAAGGACAGGGCCAGAACCAAGGACAAGGACAGGGTCAAAACCAGGGACAAGGCCAGAACCAAGGACAAGGTCAAAACCAGGGACAAGGACAGGGACAGAACCAGGGACAAGGACAGGGCCAGAACCAAGGACAAGGTCAAAACCAGGGACAAGGACAGGGCCAGAACCAAGGACAAGGTCAAAACCAGGGACAAGGCCAGAACCAAGGACAAGGCCAAAACCAAGGACAAGGACAGGGCCAGAACCAAGAACAGGGCCAGAACCAGGGGCAAGGTCAAAACCAAGGACAAGGCCAAAACCAGGGACAAGGACAGGGCCAGAACCAGGGTCAAGGCCAGGGTCAAAACCAGGGACAAGGCCAGGGTCAAAACCAGGGACAAGGCCAGAACCAAGGACAAGGTCAAAACCAGGGACAAGGACAGGGCCAAAACCAAGGACAAGGACAAAACCAAGGACAAGGCCAAAACCAGGGACAAGGACAGGGCCAGAACCAGGGACAAGGCCAGAACCAAGGACAAGGCCAAAACCAGGGACAAGGTCAAAACCAGGGACAAGAACAGGGCCAGAACCAGGGACAAGGACAGGGTCAAAACCAGGGACAAGGACAGGGCCAGAACCAGGGTCAAGGCCAGGGTCAAAACCAGGGACAAGGCCAGGATCAAAACCAGGGACAAGGACAGGGCCAGAACCAGGGTCAAGGCCAGGGTCAAAACCAGGGACAAGGCCAGGATCAAAACCAGGGACAAGGACAGGGCCAGAACCAGGGACAAGGCCAGGGTCAAAACCAGGGACAAGGCCAGAACCAAGGACAAGGCCAGGGTCAAAACCAGGGACAAGGCCAGAACCAAGGACAAGGCCAGGGTCAAAACCAGGGACAAGGCCAGAACCAAGGACAAGGACAGGGTCAGAACCAGGGACAAGGCCAGAACCAAGGACAAGGTCAAAACCAAGGACAAGGCCAAAACCAGGGACAAGGACAGGGCCAGAACCAGGGTCAAGGCCAGGGTCAAAACCAGGGACAAGGCCAGGGTCAAAACCAGGGACAAGGCCAGAACCAAGGACAAGGTCAAAACCAGGGACAAGGACAGGGCCAAAACCAAGGACAAGGACAAAACCAAGGACAAGGCCAAAACCAGGGACAAGGACAGGGCCAGAACCAGGGACAAGGCCAGAACCAAGGACAAGGCCAAAACCAGGGACAAGGCCAGAACCAAGGACAAGGTCAAAACCAGGGACAAGGCCAAAACCAGGGACAGGGCCAAAACCAGGGACAAGGACAAGGCCAAAACCAAGGACAGGGTCAAAACCAGGGACAAGGCCAGAACCAAGGACAAGGACAGGGCCAGAACCAAGGACAAGGACAGGGTCAAAACCAGGGACAAGGCCAGAACCAAGGACAAGGTCAAAACCAGGGACAAGGACAGGGACAGAACCAGGGACAAGGACAGGGCCAGAACCAAGGACAAGGTCAAAACCAGGGACAAGGACAGGGCCAGAACCAAGGACAAGGTCAAAACCAGGGACAAGGCCAGAACCAAGGACAAGGCCAAAACCAAGGACAAGGACAGGGCCAGAACCAAGGACAGGGCCAGAACCAAGGACAAGGTCAAAACCAGGGACAAGGCCAGGGCCAAAACCAAGGACAAGGCCAAAACCAAGGACAAGGCCAAAACCAGGGACAAGGACAGGGTCAGAACCAGGGACAAGGCCAGAACCAAGGACAAGGTCAAAACCAGGGACAAGGACAGGGACAGAACCAGGGACAAGACCAGAACCAAGGACAAGGCCAAAACCAAGGACAGGGCCAGAACCAAGGACAAGGCCAAAACCAAGGACAAGGACAGGGCCAGAACCAAGGACAGGGCCAGAACCAAGGACAGGGCCAGAACCAAGGACAAGGTCAAAACCAGGGACAAGGCCAGGGCCAAAACCAAGGACAAGGCCAAAACCAAGGACAAGGCCAAAACCAGGGACAAGGACAGGGTCAAAACCAGGGACAAGGCCAAAACCAAGGACAAGGCCAAAACCAGGGACAAGGACAGGGCCAGAACCAAGGACAGGGACAGAACCAAGGACAAGGCCAGAACCAAGGACAAGGTCAAAATCAGGGACAAGGACAGGGCCAAAACCAAGGACAAGGCCAAAACCAAGGACAAGGCCAAAACCAGGGACAAGGACAGGGACAGAACCAAGGACAAGGTCAAAACCAGGGACAAGGACAGGGCCAGAACCAAGGACAAGGTCAAAACCAGGGACAAGGACAGGGCCAGAACCAAGGACAAGGCCAGAACCAAGGACAAGGTCAAGGACAGGGTCAAAACCAAGGACAAGGACAGGGCCAGAACCAAGGACAAGGTCAAAACCAGGGACAAGGTCAGGGTCAGAACCAGGGACAAGGCCAGGGTCAGAACCAAGGACAGGGCCAGAACCAAGGACAAGGCCAGAACCAAGGACAAGGCCAAAACCAGGGACAAGGACAGGGTCAAAACCAGGGACAAGGACAAGGCCAGAACCAAGGACAAGGCCAGGGTCAAAACCAGGGACAAGGCCAGGGTCAGAACCAAGGACAAGGTCAAAACCAGGGACAAGGACAGGGCCAGAACCAAGGACAAGGTCAAAACCAGGGACAAGGACAGGGCCAGAACCAAGGACAAGGCCAGAACCAAGGACAAGGTCAAGGACAGGGTCAAAACCAAGGACAAGGACAGGGCCAGAACCAAGGACAAGGACAGGGTCAAAACCAGGGACAAGGTCAGGGTCAGAACCAGGGACAAGGCCAGGGTCAGAACCAAGGACAGGGACAGAACCAAGGACAAGGCCAGAACCAAGGACAAGGCCAAAACCAGGGACAAGGACAGGGTCAAAACCAGGGACAAGGACAAGGCCAGAACCAAGGACAAGGACAGGGTCAAAACCAGGGACAAGGCCAGGGTCAGAACCAAGGACAAGGCCAGAACCAAGGACAAGGTCAAAACCAGGGACAAGGACAGGGCCAGAACCAAGGACAAGGTCAAAATCAGGGACAAGGACAGGGCCAAAACCAAGGACAAGGCCAAAACCAAGGACAAGGCCAAAACCAGGGACAAGGACAGGGACAGAACCAAGGACAAGGACAGGGTCAAAACCAGGGACAAGGTCAGAACCAGGGACAAGGCCAGGGTCAAACCAAGACAGGGTCAGAACCAAGGACAAGGACAGGGCCAGAACCAAGGACAGGGCCAGAACCAAGGACAGGGCCAGAACCAAACAGGCCGAACCAAGGACAAGGCCAAAACCAGGGACAAGGCCAGGGCCAAGGACAAGGACAGGGTCAAAACCAGGGACAAGGCCAAAACCAAGGACAAGGCCAGAACCAAGGTCAAAGCCAGAACCAGGGGCAAAACCAAGGACAAGGCAACGGGTATGTCAATAATGGTGACAACTCTGGTCAATGTTTTGTCGCCGTACCTTACTACAATTCATTCCCGTTCGATGGCTACCAAGGAACCGTCACTTGGACTTTTGTACCAGAATCCGATTTCGGTTACCCGAGGAACTACAGAAACGCCGATCGCGTTTACTAACTAAGAATCAATTTTGACGACTATTAAGAGCAATTGAAATGAATACGGAAAACGGTTGTGGCATGTTTCAGGAATTGAGATTTCATTAAATTGTTTAGCATTGATCGCTTTGTTTCATTTTCCATTTAGCATTGATGGCTTTGTTCCATTCCACACACACCGTTAACGTTGTGACCTTTGATTTATTCATAATTAGTACTGATAGTTTCAACAGCTACAGCCCCAGTTCTCTTGGTCCTCCACTCTAATATAATATGTTTATACAAGTGTCAAATTTTAACCGCTTACCTATCGCTGTCGTGAGACTGACAAAGGGTGATTATAAGCCCCATTCTGATTCTAATTTAATGATTTGTAATAATTTTTTGTGTTAGTTGCCATCTTTAATACCCAGCTATATTAATCCTCTCAGTAGCAGACAAAGTCGCGCCCAAAGGCTAGTATTGAATGAGGTTTAAAGTTCATGCCCGATGAAAGCTTAGTTATAATCTCTCATATCTCGAACTCTAATAAAACAGGTCAACAGCGCATCGTAAGATAAAAAATATGGTTGCGGGATTTTACCTACCGTCGAATCCGTTCTATCGCTTTACGACCCCATGCTTGTTTGTAATGCTCTAATAATAATTAATGTATCAGTTCATAAACTTTTATTATAAAATTCTTCCTATAATTAAAATACTCAACTTTAAATACTGTCTATAGTTTACGCGAGTAGTACACATTTAAATAAAACACTTTAACGGTTTAAAACGCGATACATATATTAGTTAAACTTATTTGAACCGTACAGATGGCGCTAGCGTTGCAATATTTTACTTTGACGTCAGAGACCTCCTCCATCTTTAGTCTCAAAGCATCGGGCCGATGTTAAGAATCATTTTCAAATAAGTTTAACTAATATATCGCGTTTTAAACCGTTAAAGTGTTTTATTTAAATACTCAACTTTCATAGAAAGACATAATCATACAATAGTTATAATATACAAGGTTATTCCTAGTTCATGCGAAACCTGAAAGTAGTTTGTTCAGAATCAGTAGCAAAATCCATCCCAATAGTTTTTATACCACGTTATATTTTTTGTCAAAATTTTTGAAATCTTGGACACCGTTTGATAAATAAATACCTACATAAGTATAACTAAATAGGTCTAAAAATTCGGAATATCCGCGGCGGCGGCTCGTCGCTTTGTATTAACAAAGCGAGCTGTGAGACGTTATCATGAACAATTTGGCATCTTAGTATCATGGAACACAATGCTGGGCGCTATGCAGCGCTTACGATACCCTGGCCAGTTCAGACCAGTCGTAGTAGGCAGAGGCGTGGCTCACATCCCCGTTGACGTCCAGCAACAAATTTTTAATTACGTGGCTGATAACCCCAAGAGCAGTATAACGCAAGTAGGGAGATTATTCAACGTGAGTCAGCCTTACGTATGGCGGACTTTAAGGAATGACCACTACAAGAGCTGCTCGAAAATGATAAAGCCCAAAGAGTCCAATTTAGCGAGTGACTTAAACAAGACAGAAACATTATTTTTACCGACGAATGCACTTTTACACGTCGTGGGCTCTTTAATGTTCACAGCAGTCATCACTGGGCTCATGAAACCCGCGCTTAGCTAGGCCTGATTCATTCTAACACCGTTTTTCTAAAAGGTGATTCGATAAATTAGTGTAAATAATGGTGATTAACATGTTTAAACACGCCGGAATAGTTTTTGTCTCAATAATGAACGCTAGACTTACATGCCGTTTAACCATTCTGACAGTCCGAAGCCTGTAAGTGTCATGGGAAATGTTATTGCCAAAAATTTCTTAATACATTCAGTGAGTAGACGATAGGTACATAAAACTAGTGAATTGTTTGTTGTAAGGTGCAGGACGCGGAGCGGAGAGGGAGGGGGTGCGAGATAGCGCGCTGCGTCGGCGCCTGCTCAGTGACCATGATATTGCTGGATAAACAATAACATGAAAAAATCTCATAACGTCGTGAGTTTTCATTTTTTTTTAAATTTTGATTTTTTATCCTGATTCTGCGAATAAAGAGATGTTTCGCGTGTTTCAGCTTAATATCAACAAAGAATACCAACCTTGTATATGAAATAAAATACATTATTATTTTCACAATACATACTAAATTTTATTGTACATAAGATAAAAAAAAACACAATCTGCTCTTTTATAGCCAACAGTGGTAACGATGCCTCGTGCACATGAATTTACTCCTCACCATAATTCATGAAGTTGAAAATTGTGAGACGGAGAATAGATTTCCTCAGCTCAGTAATTTGGTAAATAATGTGTTTTAGTATGTTGCTGTTCAGAGTTCAATATAAATGTGTTAACGTCTGTAGATTTTCAAACATCTGCTTATATATTTATTTGAACCTTTATCAACTTTAAAATATTCTATAAACTAACTGACAGTAGCATGGTGACCCTTCAGTTTAAACAGGTGATGTTTCAACAGCACCTTATTCAAGAAAACTTCACCGCACATACAAACATACTTATTCGCTACTACATCTTTACCCTTCACATGTTCATGCAAATGGTTCTGCATCTTCTTCACATCGTCCGATATATACCGACATAACACACATACTCTAAAACCGTTAGACAACATAAGCCCTCTGAAATTTGACGTCTTGACTAACCTATTAGCACAATTTGTTGGATAAAAATATTTCTTTATATCATATGAGGGAAGATTATACTGTCGGCTGTGCTTTGACTGCACATGTTGTTTATATAAATCTTCTTTCCTTGTCTCGTACTGACATATATCGCAGAATAGGTGCTTTTTATGGGTCTGCAAGTGTTCTTGGAGAACTCTTTTGTTCTTACACTTGTAAAAGCATATCTGGCATGTCGCTACACTTATTATATTATGGTGGTTATAGTGGAACCAGATACTTTTACCCGGGGTAAAGCGGTTGCATCGTGGACATTCAACTTTCTGGCTTTTCTCTGTGTAGTGGCAATGGACAATGTGTACTAAAACTTGCTTCTTATTAAAGAATAGAGATTGACAGTAGTCGCAGATGAATACCTCCCTCTCTATGTGGGTCGCATCTTTTGAGCTGAGGAGGTGTTCAGTTTTAATATGTTGTTCCAGCTCTACAATTGATTGAAATTCTCCTAAACATATCTGCAAGATTAAAATATCTATTATATAATCATCTAAAGTATGTTCAACGATTCGAAGAAATGATTATAGTTAAGTTTGATAAGTAGCTCAGACAGTGACATCAGTATTCAATACCTTGCCTGTACTAAACATGCTTATTTGCAATCAGCTTAGACCAATAACAGGTATCTCAGCATGTCATGTCTACTTCTCAAGGAGTCATTGAGAATATTTAGTGAATTAGATACAAGAATTTAGGACACAGACTTAGCTGTTTTAGAATTGCATTATAAAAATGCCTGGAACATGTTACCTTGCATCGAGTGTTTCGAGTGTACATGTAATCTTTGTGTTTAAGGAATACCATTTTGGCACCGTACTCATTTGTAAAACCATGTATTGTCAATTTACGTGAATTGAGAATTTATAAGTTTTCCTTACTTTACATATTGTCTCCGACTCGCTGTTAAACCGATCCAGCAAAGTTTTTTTGTGTCTTATATGCTTGTGGACCTCCACCTCAGTTTCGCTGGTCCAACCACCGGAATCGCAAAAGTCACAACTGTATGTCTCACTTAATAAAAATTCTGTCTGTACTTTTTCTTCCATTGGAAAGCGATTAGCAGCCTCCGACGTTGAACGAAACATGCTACAAATTAAAGAAAACACTTAAATATAAATATGGCAAGAAAACAAATTAAGTTACTGGAACTACGTATGTTTTGTTAACCCACTAAAAGTGGAAAAAATACCTTGACTATAGTATTCAGCAACTATAAACTAATATTATATATTTAAAGATAACGAATTAAATGGCAAAATGTATTCATTAAAAGATCAATCCTAAGAATAATGCATCATTTTTCTCTAACGCGATACTAAGATACCTCACACACTTAGATTGAAATGGCGTCGCTGCCCGCTGGTCGCTGTCGACACTGGTCACTTGAATGTCAACTGACAGTTATTAATGTCAATTTGACATTCTGGTTACTGACTATAAAAGAGCTAATCAAACGTGAACCACAGATGTGAATTCTCTTATATTTTGTGTGCAGCAAGCATCGATCACTAATAAACTAGATACACAGTCAGCGTCAAAAAACGTTCTCACTGAAAGAGCGCCCCTTCGAACTTTTGGGTGCTCTTTTAGTATAGTGCGAGCATTCCGACGTTCCGCGAGTAATGTGCCTCAGTGCTCCTTTAAAAAAGGATGGAATTTCTTATTTTCGGTAAGTATTAGTATTATCATTATTTAATTGTTATCACTGTATGGTAAATATTAATATATTGTACTTAAAAACATTTTTTTAGTTTAATCGTAATAAATAGCAGAAGTTGTAAGCCGTCTCAATTATAAAGACTGTTACAAAACTATTAATTCATACTAAGCTAATGTCACTTTAATTGGTTGGATTACGTGTGTTGACTCTGTTCTGTTTGTTAGAGACGCTATTTTTTATTTTTATGTTTTTTTTTGTATGAATATACATTATATGATGAAATATTGCAGATATATTTATATAAATTTTAATATGTGCATGTAAGAAAATTAAAACTTTGATTTTTTTTAGCTTTCCCCGTGATCCAGTAAGATGTGAAGAATGTAAATCAGAAATGTGTCTGGCAAGCTCCACTCTGCTGCTTACGCTGTTAGAAAGATTAGACTTACAGATCGATCGTTCAAATTACAGATATCAAGACTGCTAAAATTGTTTACTTTGCGTACTTCCACAGTGCGTTCATATGGCATATAATTATTGAGTTTGAATGTATTCTTACATTTTACGAAAGACTTTATAATTTATATTCATAACTATTGAATTTATATTTAGATACACATAAAAATAAAAAAATTTATTTTCTGATTGTTTCAATTAATTTATAATTTTGATATATTGTTGTAATGAAGTTGATAGTCGAAAAAATTTACTTTCAGTTAAATCACAACATATATATCCATATATAATAGAATAAAATAACCGTTACCAATATTATGAAAAAAATTGTCAATTTTTTAAAAGTATTGTATGAAAATATATTAAATTTAATTATTCATTCCTTGTCCAAGCCTGAGTCTCGGTCGTAAAATTTAATTGTTTTTTGTTGGCTTTTTGTAATTTTGACTTTAACACAAGACCGTAAGATTGAATTTGTTCTGATGTAGTATATAGCTCAAAAAATTATTTCTTTTTGTTAGAAGTTTTGTAAAGACAACCCTATTCCATGTAGTTAAGGTTGAATTTAAATCAATGTATATTTAATGTTATTAATATTAACTATGGTTGTGTCAAAACGTTTAGGGACATTTTTTAGGCAAATTTTGTATGGGATTGTGTATCTAGTGTATTAGATCGATGGCAGCAAGAATCACTTTTTGTAGAGTAGAACTTTTTTTAGTTAAACTTATTTGCAAATGATTTCACCTACCTAAAAGTCGGGCCCGACTTTTCGGATGCTTTGTTTCTGGTCACGAGAAGAGATATACATATATATCATGTTTTACACCGTTATAGTGTTTTATTTAAATGTTTGCTACTCGCGTAAAGTACACACGGTATTCAACATTTTATAAATTGAAAAAGATAAATCAGTAGAAAATGAAATTTTTATATAAAAAATTCCATAGAAACATGAACACGACCTTCAATCAAATGAGTAGGTGATGTGGTTTATAAGGATATTTTTGTATTGCTAATTTGCTAAGCTGTCCACCACGATTTTCTATGCAATAAGAGCTCCGTACTCGCGGCTAAATGTGATAGAAATTTTAAATAGAAAATTAAGATTCGAGGGAAACCGATTTGAGAAAATTGTATATTGGACACCCATCGAAGAAGAGCCTCAAGAAGACCTCAGTATGGGTTTAAGGCGGATAACTGAGCCTTGAAATGAATTTATCAACATTGACTTGTCTATGGAAATAAAACACTTTAACGGTTTAAAACACGGTATATTACCGTTAAAGTGTTTTATTTAAATGTGTACTACTCGCGTAAACTATAGACAGTATTTATCTATAGAAGTCATAAAAATTAAATTCTTTATCTTTATGTATTCGCGGAATCTTCATGAAACGCCACATCTTCGAATAAAGAAGTTTCGGTACTTAGCCCTGGTTAAACATTATAAATAATAAAAACACAATATTTTTTAACATGTTTGGATTTATTTAAACCAAAACTTGGCAAGAATAAAATTTGATTTTACACAGCAATAACAATGTCGAAACTTAATAACCTATGTATTAGGTATAAAAGCTAATTTTTAAATCACTTTTATATCTTTTTCAGTGTTTCAGAGGACACAAAATAATCTATAGTTTTTCTCAATTTACCCTTCATATATATTTGAAAGAACATTTTAGAGAAAGCAGTAATTCTATACCCAATACAAACCAATATATAACATATATTTTAATTTAAGCTAAACTTCATTAGTTTCTACTTAATAAAATCTTAGATTATTTTTGTTAAATGCTTTAGGCAACCCACAAAAAACTAAAAATCTAATTTTTGGTAATGTTCACCTATATACAATATTTACACTTTGACTTACAAATCTAAAACATTATATGTGTCAATAAAATTTAGAAATCATATAAAATGTATATCTTTTGAATACCCCTCTTTATTTTATTACAGAGATCTCTTAGTATTGCCAGTTAACGAATGGCATTTGTGTCTGCGCTCCCGCCTCTTTTGTACTTCCTATACAATCTCTACAAAACCTTAACGTATGTATACATACATACAAACATGACTATATTATTCATATTCACACACTTTGTTAAACAAAGTAAAATTACATATGTCACAGCCATTGTAAACAACATTTTCATTTTGTTATTATTTTATATTAGGGACACTGATAGAAGGCCGGATGAACAGTCGACACTATCAGCTGCCCATTTCTCCTTTCCTCCTTGCAGAGTTGGGTTAACATGTAGATAGTAATTCATGAGGTATCTATGATAATAGTGTGGAAATATTGTCGCAATATATCTTGTCTCATGTAGGATAATCATTGTGACAACACAAAACAGAGATAATATTTACAATACAAGTACATTAAACAATATAGTACTTTAGTATAAACATTTTTCATACTTTAACCGAAAACACAACTCTTCGCCGCCTGTATATTCTCTTTGCCTCTGTGTTTTTCTCTATTTTCAATGTATTTATGGTAACCGCCGCCAATAATTCCCATAAGTATAATCATACCCACCATAGCATTCGATTTGAACTTTCTAGCACAGTCCTCTGGACAGTCGGGATTGAGTGTGTAAATCTGAAACAGATGGTACATTGAGAAATTAAAATACCGTGGGGTATGGGTCTGACACATTTCTATGTCTGATATTATTCACAGTTGCCCTCTCTATGTCTGAAACATTTTAATAATCAAAGCTTTTATGTGTATAGGCTCCAAACCACTATTTTGAACGATTCCTAGCAGTTTTATCACCAAGGATGTGTTTGAAAAATGTAGCGATAAATAATAATGATACCTGTCTTCCGGCATGGCCAGCATACGCCAGTAATCCGGCATAGTACAATACTCCCAGATCCGCCGCGTGACCGGCAAGCGAGAAACCTGTTAAGCTGATAGCCAGTGCGGCTGACAATGCCGGCTTTGTATTTCTACCAAAGGTCAGTGCAGTTGACTTGACACCGATTCGGGAATCGTCTATTTTGTCCTGGAAGAACAAAAAAACAGAATTATAGGAGTTATTGCAGGTTTTTAAAATGGAAATAAGGTCAGTCATGACTTGGTAGTCGGTGAATTATTGTTTCTCCCAAGCATTTATATGAACTATAATCACAAAACACATCAGTATACATTTTTACTTTAAACTAATCACCTGGTGGGCATATATAGTGTCGTAAAGAACCGTCCAAGCCAATGCAGCGGTGTACAGGGGTAGGCATATAACAGGCTCCACTTGTCCTTGTATAGCGGAGTAGCCGAGGAGTGCCCCCCAATTAAAGGTAGCACCTAGGTAGATTTGAGGGTAGTTCGTGAAACGTTTCGCTAGAGGGTAGGTCACCACGAAAACTGTAAAATAGAGTAAAAAATCATTTGGATTTTAGTGCTGAGGTACAGTTTTTCATAGTTGGTAGTAAAGCAAAAATATGCGTAAACAATGACACCGCCATAAGAACCAGCATAGTTAAAAACTGGTAGTTGAAGTCCCGACAACGATTAAGGACTAATTTTAACAACTACTGAAAATATTATTAAAAACAAAATAATTTGTTTAATTGTCTTTGATTCAAGACTTCAATAAACCCTAAGTTAAGTATTAGTATTTTAAGTTCCCCAGAAAGATTTAGGATCAGATGAAGGACTCAATATACACTTACACATACTACTGGCTCCCAGGACGATGCTATAACAATTTAATTGAAGTAAAACTCCCAAGGCCAAACTGAGCTGCAGGGCCAGAAATCCCACAGCTTGTCTATCAGTGATGGCACCGGACACTAGTGGCCTGTTCGCTGTCCGTTCTACCTGAAAATAGAAAAAACATATAAAAAGATAATTTTTATGGAAATTTAAGAAGGAAAAACTCTGTTTAGGATTTACACTCACAAATGTACCTGTTTATCAATATCTTTATCCCACAGATCGTTAATGGTGCACCCAGCTCCACGCATAAGTCCAGCACCGGCCAGAAAGAGTGCAGCTGTATTTAAACTAGTATACAAATCTACATTTCCCTCAATGGATGCCAGTGCTATTGACCAGGTGCCGGGAAAATAGAGGAGGTAGACACCTGGAGATTAATTACTTATTTGAGTGGTGAATATTCAGTAATTGTCTCATGCCATGCAAAATATATTGCATTATAATCTATCGTATAATGCAAATACTCTCAAATTAACTAAAAATAATAATCAAGATACAAGTAGAAGATAACACCACCATTTCATTAAATAGTCAGTAAACAATTTTGTAGAGTTTTATACCAAATTCAAACTTATTTCCTTCCTAACAAATGATAACTTTGTATATAATATGTAATTATTAATATTTTAATATAAAATATTTAAATACTTGTTGCCTCGATATTCTTAATAAATAAGTGCCTATTTAATGTATAACTCACCTATAGGTTTGTCCCACCTTGCCAACTTAATATAAGGATCAACTTTATCCCTCCAAAAGAATTTAATATTCTCTTCTTTACCCTCCTTAATTTTTTCTATCACGATTTTCGGTGTGCTCGTGTCTATAACTACTTTTTGCCTATGGTGGTCACTCTGTGTTGAATGAACTCTATTAAATACTGGTTGTCTTTGGTTTCTATAATACAATCCACATGCATATTGTGAGGGTAGTTGTGATATGTGTTTTGTTAGATGTCGGTTTATTTGCAGCAGGGGTTGTATTTTCATTTTTGCACAATGACTTATGCTTGTTTTCAACATGATCTGAAAAATAATTTAAAAAAATATAATCTAATAGATTTTTTTTTGACACAAAACAACTGTTTTTTAACTAAAAATTGTTTAAGAAAACTCTTATCACTTATGAACATCATTTTCTCAAATATAAATTAAAATAATTGTTAAATGCTAATAACACGTAGATTGGGTATTTCTAGCAGGCAAATTTATTTGAACGAAGCTTAAGTATAAATTAACGTAACGTTCAGGAAAATTACACAAATATTTTTAAAGTGACATAATACTTATAACCTCTAAAAATCCTTATTAGATGTAAATAGTCGAATATATTAAGAACTTATGAGATAATAACATATGAAACAGACATTTCTTTAGCCAAAAACTCACCTTGGTATTAAATCAAGGTCTTGGAACGAAATAAAAGTAGACAGCTTATTCGTATTTATATCAAGGTTATATTGTGTAAATTCATAATTTATAACACCATTAGTCACGTTACACACATTGTAAGCGAAATAAAAGAGTTAATTGCTGCATATAATTATCCTTTAAAGATGTATCGTGTGTATAATAAAAATTATTTTACTTCACATCGATTTTATGATTTAAAAATAAGCCGCGGTGTGACATAATCTGAAATGTCAAGTGCATGCACAGATAATAAACGTGCAGATTATATAGTTTTCTATACGAAATATACTAGAGATTAAAATAGGGAAACAAGTTTAAAGTAAAGCGGGGGATAAATGTTTATTTTTTTGTTTTTACTTCCAACAATAACTTTACTTTCTGTTTAATCATTAGTGATTTAGCGCTCCGTCCAAAGCTAGATGTATGAGGTTTTGGTACATACATACATTCAAATTTGGTTCATTCCGTAAACAATTTTGATGTTAAAGTCTTTTGAACTGAGCTGTACTGTAATAAATGGAATATTGGATATAGATATTACTTTTCTCTTAACTTGTTTTTATTATCGCGCTGCCGAATTATTTAAAAATGGTGACACATCATAAAAATATGCCGTCTCTTTATCTCATATTCAAAGGAGATATGTAAAGGTATTAATTTACAATTTAATATTATTATTAATTTGATACTATGTCTGACCGGAAGAGACATGGATTACAATATTTAATGACCAAGGTCCGCTTGCTTTTATTAAAAACGATTGTATCATTAAAATCCTTATCGTAAAAAAAATTACACGTGTGTATTTAATATGAGCTCATAAACAAATCGATAAAGTATGTCGTGAGCTTCTTTTGTTACTTTATTTATATTTGTTATGCCCTTATCGTTATAACCTTTTAGAGTGCAAACGGCAGAGTACATTTTTTTAAACGCAACGGTATTTTCCAAAAGTCATTTATTGTTTTGTTTTGTTTAACGACATTTATTTGACTTGCTAAGCCGGCTCGATTTAGCTGTTTAAGGGATTGCAGGTTAATAAGTATATCAAAACTATCCCAGTACGACTCAAAAACACGCGCAAAGAGTTTCATATTGTTAATTAGGTAGACATCCTTCAAATATCAACCCTTTTTCAATCACTTTAAGTCGTGCCATTAAATGTAATCCTATCCTAAATGTGTTTTTTAGTACAAAGTTAATATACTAAGTTATTTTGTTAACATTTCAAAAAGGTAAAAAGGAGAAAGATATAAGATTTTATTTACAATTGGATACGAAACTCCAACAAGACACAAGTAACACTGTATAATAACTTGATATGGACATTTAATCTGTGCTTTACACTGACAGTGACAGACACTACATCTGTGTTCATTGTCAACTGTCAATGCTATAAGATAATGTCAGTATAACAATACACTTTTGTTTTGATTTAAATATTTATGCTGTACATTTATTGAATATCTTTTAAAAGTTTCTTAAATGTAGAACAATATTAGTATTTTATGATGAATACTAGTACAACACTTTACCTATTAATACAAAATATAATAATATAAATATAATAAAGTACAAAACTTGAATAGTATCTCCTTGCTGAATACTAAAGCAGCTATGTTAATTCTTAAGATTATTCCTACCTACATTTATCTTAATTATGTCTTTAAGCCATTTTAGTGAAGCAGATTTATAATGGCTAAAGTGAAGAAGAAATCTAAGCCTAAGACCCATAAATGCCCTCACTGTTCGAAGGTACGTGTGTAATTAACGTTATAAATGCTTTAAGAATTAATCAATTTATCATCACCGTCATCTTTTACAGAGACTAAGCGATAAATACAGTCTTGACCACCATCTGCAGCTTCACTCTGATGATAAACCCTTTGCATGCACCAAATGTAATGCTACCTTCAAAACAAAAAAATATGTCAGCAAACATTTGCGCCGTGTGCACAAAAAAGCTACAGGACATGAATGCGAATTTTGTGGAAAGAAATTTCATTTTGAATCCCTGCTACAAAAACACAGATTGGTACACACTGGTGAGTGGTGTATATCTCTTTACCCAATGTCGCGCGTAGTAGAAGTGGGATCTTATTATTACAAAAAATTGATTTTGCAACCACAGAAGAGCTCAAATTGGTCTACTAGGATCCTCATTTTTGGTATTTGCAGTCTGGAGTTTCTCTTTATGGAAATTTCAGGGACAATTTTGGGAAAGCATTATTCTCCAACATGATAGAGTACAGCCTACACAGAAGGACCAAGTCCCAGTTATGGACACTATCAAGGCTCATTATGCTAATGATTTAAAAATTGTCTTTCAGATGAGCGGCCATACAAGTGTAAATGGTGCAAAAAGGGGTTTAATTCAAGGTACACACTCTCTGGACATATTTTGATACACACGAGTGAGTATAATAGAGCTTATTTAAAAGTAATATGTAGCTTATGCGACTATTACACATTTAAATAAAACAATTTTAATGGTTTACATAGCGGATGCTTTGCAATAGTCATTGTCATATGAGGTTCAGGCTGTATTTAAAATTAGTTAATTTGAAGTATAACACTTTAAATTATAGTGTTTTATTTAAACAGATTAGTGGTATAAATCTTTCCCTAAGTGGTGAGCGTGAGTTTAATTATTTAAATTTAACTTAAAAAAACAAAATTGTTGTATTATGAGAAAGTTTATGAAGACTTGATAAAAAATTAACATCCAATTTCACACTTTCTATTCCTTGTATTGAATATAAAAATTATAAGATGCCACAATTACAACATCCAATCAAACAAACTTGAATGTTACAATACATATTAGCATGTATTGCTCAGAAATATAGGTATTAAAAATTATATACTATAACACTATAATTCTATCTAAATAAAGCAAAAGCGAGTCATCTAAAATGCATTCTGATGGTTCCAGACAACGCCCAGATTTCTCTGCAAATCTGTGGGATGAAAAAAATCATAAATAATTGTAACCCAGACGGGACTGGAACCCACAACAAATGGCGTTACCATCCATCCTTAGCTCTCAGCATCCTCATAATACCTACCCCGGCTTACAAAAGCACCCTGGTAGATTGATAGACAGACAATCCCTAGATTTTAAAGTAATGACGTAGTTGTCTTCGTAACTTGAATGGATCCGCACCGTCTTTCTCAAGTATTTCAATAATTTGTTGACGTCATATAAATTGTGCCCGATGTGTCTGCTCGAGTCGAAGAGCTTTTTGAGAATGACCTAAAAAGGAAAATTGGCAACAGATACATTTAATTTCATGTCCAGAAGCTGTACATACACGACAGACAGACAGACAAACATCTTTTGGCGAATCCAAATAATTTTTGAAATTTTAAAGAGAATAAAGTATATTTTATTTTATTTATTTTATTCGCTTTGAAACTGGTTAAAGTAGTTACGGACAAATTAATCGGGCAATTTAGCCTCTAACACAAAGAGATGTTCAATTGAGCTATTTTTAATTTTACTTTGTAACAAATAAGGTGAATATGATGAATGTTTAACAACCGTATCAACGATGATGGCATTGTTTTCGTTGAAAAGTATGAAAATCCCTCGATTTTTTTACCATCATACCTCCGTCATCTCCTGGGTGAATCTAAATGACGATTTGACATATTTGTTCAGAATATTCGTCATAATGTTTATGAAACCGGCGTCCAAATTCGACTTCCTTGTTCCATTTAAATAACTCGTAGTATTTTTATCCGCCATTTTGAGAAGGAACGCCATCTTGTCCATCAAGCGTGGGACGTCATCTATTTTGTAACTTATATCATTTTCCTTAAAAATCCTTCTGTTATTCTCATTTTTATCGGCAATGGCGTTTATGGGATCACCCTTGTAATTGTTGTATGATTTATACAATTTTCGTTTCGTGTTTTCCTTCTTATTTGTTTTTCGGGACAGCAACGCGTCGTTTGTATGTTTACTTCTCTCTATATTGAAAACTACTTCGTTCATATCCTCCATTGGCTCTATAGTTAGGTCTTGGAATATAGTTTTCTTGTAGTCCATTATTTTTAATCTGTAATTGTTTAAACAATCTGTTGAATTAATAAAAATAAAATAATAATTAAAAGTTTCTTTGGCCGAAGCCTTCGTGGCGGAAGGCATCCCTCGGACTCTTTAATTCTTACCTTTTAACAGCATTGACAACGGTGTCACATAAAACCGGACAAGACGGACCGAAAGGTGTCCAAGACATCGCGTTCCTGTCCTCGCAGAATACTCTGCCTTCTGTGTTCGAAAATCCATGTTTATATTAGAAACGTAAAATTTTGTATGTCTGTCTTTCCGCCTTAACATGCGCCTTATGCAAACGATTACTGGACTACACTACTATCGTTAGTCGATGATCAATATTCTTAACAAATATACCAAATAACTAACTCACCATTCGCTTCGCAGTAAATATATTAAAGTCGGTCAAGCAGTTTTGGATTAGTCCAATAGCACATAAAGTGTACAGGATTTTTTAAAACCTGCATTTCTTATAACCCTATTTTTTTAAATAGTAGTTTACGCGAGTATTACACACTAAAAAAAGAACCTTTTAACCGTTTAAAACGCGAAATGTATTCGTTTAATTTTTAATAATAATAATATGCTTCACAACAGCTGTGACTACGGGAGGACGTATACGTTGGATCGCGTTTAAAACCGTTACAAGTGTTCCATTCAAAACAAACCAATTGAAATTCTACACGTATATAAGAAAACCATTATAAAGTTGAACATTGTACATCTTGCGTTTGCTGAGTACACAGAAATACTATGAGAAGATAAATAACGCCACTTAAGAATAGGAACGATTACGTTAGACTTGTACGATAAGCTACACAGTATTATAATAGTTTGTCCACATGGAGATGTATGTATGTTCACTTTTACGTTGAAACTAACGCCTGTTTTTTGATATAACTATTTACTTTCATTGGCTGTCGTAATAAGTTCAACTGTGTCGCTTAAAAGTACTTAGACATTTTTCTTACTTCTGTTTAACTAATGCGTTTATATAAATCTAAGCTTATATTCAAAATTCTTACAAAACCCCTCCCCCAAGCATTACTGAAATTTTCTGAAATGAGTCTAGGCGTTCGGTCGTTACAAGATGACAAACACACATACTTGTAAACACACATGCTTTTGCATTGAAAATATTAGTGGATTAGAATTGTGGAAGTCACGCGATAGAATGGGTCTCGTTGTAAAAGCAAATTAGCCAGAACCGAACGCCATATTTAATAACATAAGTGTATATTAAATTGCAATAAAATTACGTCTTGGCTTTTGATGTTTGTCGTAACGATTCGTCACTTACGACGTTCCTTACTTAGGTTTAGGCTCCAGCTGATACTTGGAAAGGAAAGAGGTCTATCTGTAACGAATACATAATTTTGAATAGGATACGGAACCCTGAAAACATACAATATGATAAAATATAATTTCTAGAACATGTGAAAAAAAATACATTCTAAGATCTTGCTAATTTTACCTTACACGTAAAATAATAAGACATGCGATATTGGAACTCAAATACAATGTAATAAAATCGAAATTTCTGTCTGTTTTTCGGCTCCTTGCTATAATTGTACCACTTTTAACACTTTTCTGAAACATGTTGGACTTCGTTTGGAAATCTGGATATTAAATGTAAATTCCGTCCGCGTCACGAACTACCGAAAAAGCCGTGCAGTTTAATCGCGTTTGGATTTCAGTCTGTGGATTATCGAATATCCAAAGTCAAAATAGGTCGACGGCGCATCTTGTATACATGTTAAATGGCTGACATATTTCATGGTTGTCCTTTCAACTTTGTCACAAAAAAAAACTTTTTAAGTGTCAACTTCCAGATTCAAAGCCGTTCAAATGCTCGTACTGCGAATACTCGTGTCGGGACAGCTCAACGCTCCGCAGACACGAGGAGAGGCACCGCGGGCAGGTGCCGACCTATTCCTGCAAGATTTGCGAGAAGAGGTGAGGATATTCGGCCCCATTTGTCGCACCCGGGGGGAGGGGATTCTGCTGGCTGCGATCTGTAATCTATACTAATGTATAAAGCTGATGAGTTTCTTTGTTTAAATGCGCAAATCTCAGGAACTACTGGTTCGCATTTTTCTTTTGTTGGTTAGAACATTTATCGAGGAAGGTTTATAGGCTATAAAACATTGCGCTATAATACGAGCAAGAAACAGCGGGAAACGTAAAAAAGCGGGATAAATTAATCCTAATGCGTACACTACGAAAACGGTTTAAGATACGCAAATATATGTACTGAAGAAAGATACCCTTTTAAATTATCTAAAAAAAGTCCGCGACACTATGTGTCTATTTTTTAAGATTTACTCGCAAGAGCGTCGGGAAGCGACCGTATTCGTGGGTAACAGTTTAACTTTATAAAGATGATTTCCAAATCGAATTTCGATGCCTAAAATAACTATCTGTAGTTTACGCGAGTAGTGCACATTTAAATAAAACACTTTAACGGTTTAAAACGTGATATATATTAGAAATTACGGCTCGACGTTTCGGATGCTTTCCAGCAGCGGCGGTAGTGAAAACTGCTACGCTAGCGCCATCTGTTCCGTCGAAGTCGATACTTGGCGAAACTGGCCGGGTTCTTTCGGTTTTATGTGATTTTAAATAAAATAACATTTCAGGTTCTGTAAAAAGTCGCTGCTGCGGTACCACGTGACCGAGGCGCATCTCAACATCGACGTCAAAGTGGTGCCGTGCGAGACGTGCGGAAAGATGTTCAGAAATGCTACCGCGCTGAAGGTCCATGTTGTAAGTGCTACTAATAGTATGTAGCTAAACCAGCTCAACAGGTTAAATACTGTCTGTAATAACGGGAGTAGTACATGAAACACTATCGGTTTAAAACGCGTAACATATTACTTAAACTTGTTTACAAATTATTTTTAATTAGGGCCCGACGTTTCGGATGCTTTGCTGTAACCGTGGTCACGGGGAGACCCGTTGTAACCGAGTTGAACTGATTTCGCATTTAAAACCGTGTGTTTTATTTAAAATCTCAACAGGTTTGCGATTAGGTCAAAAGAGCGCTAGAGATGCACCATCATAAGAGATAAGTGAATCGAATAGTACTCAAGATCTATTTATTAATATTCATCGAATAAAATAATGTTTAGTAAAGTATTTTTAAGTAAAGAAATAAAAGATGACAAATCACAATATTGTCTAATGAAACATCAATCACAGTGTGTGACGTCATTCGTGGGCATATGACGTCACACGTCACACTACACGCCGTGGCACGGCAATTTTAACTCTTTTTCTTAATTCGCATGTCCCAGAACCAAGTACACAGACGTATATTCGCAACGAAGTGTGCAGTCTGCGACCGCGTGGTCAGCAGCAAGCATAACATGCAACAGCACATGCGGTCGCATGTCGACCTGAGGCCCTACACGTGCACCTTCGACGCATGCGGCAAGACCTTTAAGGACAAGGTGAGGCGGCGAGTCAACTAAGCCTCGATTCGAAAAAAGGGGCGGGGGGGGGGTTTAGACTAAGTGACAGTTTTAAAAATGCTAGTCAATAAAACGCTTAACAGTTTACAACTAATGTAATTCGAACTTTTAACTTTTAGAGTGTTGCTTTGAATCTGACATCTACATTTCTGTTCCAGACGGCGCTCAAGAAACACGAAATCATACACTATCCGGACAAGCAGTTCAAGTGCAAACTCTGCGACAGACTGTTCACCAGGAAGCACAGACTGGACAGGCACAAGCTGCAGCATAAACTGAAAAAGAAGTCCGTGATCTGCGATTATTGCGGCGTGAGGTGGGTAAATAAAAGAATATATATGTGCGGGGCTTCGTTGTTAAATGTCCATTGCAAAAAGCGCTAGAGGTCCTGAGTACGAATGTTAAAATTAATTATCCTGGATAAATGATGTAACCGACACAAAAAAAAATATTTCAAACTAGTAGTTCCTGAACTAGCGCGTTCAAACAAAAAAAGACAACTAACTCTTCATCTTTATAATATGCATGTATAATAAACTAAGTGTAATTGATTTTGATAGTGTACCTTATCATCGAGTGTTATTGTTTTACTTCGTTTTTTTTATTATTTAAAAATTAAAAAAATAAAAAAAAACAAACATACTTGACTTTAAAAAAGAAGGTGGTTATAAATAACAAAACTGGACACACAAGCACAAGTCGTTAGGTCTTGATATATCACTTAAGATGTAGACAATTGTTGACCTATCTGACAGGTATCATATAACATCTCAACAGTCTAAACGATATTCGCTGTCGACCTATTTTTGATATTAGGAAATCTACAGACTAACCGAAACGCGATTAAACTCACGGCTTTCTCATCTGTGACAGGTGGCACCTGCCAGGGACTGAATTTTGATATAATTACCCCTACTATTCGCTCTTATTAATAAACAACTTGTCCCTTCAGCTTCTATAACAAAAGCTACCTCTCCAATCACATAAAGAGGAAACATTTGCACACGGAGAGGTTCGTGTGTGACATTTGCGATTTGGTGACGTACAGTAAGCCGGGCCTCATCATGCATCTGAAGTACCACATGACTGAAACGGTATGTCCTGTGTGCTTTGTGAAGTGCGTGTACTAACCCCAAGTCAATAATATAACTATATCGCCCAGATAAGACAAATAAGACTTTTTAATAAAGCACTAACGGTTTAAAACGCGATGTATATTAGTTAAACTTATCCGAAAGCTGTTTTTACTACGGCCCGACGTTCCGGATGCTTTGCAGCAGCTGTGGTCACGGGGAGACTAAAGATGGAGGATATCTTTGACGTCAAAGTAAAAAATTGCTACGCTAGCGCCATCTGTTCCGTCGAAGTTGGTGTTTGCCGAAACTGGCCGGATAATTTGACGTCAGAGACACTCTCCACCTTTATTTAAAGGCCTCTTCTCTTGTATCTTTTAGGGGCTCTTGGATAAATTTCTACCCTCTAAGACTCATCGGAGTAATGATAACTATAAATTGTATTTCTTCTCTAACATCGTATATTTTGTTTCGCCCACATTGCACACCTGGTTTACATAAACTTTTCATATAGTCTTGAAGAGATTGCTTGTTAGGGATAAGACCGCACATTACATTAAATTTTTGCATTCTAAGACTTGTTTGTGTTGTTATTTTGTTCTGTTGTTATAAATAACTAAAATAAGCCAACATATAGCCACATAGGCGTAACTAACTCAAACGCTACCATTATAAATCGAAAATAAACTAAAATTATTTACGACTCGGGCAGGACTCGAACCGGCATCGTCAGCGTTGCGTGCTGTTGTTCTAACCAATTGAACTACCGAGTTCCACTCGTCCTCATCGAATTTTTTTAACCTATCGATACATGCACCTCTCGCAATGTAATTTCAACCTTAACATTTGCGTGGTAAGGTTCAAAGTTTTAGGCTTTTTAGCTCAAGAAAATCATTGAACATGAAAATACTAAGTTTGAAAACTTTATAATTTTTCATATGTGATCAAAATCGAAAATAAATTGATAAAATTCGACGATTACGTGTGGGAGTCAGTAGTTCGATATGGTTCAAGTCTTGACCGTGTCGTAGAATGTTTTCAATTTGTAATCGATTTTTAATTTATATAGTGCCGTCATGTGAAAAATATTAAAGTTTTCAAACGGTACGGCATTCTGTCAATTCCAGGACACGCAATGCAGGTTGTGTAAGAAGACGTACAAGACACACGCCTCCCTCAAGCTGCACTATTGGAACACGCATTGCATTCAATACAAGAAGAGGTCCAGGTGTGTATGTTTATTACTTCAAAATTACTTTTACTACTAACTCGATTGCCGTTTTTGGCGAATTTGAAAATAGTAACTTTCGCTTTTAACTTTTGCTCTAATCTACACACCGAGTTTGAAAGGTGAAAATACGCTTTGGTTTTCTCATCCTCCAATATTCCTCATCTATATATTATCCACTGGACCAATGTACCCATTAAAATCTGACTTTGACAGGTGTGATGCCTACCCCCCATGTATTTTTGTTCCACTAGTTCAGATTGTTATAAATGCGTTGCTATTTATTAAATTTGAGTTACATTGTTTTATAGAAACATCAAGAAGAAACAAAAAGAATTATTAAAAATAGATGAAGATGAACTAGATGCGGTCATAAAGAAAGAAGTTGCGAGCGGTGAGTTGTGAAAATTATTATTATCTAATAATAAAAAATCGACGTTTTTTGCAATAACCATCGCTCAGGATATTTATTATGTATCATCCAATCAAAGTTAGGCGTGAAAGAGAAACAAACATGCTTCTACCTTAGTCGTCAAAAACAGCGATTTAAAATTTCTATTGTTTCAAAACCATACGTAGACCATAATTGTGCTTGGAAGTGAAATGTGACCAAATAGATGATTCGTTTTCCTTATATCTGTTTAATCAGAAGACGATACGGAGTATTCGAAAGCAGTGCAAGCCGAGGAGCAGAACAAAGCTAGGAAAGGCGGTGCCACATCGGAGCAACCGCTGGAGGAACTCTTTGTAAAGCACATACTTGATAGGAATCAAATTCGTGAGTATGCATTTCTCTTCTCGTATGTTACACGGCCGAAGTTTTAAGATGTTTTGTTGAGTTTTGAATCTAGGTAGGACCTTGGCGCTCAACCCGATGCAAAGAGCGCAATACTCTAATTACAGAATATAAGGAATGAAATATTAAAAAAAAATATTTGTTGTCTTGTTGCGTGCCGTGGTGTAACCCTCGCCTGTTAACTCCAATAGGAGGGTAGTTGAATAAAAAGTTGTCAGTCGTATTACTACAAAGAATAATAAGTACCTTTTGACCTCCTTTTTATAAAAATCGGTTAAAAAGTTGGTTAAAGTAAAATTTCACAATGAAAGCAGTAAATCAGAAATATTAAAGGAAATTAAAGGAATCCAAAATTTCAGCAAAAAAAGCTCCGGACCCGAACCTCGATCAAGTAATGGAGGAAACGGTTCAGAAGAAGATCAGGAAGCTCATAAGGAAATCGCGACGCAAGAAAGAGAGAATCGAGTTGGAGAAAGTGAGAAGGAGATATAACAGACGGATGGAGATGCTTATGAAAAAGAAAGGTAGATATATAGGATAGAGGATAAACGACCAAAATCTGAACAAGATGTGCTCTTGACCTATTTTATATATTATTATTATTTTTAATATATAAGACTGTAAGGAGGCGGTTTGAATCGAACTAAGTCATCTTTAGCCCGATCGAGAGAATGATGACAACCGTAAGCCGCCAGCTTGGAGCTCTCAGAGGTTCTGGATTCGAATCCGGCCTGATCAACTACTAGCCTGATAATGAAAGACCCGGTACAGCGGGTCACAGTTTGCGGGTTTTCACAGTTATTCAACGCAAAATTCCTCACAATTTACATTAATCTATGCTAATATATGTTGGTTCGTTTGAACGCGCTAATCTCAGAAACTACTGATTCGAATTAAAACATTATTTTTTTTGTTGGTTAGAGAATTTATCGACGAAACCTATACTAAAAAAATACTTGTGGGTTTCCGATTCGCACGCTACGAAAACTGATCAAAATACCCAAAAAATATGTATAAAAGAATAATTCCTCCTTGAATGATTTAAAAATATGTCCGCGACACTATTTGCCTATCTTATAAGATTAACTTTCAAAAGAAACGGGACTCGACCGACTTCGCAGGCATAGCTTCATAAATGTATAAAGATATAAAAGGGGTTCGCAAAAACTAATTTGGATGCCCAAAAGAACTATTCAACGCGGACAAAGTCGCTGACATAGCTAGTTGAGAATAAGAGGTTGTTGCATTTGATCCCACGTTTATTTCAGAGGCCACGCCGGTGGAAGTGGAATCGAAAAAGAGCGAAGTGACGAAAATCATTTGCGAGAAAGACGAAAACGGAAAATTGAAATTCAACGTGCACCAATGCTACGTTTGTTTCACGGTACGTACCTTACTGTTTACTCTGTCTGTGTCTGTTGTGAGAAGTCCCGGGTTTCAAGCCTGGGGGAAAATATCAGCGAGGAGAACGCAGATAATGATTTATTTAATCGATAGAAAAGAATTTATTTTTAAGGGACTTCATAAAATAGCTGATAGAAACATGGCTTAATAGAAATTTGATGGGGAAGTCTTAGACGATCGCTACGAGATTTATAGAAGGGATAGGCAAACAAATACTTTTTACAATTCTAAAGAGGGCGGTGGCGTTTTGATTGGCGTTCAGAAGTGTTTGAAATCAATGAGATTATCTCATAATGAGAGTATTGCTGAGGATTTGTGGGTTGGAATAGAAATATCGTTGAATGCTGGTTTACACAAACTTAGTCTATGCGCTGTTTATATACCACCTCCAATAAATAAGCTCGTTCTTGAGTCTTTTTTTCAATTCAGCTTCGGCTGCTGTTATAGATAATTATAGTATAGCGTGGCGAGGATAACGTTTTCTCAGACCCAACAATTATGATAGTGTGATAGATACGGCACTCTTGGATTTTATGGCCTTTTGTAATAACCGCCAGTACAATGCGATTATATACTTTAACAATCGAATACTGGGTTTAGTTCTATCTGATAAGGTTGTTTCAGTTGTTGAATCCAATACCTTGAGTGGATAAACATCATCCACCTTTAAATATATTTCTTGATATTGCAACGGTTAATGCTTTGAGAGCGGCTGAATACACATTTTATTGATAAAGAAATTAGATGAAAAGATTTACCCTATATCTGACCGACTGCTTACTTGGTTACATTCTTACATGACACATCGGCCGCAGGTTGTTAAGCTCTGTGGGTACCAATCTGAGAAATTCTACCAAATATCTGGCGTACCTCAAGGATCGCATCTTGGCCCATTATTGTTCTCTTTATTTATAAATGATATGCAACACACATTACTGAATCACACTACGAACTATACGCAGACGATTTAATAATTTATCGTGTTGTTAATAACGTGTCTGATCAACTTAAATTACAGGATGATGTCAATGAGTTTCTTTGTGGTGCAAGGTAAACAGAGTGGAATTAAATGCATGCAAATGCAAACCCATTCGCTTTACGAGAAAGCATTTAAGATTTAAAAGTGATTATAATATAGAGGGAACACCAATACTTCGGGTAGATGTAATAAAAGATCTCGGTGTCACTTTCGATTCTAAATTAATATTTGATAAACATATAGACACTATAGCTCGAAAATGACTTAAGATGCTGGGTTTTATTATAAAGTTTTAAGCCCACCTTGTCGTTAAACATATCGTAACAGTGAGAGTTAACTCCTTAGTTATCTATTCTTGAATATAACTCCGTGTTGTTTGGTGTCCTTATTATAAAAAATATTATTATAATATATTCATAATAGTTATAATATATTTTAAAGTATCATAATGTAAATAATATAAACAAAGTCATAATGTAAATAAATTAAAAAATGTAATTTTATAATAATGTATGTAATAAAGGCTTATTATTATTATTATAAAAAATATTGTAACAGGGTAGAATCAGTTCAGAAAAATTTTACTTCAAGACTAAGTTTTATAAAGAAAACCTACCATATCAAAAGCTACAAAGATAGGCCGGTTGTATTAAACATGCAGTCTTTGGAACTTCGCCGAAACGCAGCACAATTGATTGCCCACCCCTTTTGGAGCAAATTGGACTTTGCGTACCATCTTTTAATTGCCGACTTGCTTCTTATTCCCCAATGTTCATTAAATTTCACAAAAATAATTATGGCTCAAACTCCCCTATACAGTTGATTTCTAGACTTTTTAATAGCGTATTTAAGAACCACAATATTGACCTTTTTACTTCTGTTAATGTTTTCAAAAGACAAGTACTTCAATATCTTGATCAGTAAATTGATTATTATTTTATTATATAGAATAAACTAAGAATAAGCTTTGTTTATGTAGTTTGCTGTGTGTATTGTCTTTATCTCTCTATATACATATCTACAGTCAACGCTGTGCATACTTATAAGTTAGGGACATAAGAATTATTCTTACTATAATTAGCTTAAGTTGTTTAAAACATGTTTGTGTACCTAGTTAGTGTAAGCCTTATGAAATAAATAAAAATAAGGAATTTGCATTCAACGTTTTTTGTATTGTAAATTTGGTGGCTGGTATTCTATAGAGAGTTGTTTATTGCACCAATAAAATTGTTCAATAAAGTGAAACTAAAATATGCACTATTTATTTTTTCAGCTCTGTAACTCCAAAGAGGAACTTCTAGACCACTGCCAGACACACTTCGACGTCTGCAATGCTACGATGCTACGAAAATGTCCCCTCTGCGACTTCGTCTCAAAGATCTCCATTAAAGCTCATCTCAAGAAGAGTCACAACATAAACATAAGAATGTATACGGGCAACATAAAGGACAAGAAAAGCAACAGCGACGGTTCAAGGTTCTATTTCGACGTGAAAAGCAAGAGAATAGACAAGCTCGAAGTCATCCCGAGCGTCAAATTGCTGAACAGGGCGGCCTTAGTCGAGCTGGACAGGAAAAACAGGGAAAGCAAGGACAAAATTATAGCGACGACTAAATTGGTTAAGAAGGGTGAGGAGTGGGTAGTGGAGAGGAGGAAAATGGATTTGGAGAACTACTTTATACCGAAGTTGAACGTTGAGATCCCGTCTAACGGCGACTACTGCGCCAGAATGAGGGCGCTGAGCGTGGCGGCGAAGAAAAGTGGCGGGAAAATGCTTTTCCCCTGCGACCAGTGTGAGAAAATATGCCGCACCCTAAGCGCGCTAAAACTGCACATCAGGCGACATGACCCAAACAGCAAACCGTTCAAGCCGAAGGTCTGGAAGCACAAGAGCGCCACGAACACCGACAACACAAAAACCACTCGCGTCGACTCAATGAAGCGATATATTAAACCGAAACCGATCGTGTCGAAACACAAATGCGATCCCGATCTGATCAAATTCTACGAGAGTAACGTGCGCGGTGATAACATTGAGTTTTGGCAGTTTTTAAAGATCTACAATAGAATGACTAAGGAGAGAGTAGAAGATTTTTCTGATCTAGAGAAGAGAATCGATTTCGGGATACATACCAGTATTTCCAATGATGATGACACTGGAAACGGTGTTTCGAATAATAATGAAACGGTCAAAGATATTGCCAGAACAGGTAAATCTAATGTGAAAAAATGTAGAAAATTAAAGACTGCGAAAGTGATAAGAAGGATATTGATAAGTAAGAAGGAGCATGAGAGAAGAAACGAAATTAAGAAGCAGATGAGGGAGACGATAGTAAAGATGGCTAATGATAAACATAATATTATGTGAGTAGCACT
The DNA here is from genome assembly GCA_963661955.1 of Leptosia nina. Lineage (NCBI taxonomy): Eukaryota > Metazoa > Arthropoda > Insecta > Lepidoptera > Pieridae > Leptosia > Leptosia nina. The sequence goes on from CAVLEF010000277.1 coordinate 627,877, forward strand.
GACTTTCTTTGTGTGAGGCAAGATAATGTTATGTTATGTGTGGGTGTATCTATAATTTAGCATCACATGGAAAATATTTATTTAAATGTAAGTAGAGAAAAGTTTACGTTTATTCATAAATTCAGTTACCTGGAGTCCGTCCGAGACTTAACCTTCAGAAAAAATCAACCCTTAGTTGTATAAAAGTAGTGTACAGCTAAAGGATTCTTTGATAGCTTAAGATTTTTTGTTACTATTGTTTATGTTTTTCAGGGAAGACACTTTTGTTTGACTGATTAAACTTCATGTTTTTTATTAAGATGTCGATTTTGTGGTGTAAATACAACAAACAATATGTAGGGCTAAACGATTGATTAACATGAAAGAGAAAAGCCCATTCTAGGCCCAAATAGACAAAAGACATAAGTCATATTTATTTTAATTTAAATCAAAGAGTGTTTTGTTCATTTCTGGCCTAGGCTACTTCAGCGGTTGACATCAAGTAATGTTCTCTATTTGATAGAAAACTGCAATGTTGTGTGTTCATACATTTATTTGTCTTTTGAGGGTAGTCACAAGCATAATAAATAAAAAAACCTTACGAGGTAGTTTTATTTTGTTAAATATGGAATATTTAATTGTGGAGTTTTATTTATTTCACAGTCAACAATAAAAAAAAATGTTTTTCAGTCTCCATGTATCTGAAAAAATATGTAGTTAGTTTAATTTGGTATTAAGTAGTAGTCGTGAGCATTACGCTCATAGGTCTGAGTGCTACTAGGGAAAAAATGTATACTTACAGCCTCAGCGATATCCACCCAATCCATAGCTCTAACTACATTGTCATTCTTGGACGGTTTCTTATCCCAATTCCAATAAATTATTTCTTTAAATCCACCTGCTACCTGTAAGCCATTAAAATTAGTCATATTTAAAAGTGTTTATTAACGCTGCTAAAAAACTTATTCACATTCAAAGAAAAGCCTATGTTATCCTCGTCACACAAAAGCCACCAAAGTTTTTAAAGGCATAAAAAATTAATAAGTTGAATTTCATCCGTTTTACAAACTAATTTGTTTGGCAGCAATTGATTTTTGTTGTATCACCAAAACTGTTTATTATACCTTTGTGGGATTCAATCTTAGGACCCCTCAACTTAACGCGCTTACTGGACCATGGACGCAGTGTAAGAATGGCAAGTAATTTCATTATTAATATCATTATTGAACGTAAGAATAAAATACCTGAAATTTTCTCTCCATATCTTCATTTAATGGTCTCTTGGCTTCAGTCAAAAGAACACCTCTATAACCTTCTGGTAATGGCAACTTGATTCCATCTAAAGGGTGACCGCGGAAAGTTGCAGTAAGATCTGTAAAAAAACTTACTGCAATATCGTACACTCGGCCAAAAAGAGTTCTCCCGTAAAGAGAATAAATAGTACAGCAATAAGAATAACTATGCTATGCTATTACACTTATATCTAATTTTTTATTGTATATAGTTATTCCTTAAACTAATTATTCGAGTATGTTAATAATATAAATCTCTACTTCAACTAAGAAGCTAACCCTTGTCGCCGTTTTGAGTAACATAAGTTTCAAAATATTTCTCCACATTAGCAGACGCGTCTTCCTCAATTTTACATGGTATATAGTGTACTCTTTGTTCAAACACTTCTTTATTGTCTGTATCTTTTAAATTATTGTCCACTTGAATCGACATTATTTATGTTAACTAAATACAAACACCGTATATTTCATGCAATTCCATTAGCGATTTGTTGTTGTTACTAATTTTTCCCGCAATTTTATTGTCAATGTCAATGTCAGTCTCCTGTCATTTTGATTTTGTTGTCAAAAATGCTAATTATTAAATAACTTTAATCGAAATTATAATAATCGATTATTTCTGTAAATATTTAAACATTGTTCAATATTAAACTAGAATTGTGTCTGTCCATAGTATTTTATCTTAGCGATATTAACAAAATATAGTGTCCCTTCTAAATTAAACATACAGCCACATATTATTTTTCCAAATTATGTACATAATTGTCAAATATTCTACAGAATCTTAGTCGATTGTTGGATAGCGTCTCACCCCTAGTCCGTGAAAATAAAATTTAAAATTAAAATGTCAAGCTGTCAACGTACTTTCTCAATAGAAATAAAAATATATAGTATCAATACCTCTTAGAAACAATATTGATTTCATAATATTTTCTGTTAAAATTACAAAATAATTTAAATGTATAAATGAGTCATTGTAACTGTACATTTTGTCGGTGTTCACAATCATCTGACCTTCGTAATGACTTAGCGCTCAAACATTACAGAGTAAAAGTGAACAAAAGCACAGTCGAAAACACCGAAAAATACGTCAGCTTACACTGAAATTGCGTTAACTTGGCACGGCTTTTATTTGTTTTGTGTTTATTCAGACCTGTTAGTTGTTGGCAAGCGGTCTTGTCCCATGACCTTGAGGGTACCAGCTGTTTGAGTTACCTTTTATGTAAGTATATAATTCAACTTTATTTAAACACTACAGACCGCTACGATATTATTATTATTCTTATATTTATTTCTTTTAAAACTTCCCTTTTAATAAAATGAAGGAATTATAGCAGCCCTTTCTCTAATTATCTTGTGCAAGATATGCAACACTTGAGACTGTAACAATGATGAAATACCTTTTTAACGTGAGTTATGTTACATTGCTTAACTTTATATACTTAATAACAAAAAATTAATACAAATAAATGTAATATAATAAGAATATGATTATAATTAAATTCACATTTAAATAGGGATCATTTGCATTTTTTCTTTGTTTGCTATATTCATCTCCTCAAGATTAACACATTCTGTGTTACTGTTTTATTAAAAGTAAAAGAAAAATTAAGTGAATCAGGAAATAAAAGTGGACAAATAAATAAAGTAACTTTTTCACTTATGCTGAGTGGTTAAGTGAATTGCATCATGTTATGTTGTTCGAAGGTTGCATCATCCTATGCAATATTATGAGTTGTTGCATATGTGACAATGTATAAATCAAATGTTGGAATTTATTTATATTTATTGTTTCTCTATAAATATCTTAGTTGAAAGAAAAATACTTGGCAACTCTTAGACTAATAAAACAGCTAACAGCACAGCTTTTATATCTACTGTTTCCATATACTTTACTCATAAATTCCAGGTATTGTTTGATTTATGTGTTGTTGTTCTTTATCAGTTATTGACAAAGCTTATCTTGATAATGATGCTATTCCTAAAACAATAAAAATAGGAAATCGTTTTATTATTATCAATGATAAGGAAATTTTGTTAAAAGAACAATAACAAAATATATAATTTTACTAATGTGTTACTCTACCTCTACTAGGAGCTAAAACCTTTCAAAGAATCCTCGGTTTTGAAACATATTGAAAGGAATATACCATACTAAGTACATTTACCTTATCTTCAGTTCTATTTAAAAGAAATAGGAAACTTTGATTTTTAGCGCCAGGGGCCACTAAAAATCAGTGTTGCAACACAAGTGTTTTCGTAACATTATGCTGAGTGGCTCCTGTTTCAGGAGTTGCCATATACGTTTATATTTGGTTGAGCCTTCTATACATTGTTTTAAGTTCATATTAGTTCATAGATTTTATTTCTGTAAGCAACTTTTTAAATGAATGATCATTATTATTAATAAAACATCATTTGTAGATTTGGGATGTGTGTGAAGAATTTTCATATATGTTTCATCTAAAATTCAGCCAGGTTTTAAAATATCTTGATTTTTAACTTTATCTTGGTTGCTGCTTGGCAGGTTAATGTTTTAGTCCCAAATATATTTTATCGAAAGTATTTCACTGGCCTTTGAAATTCTACAGAAAATCACCGAAAACAAAATGTAATAATAGTTCTGTTTCCATTAAATATCACAAAGTTTGGAGATTAATATTATGAAGTGTATAAAAACTCTTTTATGTTTTTCAAACTTTCTCAAACTGTTGTGTTATGTGCTGATAACTCAATACTTTAACTTGTTTTTGTAGATGTGCATGCGCACGAAACGAAGGCTTGCGTTATTCATACGTTGAATTATTTTATTAAATACCTAATTAGAATTTTAACGATCACTTCTGGCGACCCATTCATCCCATTTTAAGTAACAGGTAATAAATAATAAAAGTGAAATCATCTCTCCTGTGGGACACGTTGCGGATACATTTCTGTGTCCATTGTACCGATAGCTTTTATTACCATGCAAGTTCAGAAAGAGATTATTCTTTCCCAGGGAACTGACACTACAATAGTCTTACTGCCTCTATATTTGGATGCATGATATTTCAGAAGCGATGGATTCCTTCTTCGGCCTGTTCGATCCGTCTGACGGTCAAAATAAGCCGACAAAGAAGAGGTACAAAAATGAACAAGAGAAAATTCCAGGTAAAAATATGTTAATCAAGCATTTTTTTATAACAGGGAAACAGACTTTAGTTATTGTCAATTTGTCAAGAAAATGTATCAAATGTCTTTTTACTTTAAAAGTTGAAACTGAAATATTCATTTCGTTTACGTTTGTTTTGGCTTTTGCAAATGCGATGTTCTCTAGGGACCTTCGGTCTTGGACTGGTCTTTGAGTCCCTAAAATAAACCTATCGTTTTTATCTGCAGGTGCTTTTTTAACCGAAGTCTAGGTCAAAGTCAATTATATAATATCTGCCGTAGCAGATAATCTTTAAATGTATCACAATATTTTACATGGTATTTTCAAATGTCACGTCGCAGGGCGCAGGCGCGGGCGCCGCGGGCACAACAAGAATGAGACGCTGCCGGAAGAATCGTCCTTCCTCTGCGAACCACAACTGAGCAATGAAATCCTGGTTAAGGATTGTAGTTATATAGAAAACTACTTTGAAGCAAATAAAGAGGAGGGTGAGATGCGCTTATAAGACTTCATTAGACAAGTTTCTATCTTATCATACGCGTATAAAGTGTCAATTTACATGACAAACAATGGTTAATTACAGACTTAAAAGACGCAGAAAAGAAACCGCGCAGGCGCAACTCCGGAAGAAAAGGTAGAAGAAGAAAAGTGAAAATCTCTCCAGCCAAAGATCTCCTACCTGGCAGCTCCTGGGACAGAGATGACGCTACTTGTAAGCCTCAATAATAATTCACATGATTTAAAGGAAATTTTTGTATAGTTCTATTCACTAAAACCGGCTAAAATAATAAAAAGCGACAATAAAAATGCCGACTTTAGCTAACTACTGTAGGGTACTAACTGTAGGATGCATTTAAATTAAAATACTTTAACGGTTTAAAACGCGATATATAGAAGTTAAGTAGTAATTTTTATTTAGATTAATTTGTAAATAAGATTCACTCATGTTTTAAACCATTCTAGTGTTTTATTTATGCGTCAAATGACTACAAAAATAATTCCAGGCATAGATCTGGAAGAGCCAGGGCACCTGAACAACAAGCAGCCGGGGCTCGTCAAAGCCGACGAGAGCATCGGCAAGAACGTGAACAACCTGAACAACTTCGAAAGAGTGTACAATGTCATTGACAAGCTGGAGAAGGTCGGGATCAAGGACAATATGTATCTGACGGGTGACTTCGACGACGACAAGTGGGAGAGCGACTTCTTCTACAGCGATGACGACATGGAGGATTTTAGAGATGATAGGTATGAGTGTCAAGGGTAGTTGATTATCGGTATTGAATCGTCGGTAGTATGCGCGTGTCGTACACATTTATGTAACACTTTTGACGGTTTAAAACTCGAAATATATTAGTTAACTTATTTATTAAGTTGGATCGTATTTATAATAAATTATGACAATTTTTTTTTAAACACTCATCGTTCACAATCATCGTATCATTAGGAATACATAACGCTAGTTGAATGTTTGGGTTTAAAAGTTATTTGGACGTACTCGATGTATATACAAGAGCATTGAGTGTCCCTGGTTACAGTAATAAAAAAATAAGCACGTTTTCTACACAGGAGCAAATTTAGTGTATAATAAATCTCCGAGTGGCGAACCGTGACGCACGATCGACGGAAGTGGCGTTCTGGAGGCGGAGACCCCCTTTGGGTCGCTGCGCCAGCGGAGTATTAAAAAGTTTACCTTCCCCTCTTCCCCGACGCCTCACATTTGCAATATTCATAATAGCTATTAATTTCCAGCACCTCGGACGCAGACGACACGGGCGACGAATGCTACGGCTCTCTGCCCCCCGAGCCTCGCTTCGGGAACGTCGAGTATAAGCTGCAGCTGGTCTCGCCCTGCGAGAGAAGGTTCCAGCATTTGGTCACGCAGGTGTGGTATACGTTTCAATCACAAAATGTGCAAAGTAGCAAACTGTGATCTAAAGATATCAAATGACGTCACTTGCTTACATTCTTTGCATTTGCATTTATAATTATGAAAATATTTTATTCGATCAACGAACAATATTGAATACACAATTGGGTATAAATAGTAGAGGGAATCGAAGATCCGTGAAGTGGTTGCTAACTTTTTGTCATGTGCTACCAGTTAAAATGGCGCCTCCGGTCCGGCGGGGGCACCGCGGTCTACGTGATAGGAGTGCGAGACTGCGGAGCCCTAAGAGGTCTTAGGGCGAACGGGCTTAGGGCGTCCTTACGCGCGCTGAGGAGGATGGCGAATGCGATCGGCGCCGTCTTAGTATCGGTGCGAGCGAGACGGGTAGCGTCGAATAGGGCCGTCGCTGAGGTCTATATACGGAAGGTGAGCAAAAAGTTTTTTTCCGACGACGGCGAAGAAAATAAGGGTATTTGTCAGGCGTGGCACGTATAGTAATAGATAATGTTTTACGTTATGTTATTAAATAAAAAAAAATGTGTCATTTAAGAGAAAAGTGCAATCTCTTGTGGGGCATACAGGCAATACATTTCTGAGTCCGAGACGACCATTGTTTCTACTTACCGATAAGTCATTGATCGGACAACTGTGCACTGCCCGGCCGAAATAATTGAGGCGGTGAAAAGTATTAATATAATTCAAATAGTGACAATATATGGAAAGGCCATTATGTTTTCGCAGATGGCTGACACGCAACAAAGCGTAGAGTTGAGGATAGCCGTGATGGGGGCGAACGAGGCCGGCAAATCTACGCTCATTGGTGTTTTGACTCAAGGTAATGTTCGAACAAAAGCATAAGCACTCTAGAATTTAAGAGAAAGGTCCATTTCTGGCCACAAGTGAACGATAGAGAAGATAAAAACCGTCTCGACATGTATTAAGTTGTGAATGTTCTGCGTAAGTGTCTACGTATAATTAAATGTTTTTTAGGCCAAATAAACATACACTAGTATGTGTACACGTGCATACACACAGTACTACACTACACTACTACTCTCCCACAATCAAAACATTTTCCAGGTGAACTGGACAACGGCAGAGGCAGTGCTCGTCTGAATATGTTCAGACATTTGCACGAGGTGAAAAGTGGTCGGACTTCCTCCCTCAGCCACGAGATACTCGGGTTCGATGCCCAGGTTAGTACATTTGAATAATTTTAAGAATGATGCACGCGTTTTCCGTATCCGTACCACAATGGTTAAACACGTGCCATCTACATTAAAAGATGTGTTCTAATCCCGAGTAGAGAGAGTTACATGGATTATATACGATTCTATAAAATTCCAGGGTAACGTAGTGAACTACGGCTGTTCGGAGTTGATGACGGCGGAGCGTATCGGCGAAAGGAGCGCCAAGCTGGTCTCCTTCCTGGACCTGGCAGGGCACAGCAAGTATCAGAGGACAACAGTCCACGGCCTGACGGGGTACTGTCCGCACTACGCGATGGTCGTGGTGAGTTGTAGTCCCCTCCCTACGTGACCACGTCTTGAAACGGCTACAAATATAGTTTACATTGTAATATAACTGGAAATATCAGTGGTTCAGGCGAGACTCCAATGTAATGATAATCATCATCCAAACTTTTCTGCATTAAGTAAAGACCTGATATAGATTTCAAATAAACATGTTTTGGACTACAAGTGCCCTTGGAGGCATCAGTGAGAGAAACAAACATATTAACTTGTTTCGGTTCTTTGGGGGCACGCTATGCTATTCCCCTGAAAGGTTATAAGAACGCCCTCTGACTATATCCCCCCTATTCTTTCCGGGGAATCGCGAGAAAGAGAACGTGTTGTATATTAATTTCGTAATGAAGTATTACTTTTGACACCGCCTTGCAGATATCCGCCACCGCGGGCATAACCAGCATAACGGAGGAGCACATTGGGCTACTCCTGGCCCTGGATATGCCGTTCTTCGCCGTTATCAGCAAGTGTGAGTTGGCCAGCGCGGCTGTGCCGACGCTCGTCCGTCAGCTCCAAGCGCTGGTGGCTAGCGCTAACAAGGTGAAGTAGTTGTGCATTTTTCTAACTTAGGATTTGGTTAACAAACACACAGTTTACGTGATAAATCGTGATAGTCTCACAAGGATTAATTGTGTAAGAAGGGGAAGAAGAGGTTATCGACGTTTAGATGTTAACTCCTCGAGTTAACATCTCCCGATGATGCCGCCCGTACGTGATGGCGAAACGTGAAGAACCTCTTCTCCCTTACGTCGGCCGAACAGCCCGAAAAACAATGATATGCAGTCTCACAAAGCTTACATTAAACAACTTACAAAAAAATCTATATTCATAAGAACCGTAAATAAAAAGGTTTGGTGAAGTCGGTTCTAATTCCAACGTTTGAATTACAGAAAACCCTCCTAATAACGGACGAGAATTTGGCGCGAAACTGCGTCGTACCACAGAAATCTATTCTCGATGCCATAGACGAGACGGACCAGAGACAAGATGAGTAAGTCACAAATAATCGGAGTTAGAATAAATTGAAAAGTCAACTAACCTATTGTTTGTGTTTTAAACGGTTACAAGTTATTTAAAGTTTGAATAAATAACACGATTGTGGTTACAGATTATATATCACATTTATTTTTAATGAAAGCACTGCCATAGACTATAAGACACTAAACTATGATCCCATCTGACACATAACAGGGAAGAAGTAGAACAGATCCCAGTATTCCCAGTGAGCTGCGTACGCGGCGTAGGCCTCAACGCCCTCCATGCTTATTTGCTGGCCCTGCGCCCGCCGCCAGGGCCGTCCCAACCCAGCGCGGTGGATGCTGTGAGTAAAAAAACATTCCCAATAAACTGATCTATGTAATTAACTCATAACAGTATACATACATACACATCTATGAGGACAAAATGATAATTATGGAAGATCATCTCATTTAGTATGCAGGACCTCATCAACATTTGTCGACAACGGTGCAAAATATGAAATATATTATCTAATTAAAATATCTCGCTTCTTATGACAACTACATTGTTTCAGGAGAGCTGTGAGTTTCAAATCGACGAAATCTTTCACGTGGGGGATTCGACGGGCCCAGTGGTGGGGGGGCTAGTCACTAGGGGACAAGTTTTCGAGGGAAACAACTTGATTATCGGTTAGTGACTTTTGGACTACATCCGTTATTTATTAGTCTACGCCTAAGACTAAGTTGGGCCGACAGCCCATTCAAATTTCTACTTACTGAATGTAAGTAAATTTAATGAAATTATTCGCTTTTTGTAGAAAGCATGATTAAATGGAAACGCGAACATTTCAGTGAATCCTCTATTTCTATTCCCAGGCCCACTAGACACCGGTGAGTTCGTCGAGATATCAGTGAAAACAATATACAGGAACCGGGTGCCGTGCGGCTCGGCGCGCGCGGGGCAATCGGCGTCCCTCGGGTTGAGCCATCAGCCACCGAACCTGCGACCCGGTATGGTACTACTCACTAAGCCGGGGCAGTATCGCGCCGGCCCACGCCCAGTGTGGGGATGCGCCGATGGATGTTCGACGCGTATGGTGAGTGGATTCCAATCCAGAAAAGTCCAAGGAAAAAAAAGAAATGGGAACCCGCGACTGACGGCTATAACGGATATGGCATCTGATAAGTGCGTATGCGTTGTATGGCTAAAGTGTTCGTGACTGTGTTGTTTCTTGCCAAGTCATTATCCTCTTTAGTCCTAATAAGTAACCTTAAATCATTGGAAGTAATTTTGTAAAGAATACCGACAAAGTTATTTATTCAAATGTCTATTTTCCTTTGTCGTCCTACAGATGGCGCACTGCATCCCGAAAACTCAAAACAACGAGCGAAATCGTAAGAACGTCCGCAGAAAAAACAATTTTGACGCGGAAATTGCTAACGCGCAGAAAATCCTCGCCAAGAACATACAATTCGACAAGAACATCAACACGACTGACGCTGACGTAGACGACAATGTCAAGTTGAGAAGCGTCAACGGGTTTAGTGACGAATTGACAGATGACAGAGTGTCACTGAAAAATGACAAGGGCGTGGACAAAACTCAAGTCTATGAAAGTATGAAAGATAAATCATCGCTTATCTACGGTAATGTATTAGATACAATATCAGCGAATGACATTACATCGGTTGACAAGACCGAACTCAATGACAAATTGGACGACGTCAATGGGTGTGAGTGCGCAGATCGCGTGTGGCTAGAAGACCCGAACGACCCGAGAGGCTGTATTTATTTCCAGGTGATTACATGTATACTAATATTATAAAGCTAATCTTAGAAACTACTAGTTCGAATAGGGAAGGCTATAAAGCATCACAGTACGACCAACGGCAGCGAAGACTGGGAAATGTGGAAAAAAGGGGAAAATTATTCATATTTGTTACCCAATACTATTTATGAAGAAATGATTTCTAATTAAATGGTCTAAAAGGTTGTAGGCGACAGTAATGTCTATCTTTTGCTATCGCAAGAACGACGCAATGACGTCGCGGGTAACACTTAGAATCGTATTTCTAGATGTATGTTTTTCGACATTTTAAATTTGGACAATTAACAATTTCAGGCCAACGTGCACGTGATTCGCCACTCGACAGCCATCTATCCCGGGTTCCAGTGCTCCGTGCACGTCGGGAATGTTCGACAGACGGCCACTATTGAGGTGCGGGTAGTTTGATATTTTTAAGTTTCAGTCATCAGGTAGGGCACAGTGCACTTAATTTTGTGTCGAGATTTATGCTCGCCTGTTGGAGATGAAAAAGCCAAGTGGTTTAATCGTGTTTCGGAAGCCAATATAGGGCGACAGCGCATGTGGCTTTGTTATTCCACCAAACATGGGGTGTATGATGGAAACATTAATCCCATGCTTGCTTATTCACCGTCATCAATAAAAGTACGTTTTCCAGGGAATCCTTGCGCCAAACAGCGTGGTTCGAGCCGGTGAGAGCGCCCCCGTAGTGTTCCGTTTCGCCCGATGCCCGGAGTATCTCGTCCCTGGGCGCCGTTTACTGTTCACCGCTGGGCTCGGGACCAGGTTAGTGCGCGAACTGAGCTTGCTTTTCTAGTAACTAAGTCTAACGTTTGGTGCACTCGACTGTATATCGAGGACCTCGGTCCCGGGTTCGAATCCTAGGTCGGGCGCAGTTTTACTTTGGTATTCTTCTATAAGTTTCTATCGTCAGCCGAGCGTGGACGTAGGGGTAGTCATCATCACCGCACCTCGAAGAGCGTGGTGGGTTAAGTCTTGAAACCATGCGCCCAGCAGTGGGATACTAACGGGTCGAAGCGATAATGTTTTTTCTTTATTTTCAGGGCCACAGGGAGAATTACGCAGACCTTCCCGTACATACCTTGAAAGCGAAGCGCAAGTAAATGTGTGTTTCCATTTGTCATATTTGGCTTAATTTTGCCACTTTGTGGCCATTTCGGTCTTGCGGCGTAAGCTGTAATGAGCTTTGCTCTGCTATCGTAGATAGGCAAATTTAAATAATAATTTTGTGCAAATTGCGAAGCGATTCTAATTATTAAATTTTTCCCATAATTTCAACATGAGACTTAAGGCATAAATAATGTCAGTTTCTAGTTTTTAAAATACAGCTACAAAAACGCTTTTTAAAATAATCAATTAGGTATGTTTATAATTAGTTCAAATTTTGTGTTTGTGATAATCTCGTAAGCAAAAATGTTTAATTTACAATATTTCGTTTACTTATCCTGGCGATAAGTCTCTCCTTTTCATATTATTCTGTGCTGGCAACATTTTGATTTTTAGTTTTAATAGTAGTGTACGATAAATTACCAAATCTATAAATAATGTCCTTCGAGCCTGACGAAAACATTGGCTTACTAAAGTGAATTGATCTACGAGATATTTCACATGTTTTAAATAAGGCAGATCTGTTTATACCGATAGCAACGAAATTTTCATTTACGTGAAATATGTATGGCACTTGTCTTGTATACAATTGTGTTAACGCTTCAGTGAAACTTATTTCTTTGCGTAAATAAACGTCTTAAACATAATATAAATATACATAGTTAACTTAAAAATTGAGGATTTTTTTCAATTATTAATTTAGTCCAGTTTTTATACATCAAGTCATATACTAAATTTAAGTATAATAAAAATTGTTAATTTTAAAAATCTTTATGTAAACTTATGACTTTTCTAAGTATATTTTTATATTTCCAGTTTTTAAAATTAGTAAAATAATTTCTTGGATTTTTAATGTTTGAAATCTTTACAATGTTTGATGTTGTTATTTAGAAAATGTTCACTTGAAATTCTCTTTTCTTGCACATCTTTGAACGAATAAATGCGTTTGAGATCATAGCGGTTTTTTTTCTAGATATATTCGGGTACACAACAATCCAAAAATTCGACGTATTCGAAACGTTAGCATGACAATTTCTTAATTTTGTAACTGAATTTTATTTAAACAGATAACATTTGACATTAGACTAAACCTGTCAACGCCACAGATTAAGCGAAAATGTGTCAAAACTATTTTGAGGTCTACGCTGTAGTTTATATACTCTTATTTACCAGGCTATTAATTATCACAAAAAAAACTCTATTACCTAGTCTATTCTCGTTCGAAGACTAGACGACGAAACAACTAAAATCAATACTTTGAACAAGAGAACCGAGGGCTAAGAATACCCTTAAATATATTTTACCTCATAACCTATCAACTGATGTGCTTCATAATTTTCAACTTCCACATGTGATCAAACACTACAAATATGGAAAAAGAAAATAGTTTAGATGTCTCAAATAGACCCACGCGTGGAAGCATTTCCCACCACTTTTCCCCACAAGTGGTCATTAAAGACTGCAAAAATTCTTTGGACGCACTCTTCTGCAAATCTTGCCAAATCCTCTTCGCCACGCAGAACGCTGCAGATGTACACATGGCGAGGCATCTCCTGGAAGAGACGGACAACGATTTGAACAAACCTATTGCTCGGTGCCAAGTCTGCGGTTACATTTTCAGATCTCTGCAGCATTTTAACAGCAACAGTGTCAAGCGACATGCCAGCGCATTCTCGGAGCCTACAGCTGAATACTTTAATGGAACTTGCATGAACTGTACGGACACTCATGCCAATATTGTTGCGCACAACAAACATATTTTATCGAATCACTATGACTTGTACAACATACAAAATGTTAATCACTTAAAAATAAATAGGAGAAGAGATAAAAACTTCACTACACAAGAAACTGCAGGTGCAAACGATAGCTCCACGAGGGTCGATGGCAGAGGTGTTAAAGTAGAGGTAAAGAGTGAGTATGCAAGGAGAGCCACGATAGATGAAAAGAAGGATATTAAAGATACACAGAGAATTAAAAAAGAAGAAATAAAAGCCGAATCGAAAGCATTACAATCCGAGACTCCAGTGAACACATATGAGATAACAATATACAGAGATTTCTTACCAAATCACAACCTCGGCGCTATCCCCCGCCGTGGGCCGATGCTGACCGTTTGTCCGATTTGCGGGGTCTACTTCAATGTGCTGCCGGAGTATATAAATCATTATGAAGCCAACCACAGGACTGACTATATGATTCCCCTGTACAAGCCGTTCGACGGCGTATGCGTGTGCGGCAAAAGATATCAGGATATTGAAGGGTTCAACGGGCACGTAAGAAAGAGACACGAGGTTCTGTACACACGAGATGCACCGACGGTTCAAATGAAGGTACAGGCCCGTCGACCCTGAACGTCCGAGGGTACTATTCTATGAGGAGCGAGGAATTAAAATATACATTACAACAATAACTTGTATCCTTAACTTTCAATTTAACAAAAAAATCTTTATATTATTGTACATATTCTACCTAACTAAAAGCGTACTTGTAACAATTGAATAAAGTTATTGGTATGAAATGCGCGTGTAAATACACACTCGCATAAACATTTTTAGCTGACCAACGTTAATCAACATAATTATAAACTAAATGTCAATCTTTTAATGTAGACAATACGGGAAGGAGCGAGGCTGCTCCAACACGAGTTAGTAATAAACTTTCTGGAATAGTTGTAATTTTATTATTAAGAGAAAGACAAATGACAATAAACATAATTTCCAATTTTCAAAAGATTGCCTAAAATAAGGACCTAACCTGCCTAATGAGGCTACCCAAGGCCTTAACGTTGATGTGACTTTGCAGAATAGGAAGAGTAAGAATAAAATAACATTTATTTGACATTAATTTTAACATTAATTTCATCAACCCAAAATTGGCACATTCCTAACATACTTAAAGCTACGATTTGGTAATTTCAGTACATGACACGTTTTTGCCTTTCTGCGACACGGTTGTTACTTTACATCTGCTCCTAGTGAAATCGAAGATTAAGGCAAGGGGACCCCCCCTTGGAATGAGCGGAATGATCTCATCCAAAACTGAACCTAGAACTTATAAACAGAGTTTATAATATAAACACATAATTTTACTTGTTCTTCATATCCCTATAGTAATCATCGTTATTTATACATTAAAAATATCGTGGCTAATTTATTCGTCTTACAGTGGTCTTAAAGACAAAATTACTTTTTTTAAACACACATTTTTAACGATATAGACGCGAGTATCCAGCTTCTCGGCTTAAAAACAGTCTTTTAGTTCATTGGGGATTGAATGCTCTGTTAAATATATTAGACTCTCATAACATACAAAATAAATTTTCAGTCTTCGATACTACCATAATTATACTAATATATAAAGTTGAAGATTTGTTTGTTAGTTTGAACGCGCTAACCTCAGGAACTACTGGTTCAAATTGGAACATTCTTTTTGTGTTCGTTAGAGCATTTATCGAGGAACGCGAAATGACTAATAGGAGTGAAGAAACAGCGAAAATGTGGGAAACGACGGAGGAAATCGTTCACCTCTGTGCGTTTCCAAGACACCCAACAAATACGTATGAAATAATGATTCATTTAAATGATCTAAAAAAATGTCCGTCTGTGCAGTGGCACATATAGTGATATATCTATATTTTACTATATTGAAACGATCGACGGGGTCCCGGCGACGGGACACGACCGACGCTGTGTATTCATAAAGATAAAGGAGATTCGCAAAAACGAACTGGGATGCACAAAATAAAAATAGCACACAAAACTTACAATTATTCTAACATTATTCATATTCAACATTTCCTAAATAAAAATATACTTCGAGTCATAGTCTAACGATAGAAGCGAACTCTCTATTGAAGTGAAAGACGAGGTATTCGTCGTGTGGTCAGGGGAACACGATTGCCGATCATTTAAATTTTTCCATTAAAATTAAGATATACCTTTTGTAAAAAATTACCGAATGAAATAATTTATTTTATTTACCTACATTGTCAGCAGTTCTCGGTTTCTAATGCATCGAAACTGTACTAAGTGTCAAGGTGCGTTCTTTAATCACAATTCGTCGTGGTACTAATCAAGTGGTCCATCCTTTCCACCGCCAAGTAGGTATCGGCCGCTGGCCCATTGTCACCCGGCATGAACTCGGTGATCACTAAGCCTTCTAACTTAAAACTACCCTCCCTGTGCGATTTCATATGAGCGCCCACGCATTCGCACAACAGTTGCATGTCGCACATTTTACACCCGATATACTCCGTGGGGTCCAGCCGTTTATGGTCGACCGCGTGGTCGTAGCACATGTCTCGCGTCAGGAAGTAAACGTTGCAAACGCCACATTTGAAAAGAGACGCTTCCGGGATGGCTCTTCTCTCAGTATTAGAAGGAGGCAAAAATTCGCGCGACGATTTTACGGTCGAAACTTTGGGAGAAGACGCGACTCTGCTTCGTCCGCGGTTCCGGGGTATAGCGTTGACTTTGCCGTGCTGCGCGTGATGGTACTTCTTGTGCAGCGGCAGACTCATGGTGGAAAACAGCATGCCGCATATTTCGCACGCGGCTTGGCGCATCTCCTTCCCCGCGGCGTGCGCTCGGCCGTGTAAATCACAGTCGCCGCATCTGTGCAGCACTGGCCCGGTAGGTTCCGCCGCGTTCGCCTGCGGTACGCTTCTATTATTCCTCAGGTCCTCGACGCCGATCGCGCTCAACACTACCTTGTGAAGGTTCTTCACGTTTAGCTTCAGCTCCTTGTGATGCATTCGCACGTGGTGTCTCGACGTCCCCGCCGGAAAATTCACTCTACAGAGCGTGCATTGCTGCACGGTAGGTTTCCTTTTGTGCAAGCGGCAGTTCAGAGCTTCGACGGTCGAGGAGTGGGTGCCGCAAACGGCGCAAACGTACAACCAGTGTTTCGGGTTTCGCGTGTCGCTCGTGCCCAATTCTACGGTGGCGACGAGGTGTCTCTTAACGGATGCGCAATTGGCGTGCGCCTTCAAGTGCGCCTGCAACGAATTCTTGTGGAATCGGAGACCGCACTTGCACTTGATGGCGTACAAGTCTTTGTCGCACACGCTGCGATGCTCCAGGAACTTGTCGCGACACATGAATAAAAGACGACAGTCGCACTTGTACACGATATCCCTACGCGCTTCGAGAGAGGCGCGTTCTGCGTCGGCAAAACTGTCCTCGCCAAGTTTTCGTTCATCGTGACGACTTCTGTCGGTCCGCGAATGTCCTTTGACGCTCGTGACAGGGGTCTGACGGCTATGGCATTGGCGGTCGGCCGTTTCGTTCGCCGCTGGATTTCTCTTACTCTGAAAGGTGACTAAGCGAATTTGTAGCCCCGCCTCATGTAACGCTTCGTGATTCTTTATCGTCTTCCTGGTGAATAGCACGCGGCAATGTCGACATGGCACGCCGGTTCCGGGGCACTTGTGATACCGTGTCCCTTTTAATGTCTGGTATCCCAAATTACAAAAAGAACATTTGAACAGAGGTACTCCATCGGTTTCACGATTCTCGCTCGTGGCTTCGATGTCTTCGTAGGCTTTGAGCAGTGCGACGTTAGCGCAGTGATGGTCTGTCCTGTTGAAGGCGATGATACGCGTCTTGGCGCCGTGAGGCGACGATTTGTGGCGAGCGAGGGCGGTGTTCGACGCGAATGACAGTTCGCAATTTGGACAGGCGAATTTAGTATCTTTTACGCACGCCCGGTGAGAACCCGCGTGAATACGTAGATCTTCCACGTCCACCACGACGTCGCAGCTGGCGCAAACGAAATTAGTGTTGTCTGCGGGGCCATCGAATTTTAACTCCAGGCGAAGGCCCCGCTCCTTCTCGTAAACGCTCTTCGCTAGTATATGCCGTCGCTGGACGTCCGCTATGCTTGCGAACATATCATCCCAGGCGTCGTTTAAAAGCTTCATATAGTCGAATTTCAGCAAACGAAACGAACTCTGGTCGATCTCCGCCCCGCTGTGTAATGCTAGATGCCTTTCGAGAACCTTTTTGTCATATAAGAACTCGCATTTGGAGCACCTTTCACTGGGCGCCTCAAAAGCGCTCTGAATCAAGTGGTCCTGGCTGTGCTCCACGGCTAAGTCGTACTTGTCGTAGACAACATCGCACGCTTGGCATTGATATAAAATATTCCAGAGCGACTGCGAGGCGAGGTACGTTTGCATGATGTCCGAACTTATATTGACGCCTGTAGCGACGTTTTGGGATAACTTTTGCATTTTGGGTTCTCGCTCCGCACAAGTAGAAAATGCATCGACATCGTGTTTCTTACTCATGCGTCTCTTCAATCTAGATACACCCGGTGTAGTATTCGCTTTAATCGTCTTTCTGGTGTGCATATCGTAAATTCTTAACTTTTCCACCTCAAACGTATCGTGCTCCCTCGCGTGTTGCGCGTGCGCGGCTGTGCTGAATCGAAGTCCGCAAGACTCACACCTCAAAGTTTTGTTTCGCACACAAAAATCTTTATGGTAATCCAAATCGGCTATGACATCGTAGGAATCGCATATAGTGCAATAGTAGAGGACATCCTTGTCCCGCCAGCCGCACAGAACTTCGGCGCTAAGGCACACGAATTCCACTATCGTAGCATCCTCTCCTTTGCTATGTATTTTCTCGTGTTTGGCTTGCGATTGCCGATCTACATACAAGTTGCATCTTTCGCACTTAAAAGTCTCGGGTGAGTTACAATTCTTATGACATTGATTCAATTTACCCGTGAAGCCGACCCGACAATCGGCGCAAACCAGCACTATACGGTGGAAAATTTCCTTGGAGAGTTCTATTATTGTGATGGAATCGCTGAGCCGGTGCTGTAGTTCGTGAATTCTCACGTCGGAATTGCGGAAGGTGAGGTCGCATCGGCCACAAGTTTGCTTATCGGTAAAGAGGTTTCTGCACCGCACGAAGTGGTTGTAAGCGACCCGGCAAGATGGAAAGTGGACATTGCACTTTGGACACTTGAAGATCGTAGTGTTCGGTATCACCACTGATTCCTTGGGCTTATAGGGTTTCAGTAAGGTTAGCGGTTTCGTGCGATTAGAACTCGGCTCTGCCGGCGGAGACTTTGGGCCGTCGGGATTCATCAGTATCCGTCGATAGATATGATTGTCGTACACGTGCTGATTGAACGTAGCATAGCAGTCGTTCTTATAGCCACAGCGGCAGCGGCCGTCGAAATCGACCCGCTCAATCGAGGGTACTACTTTATGTATCCGTTCGCAGTGACCCAGGAAGCTCCCGACCATCTTGAAGTACAAACCGCATTCGGGACAGCGTAAGTACTCTACCTTCTTAGGCCTAGGATCTAGTCTCGTCTCAATGTTGAGCGCTTCGTACAGGCTCGTGGGCTTGGCGGTACTCTTCTTGGCGACGTTCGCTTTCTCGACGGTGCTTTTCGATCGTAAGACGCGCGCCGGTCGACCGTCTGCTCGGACTGATGGTTCTATATCGGTACTGTGCTGGGTTGCCATATGCGAGTCATATAAACGACGGGTTTTGAGCACGTAACCGCACACGTAGCACTTCAGGGGACCCGTGTCGCTACAGTGGGTGTCTACGTCCACACGTCCTCTAACCTCCAGGAGGGAGTGCTCGCTCGTTCTGTGGGCGTCGTACGTGTTGCGGGTGGAGAACAGAATTCCACACTCCTTGCAGAAGAGTGGGTTTCTATCGAGGAGGTATCGCCAGTCGATGACGGACACTAGCACGGAATAAGGGTCTTTCTCTTTCGGTTTCAGTCGCGATCCTAGAAAGAAGAAAGGCTTTTACTCACCGTTTTGTATATTATATAGTCACTTTAACTATTTACTAAAGTAACCTCAAAAAAAAAACAAATATGTGTAAAAAAAATTATGCCATACTGATTTACTGTAAATTTTGGTAGCGCAGGCAACATACGTTCGCAAGTGTAAATAATTTTGCAGCTTTTTTTGAATTACCATTCAGAACGAAGGGCCAAGGGGCACAGAAGACCAACGGAAAGTGAACTCCTCTAGTACCTAACGTTTTAAGAGTAAAATAAGAAATTCTTGAGACGTAACATGCAAAGTACGCTAGCCATCGCCGAGCCCACAACAGCCGGAGTATAATAAAAATTGTAAACGAAGTGAGATTAAAAATTTATAAAGTTTTCTTAATTCATAAAAAAAAAAGAAAAGCATTTTCATTACATTGCATCATAATTACCTAAGATAATCTTGTTGGGACATTTAGTGCCCAAGATGATTTTGTTGTGGATAATCGGCTTGGTGTCGATTTCTTGAAAGTCGGGTGTTAGTTTGGGTTTTTCTAAGGCGGATTCTGTAATAGACAGTAATTTTTTAAATTAATTAATACAAAAAGACAAATCTTTCGTGTGCGAATGAAGGTTTTTTTAATCCATGAAAACAGCACAAGATCTTGGTGTATTATGTCGATACACTGTAACTAAAGAGTTAAACTCAATATTCGAGCCCTATGGGCGTTCGGACAGACGCAAAGAGGAGATTGAATAATATGGGCCCGTTTCACCGGTTGGGATAGAAGCCCAACAATAGTATACAACACAACGAGTACATACTTTCTCTTTCATCGTGCAGAGTCTCCGTTTTCAAAACGAGTACATTCATTTTCACCATCGGATGCTCCAGGATGTCGTGTTCTTCAATATCGATGTTGCAGTCCATGTTACCTTTAAAAATGCTATGCATTTCAATTCTCACATTCACAAATGCAAACTTTAGAACAAAACTGTTAGTACAATCTTTAAACCTATGGGATCTTACTTTTATTGTAAAAATTTTTGAACGACAGAATTCTATAAATATTGCTAACACTTATCATCTAATCGCAGGGATGTTCTGCAGCACCCTTGTCATTTTTACTTCGACCCCAATCACAGATGCTGTCAAGCATCCAAAACAATCCAATTATAAGACAAATTAATGAACTAAATATTTTCCCTTTGGAAATCATCATTTTAAAGATGTAAATAGTCATGGATTCAGTACCATGGACCAATAGTTAATAGTTTTGCCAGGAGTATTGTAAATTGGTAACATTGCCAGGTCATTTGGAATGACATTTTATAGATTTGTGCAATGTGTTTGTTCCTAAACCCCAAAGACTCATGTTTATTTATAAAATCAACTAATGATAGTAAAATGTCATTTTTAGTTTTTGAATTTGGGATATTTAAAGTTGAACCTAAGACAAAAAGTTGTCTTAAACTTATCTGTCAGCCCATATATTTGTTTCTCCCTAGCAAAAGGTTATGTGAGTTCAGAAGGTGCTTCAAGGCTAATATAACAAGTTTAAGAGCTATCTGTCAGGCCATTCTTATGGTTATCCGTAAAAAATGATTTAAAATATGGTTATATGCTTTAAGGCAGTTAAAATCAATTTTAGACCTAACCATCAGGCAATATATTTGTTTCTCCCTAGCAAAAGGTTTTGTGAGTTCAAAAAGTGCTTCAAGGCTAATATAACAAGTTTAAGAGCTATCTGTCAGGCCATTCTTATGGTTATCCGTAAAAAATGATTTAAAATATGGTTATATGCTTTAAGGCAGTTAAAATCAATTTTAGACCTAACCATCAGGCAATATATTTGTTTCTCCCTAGCAAAAGGTTATGTGAGTTCAGAAGGTGCTTCAAGGCTAATATAATTTAAGTTTAAGAGCTATCTGTCAGGCCATTCTTATGGTTATCCGTAAAAAATGATTTAAAATATGGTTATATGCTTTAAGGCAGTTAAAATCAATTTTAGACCTAACCATCAGGCAATATATTTGTTTCTCCCTAGCAAAAGGTTATGTGAGTTTAGAAGGTGCTTCAAGGCTAATATAACAAGTTTAAGAGCTATCTGTCAGGCCATTCTTATGGTTATCCGTAAAAAATGATTTAAAATATGGTTATATGCTTTAAGGCAGTTAAAATCAATTTTAGACCTAACCATCAGGCAATATATTTGTTTCTCCCTAGCAAAAGGTTATGTGAGTTTAGAAGGTGCTTCAAGGCTAATATAACAAGTTTAAGAGCTATCTGTCAGGCCATTCTTATGGTTATCCGTAAAAAATGATTTAAAATATGGTTATATGCTTTAAGGCAGTTAAAATCAATTTTAGACCTAACCATCAGGCAATATATTTGTTTCTCCCTAGCAAAAGGTTATGTGAGTTCAGAAGGTGCTCAATGCTAGTTGTTTTTTTTCTCCGTAAAAAAAAAAAGGTTTTCAAAAGTGCTCAAAGCTAATACAATAAGTTGAAGAGCTATCTGTCAGCTCATTTTTTGGTTTGTCTATAACAAAAGGATTTTAAAAGCGCTGAAAGCTAATATGATACGTTGAAGAGCTATCTAACAGCCCAGTTTTTGGTTTGTCCATAACCAAATGATTTAAAGGCTTTTAAAAGCGCTGAAAGCTAATATGATAAGTTGAAGAGCTATCTAACAGCCCAGTTTTTGGTTTGTCCATAACCAAATGATTTAAAGGCTTTTAAAAGCGCTGATAGCTAATATGATAAGTTGAAGAGCTATCTAACAGCCCAGTTTTTGGTTTGTCCATAACCAAATGATTTAAAAGCTTTTTACAAGCGCTCAAAGCTAGTATAATAGATTTTAGAACTATTTGTCAGCCTGTTTATTTGTTGTCTATAACAAAAGATAGATAACATCTTATTTATTTTCTGTGCATTATGTGTAAGGGTCTAACCTAATAATCCTATAAATATCTAAGTCCTAACAGATGCTGACAGGCCAGCAAAGGTTAAATTTAGGTTTTGAAAGTGTTTTTGCTTCAAAGAGAAAGATCATGAGTTACATCTACTTCTAATGTTAAACAGAGTTTTTAATGTCAGAAAGTTTTAGAAAGTCATTGTTATTGAATTATACTAATGCGTCAGTCTCATTGCACTTTTAACGTTTCAAACGTGTATGCTATCTCAAAAATCTATTTGGACTTTAGGTATACTTCAGACAAGATATATTTTACCTTAAAGGCTTCTGAAAGTCTTGGACTATTATATCATGCGTATCTACAACGGCATTTCTGCTAATTTGCTAATTGGTGTGAGAAAGCTCTCGCAGCGTTATGGCACGTAGGTAGGTAGAAAAGATTATGAAAAGGCGCCAAACTTAGAAAGCAAACGGTAGAAGTAACACATTCAAAGACTTACTTATTTGCTTCTTTTGGGCTGACCGTTACCCTTACAACATTTATATTAGGAGCGAGCAAGTGTCTGTAAACTATTATATATATATATAACGAAATCAAAAAGTTAGTTTACGACCCAAGCCAAAATAACACGGCTGTTCACCATTTTAAAGAAAAAACTTTAAATCCAACAGATAATAAATACGCTATAGGTATATACACTCAAACTTTTGTCAAATACTTTGCATCATTTGTCACGGCGAAGTAAAGTCAGACTGCAAATTATGACATTTGAGCATGTGTATTCTGTAGTAGGCCCATATTGAAAACGATCATATAATATATATACTCTGTGATCTGCTATTACGTGAAAAGGGAATTTGGCGCCACTAACTTTCCTCGCAAGTTTATGAACTTTTTTAATAGATAAGTAAAGGGTGTAATCGATGATAAGTGTAGTAAAGGTTTGATGGTTTGCTTTGTTTGTAAATAATCGTTGTATTGCGCTTGCTAAGGGGTCATTCAGTCCATATATAGATTGTGAAGATTCCTACAAAAATGGCTAGAACAAGAGCTTCGGTTGGCGCCAAATGTAAGTTTTAAGAATTTTCCACGATACAAAATGCACATTTGTAGAATTCTTTAGGGACATATAGGTACAGGTGATCGGGTATATGTGTAAAGAATTGTCCTCTAATTTTTTGAAGCACTATCGCCAATCATATAAGTTTCAGCGAGAATTGTAGACAATGTGAACTATCTTTAAACGGAAAAAATTTCAGAACTTTAACTTTTGAAAACTTTACATATGCATACAATGAAAATTATCATTTCAGTGTCCTCAGGGAAAATAGTAAAGCCAGATGTAGTAAAGCCAGATGTAGTGCAGCACCGGCTCCTAGCGCCGCTTCAGGTAGATATCAATACAATTTACTTAATGAATAACAAAAAGAAATATTCCTCTCTAATGTCTGAAAGTAATGCATGGATCTCTTTAACAATAACTTTTGTAAAGTTAAAAAGAGTGAAATCCCGTTTTCCCCTCATGGGGCGAACACATTTCTGTGTCCATTTTACTGATCAGTTCTTTTTAACAGGCCTGGCCTACCGGAACAACTTTTTTTTTGTTTCCCTGGGATTCGAACCCAGGACCTCTTATGCACAACGCAATACTTTTAACCATTTGGCTACAGAGGCGGTTGTAAAGTTAACATCTGTACATAATTGCATGTTTCACATTCCCTAGGAGACGACTGACACTTACCTAGAACAAGTATCAGAGCACATGAAAGCCATCTATTTATAGTAATATTTTGTGGTAGGTAGTCCATGTATTTGGGCACCTAAGGCTGTGTTGTAAAAACTAAAAAAGAAAATATTAAATACATCTCAAATTATTATGATACACGCTGCCTAAATAATTTAAATTGTGCATCAAACCTGTATGAAAATAATCAAGTGTGTCACAGAAATTAATGAACAAATCTGTGATTTAGGAATATCTTCAAAAAGTTCTTAATGCTGTATACAAGTTTGCAAACTTAATAATTATTTTTCAGGTGTTGAAAAATCATCTCGAAGTTATTCCGGTGGGAACCCGGTGTGCCCACGAGAAACACCAAAATGGCAGAAACCAATAACTACATTTGTGTATGCTAAACCAAAGAATATAATCGATCCGGAGGATGGTATGATGCCATAAATACATTTCTTTAACTGATTAAAAAAGTATTTATAAGTAAGACTGGTCATTAGCATGATTCTTGAATAATATGTTTATTATCATGTTATATGGTAGAGTCTGATTTATTAACAGCCAAGGAGTCTCCTATAAACATTTTGTTAATATTTTCACAGCGAGCACCTCAAAATCCAAACCGAAACGCAGAGTCGTGTATTCGGACGACGAAGACAGTTCAAAGGAGAATAACATGAATGGAGCTAATGAAGGAGTGGAAAAAGAAAGGATGGAGAGTCAGGTATACGACGAGATCCCGGAAATGGCAGATAATGGCGAACAAAGTGGGTTTGTAAACGCCGAAAGTGAGCTAATTGATATGAGTGAAACAGACGCTACTAGTAAGAACACGCTACGCAACGAAAACTCCAAAGGTGAGATCAATGAAGATATAGAGAGTCAAGTTTACGAAGTAATCGACTACAATGTAACCCACTCGCCGCCTAAAAACAGAGAACTAGATGAATCGATTATTCTAGAACCGCTCAACGGCGACGATAGCCACAAAATAGAAGAATATTACAAAAAAGTTACGAAAAAAGGGAAAGGAGTGGGGAAGAGGAGTGAAAATAATAATAGGGTTTCTAAACGTAACTTGGAAGAAGACGAATCGTTAGAAACTACTAGTAAGAGAATAAGGGTCGACTGACTTATTGTATTATACCGAGAGATGATTCTAAATATTAAAGTAGAAAGTAGCGCTGAACAGGTCCTGAGCAAGATCTGCCTTAGATTTAACTTCATTAATGGCTGGACCTAAATGTATCTTTGTATGTTTGGCTGTGAATAGCATTTAAAGTATAATAAAAGTATATTAAGCAAATTCAGCGAAAACTCTTTTCAGCAAATTTCAATAATAGTAATTGAGCGAATACATGCCTTAACTGAAACAAACTACAACTGCTACAAAGAATAAGCTGGTGGGAGTTTTCTACGTTACTGAGACTTGGCACTGCAACGCATCGACAATGATAATGACAAGTTGTAAACCATTCAGCTTAATATGTATGTTCGGCTATGCCAATGTATCCCTGTTAAGTTCACTTCAATGGTCGGGATCGAGTGAGCTATAAAGAGAAAAATGTTTATCCCCATTCCACTTGCCACATATAGCATCTTCAAACCGGCCACCATCCTCGTGACCCTTCAAGTGAGCTAAATGGGAATAAATAAAAAGTATTATATCATCGCACACAATGGATCTAATAAAACTTGACACTTTTACAGAATTTATTTTTCATACTACAAGAGGATACAAAATCGTTACAATATCAAGTTTATTACTAAAGCGTATTAAATATCACTTAAACAATACATTCGGGGTTCATTGGCTATTGAAAATGGTGTCGCTTACTGTCGCTCACTCTTTCCTGCAAATTACAATGACCTATGAGTGAAAGGGAAAGACACGGAATGGCTACGATTACAATAGAATGTGTGACAGGAAGATCCTATTTTATTATTAGCTATAGGAAAATTAAAAAACCATAGTTAGGGAATAAATCATTCACAATATTTTGAATAGCCAACGTCACCCGTTTCTAATACTTTTAAAACGAAATACTTCGAACAGTGAGCTCCTTACTTATAAATATATGTTTCGATAACTCCTCTTCAATGACGTTATTGTGAGAAACTTGAAAAAGTGTAAAAAGCCATGGCACAATAGCGTACGGCCTCTGTTTGTGCCAGAGGACCAAGAGTCGCTTTGCAAAGAGGCGGTGTTACCTTGCATTGCATGGAATTATGTACCGAGGAGATCGAACCCTTGATGGTGTATTAACTTTGAAACTGCCGATCACCAGATTCACGTTTGAGCTTGTTTGTCTGCAAGCCTCTTACAAAACGACACCGATTTTATTAACTCGTTACGAGGTTATAATTTAATAAATCTACAAAAAGTCTTAAAGTTATCTAAACTAAACCTTGATAAAGTGAAAAATCATAATTGTCTCTGCGAGAGAGTTTAGCGGTTCTCGTTCTTTCTACGACTGGTAGTTTAATAAGACACTGACCGGTTTAAAACGCAAAATATCTTAATAACTGCCACATCCAGAACGTCTCGCCGTAGTTAAAATATTTTAACTAATTTGCCGTTTTAAACCGTTAAAACTGTATTATTTAAAGTACTCGCGTAAACAACACACATTGGTGATTTCGATTTGATTTTCTTTTGATTACTACATAGAATATGATTTTTCACTCCCATCAACCGGCACGATTAAGATACTATGAAAATTTGGCTTAACTTATTGTTTCCGATAATATTTTCTTAGAGAAAACTATCTATAACACGAAGCAAATTCGAATAACAATATAATATGGTGTGACATCTTGTAGTTGATGGAAAATTTTAAAATATATATCGGAATGAAACTTTAAAGACAGTAAGATTTTGAAAGCGAGTATTCTAATAACCCGAGTGTTGGCTTCGCCTAGGAGCTCGCAACTGGCAACAATGTTTGTTGCCAGAACCTAGAAGAGAGACCAGTAATGTTGCAACGTCACACAAGTTACAAGAAACTCCTTTTACCTATCACCAGCGTGACAGTGCAAAGCACGATATCAAAAGTCATACCGAATTATATTATTCTTCCATTCCAAAGGTACATTTCATTATATAATACTAAAACGGGAAATTTCAAAATGTTTGCTCCGATAATGTGTTATAGGCCTATCGTTTGTCGAAATGGCAGAATTTGATATACCGTCAGCATTATCGCATTAGCTATTGTCTGATTACATTTTCATATTATGAATATACGGAGTACAATTGCACAGTTAATAAGATTATGTAGATTTAAATCTAATTCAATAAATAATTTCGCTGCGTTTCGTTTCCGTTCTGAAATTGCAAAAAAAAAGAGATATTAGCAAAGATAGACAAAATTGAGACCTCACTTTGACTTTCGTTTTTTGTGGAGCTATTTCACTCCACGAATACAATTCAGTGGATGGGAAAGAGGAGAAGAAATAAAAAAGAAGAGAATCAAGGAAAGAAAAGGAAAGCACTCACGTTCAGACACTGTCTGCGGGGCTCTGGAACTCTGCGAGCGCGTGTATGGGGCTCGGCTGCTTTTTCTGGCTGCCGCGGCGGACCTTCGCCCTCACCTCCTCGGGCTTCTCCGGCCGGATCAGGGGCTTCTTCTCCGGCGCCTTCATGCGCCACACCACGATGGGGGACTGCGAGTCATATATAATACGGTGAGATCCGCTTCTGATATTCAATAATTTAGTCGAAAGAAGTTTAAAAATAGAAAGAATAGTTGATAAGAACATGCGCACACGAAATATAAGACAAGATTAGAATAAGTAAAGCGAATGAAGTTAAATCATGCCAAAATTGCAGTAAAGATAAAACAAAGTTACTTTTAGCAACGCATACCATAAATATATACGAAGAGCTAAAATAAGGCGCTTACTTTACCATCAAACGTAAACTAAATGTCCCTAATCCCAATCTTTACCACTAACGAGTAAGAGAGAGAACTGAGTAATAAGCATATATAGGACACAGGGAAAGTACTCGTGACATCTATTTACTCAAATATCACACAGATTACAAAATTATGTACTGCAATATAGAAATACATAGTACATATATATTAATAAACTTACGTAATTTGCCTTTTCAGCGTGCAAGCGAGCAAAAGTTAAAATTAGCACCTTTTGTCGCACTGAGAAGCGTTCAATCGCCGTGCAAAACTTCCTCAAAATCAACGAAAAACACTTACAGCGATCGTCCCCTGCCGCGTGTACTTCGTGGAGGCTACGTAGGAGGCTTTCACGGTTAAGACGACCGCATTCATCAGGTTCTTCGCCGCTTGAATGAGAGACGTGGCGCTGTCGAGCTGCGGGGAATTTACGTTCGTACATACAATTGAAACGGCTTTCAAGTCAAGGCCAGGAAGTCAGCGAGAACTCACCCCGCTGACTATCAGCTCTCCGGAGATGTTCTGGACGTCCGCCTTCACCTTGCTCGTTATTTGGATCTGGTGGCAGTACAGCGCAATTCGCTGCAGATACGCGAGTAGATCCTGCTTCGTCGACGACTCCGGGCACTGTTGACGGTTAATAGTTTAAATTTGTTTTGAAATCAATGAAGTGAGTCGTGATAAACGGTCGTTGCGCCTCACCTGTTCAGCGATCTCTCTGGTCAACTTGTCCAGTTTGGTGCCGGCCTCCGAGATCTTCTTGGCCGCGTTGATAACGTCCATCGTGGTCTTGAGCGGGCCTCGGCCTCTGAAACGTTTCGTGGTGCGTCTAATTCATTGCTTTTCGATTTTTCATATTGATAGAGGAGGACAGACAAGCATGGAGTTCTCACGATGTAGATGTAACCATATAAAGCCTACACAACGTGCGCTATCGACCTATATTGGCTTTGGATATTTAACCGAAACGCGGTGGATCGTGACCCGGACTGAATTACAATATTCCTACCTACAATACTCATTTAATATCCAGATTTCCAGACGAAGTCCAATATGTTTCCAGAAAATTATGAATTGTTTAGAAAACTGTTGGATCCGGTGGGGGTCGAACCCACGACCCGTTGATTATTAACCGCACATTGGTACCATGATACCAACGAGCCCGTCAACATATGGCAGAGACTGCTCACTTACATATTCAGCGCATCATCAAGAGGGGTGGGATTCGAAGCCAATTGTAAAAGTTGTTCCAATCGAATACCTAGTGAAGTCCGTCATCTCGAGCATGATCATGCACATGTGCTTGGCCAGCATGATGATGTCGTTGCCCGCGTCGTCCCACTTGGCCACCTCGTTGTCGAACGTCATCTTCTCTCGCCTGAACAGCTCCACCTGCTGCAGGATCTTGCGCTTGTCCTCCTCGGTCATCTTGCGCATGGCCTCCTAAAAATTACGTTTTACGACGAAGACATATTATGTGGTGACTCAAAACGATCACTCGAAGACAAGAGCCCAGGTTGGACCTTCTTAAGTAATATGGATTTTCTAATTTATTGTAAGAAAGCCTTAACTATGTTTTGTCAGTGACTAAAGGTCCCTGTGGTGTTAAAAAAAAGGTAACTTTATTTGCATTTATATTATGTTAATACCGTCTGTCGGTAACAAGCGATGGAAACTTACCCTGGCATTTGTGATACCGCTGATATCAGGATATTCATCCACGCCGTGCTCTCCTGTGTGCGCGCTCGCTGAAACATTTCAAACAATAACATTAAGGCGGGGGTCTATCATCATAATGCTAGATCATGCACACAATTCCCTGTTTTTCCGGCTCGAAGGACTGTACGAGGAAAAATAATTATGTGGGGTTCTGTTAAATTTGAAACTAACTAAGTAATCGCTTTTAGTTTTGAATATAAGTTAGGGTCTGTTCTTTTGTACTGGGTACTCACATCGGCTCCTCGTCTCCATGGTCATGTCTTCCACGGGCTCGAACTCCGTATCGGTATCGAGGTCGTCGCTCGTCTGAACAACACACATGCAAACAACCACGTACACAATACAATTACATGCTTGCGCATAAACCAATGGTCTCTTCAGTGAAGCATTTGAATAAAAGTGATTCTTAAAAAGTGTCAAGAGAGGGCGCTGGCGTAAACTAGTTTTAATAATACACAGTTATTAAGGTTTGTGAGTTTATTTTCCGATCGTTAAGAAAAATATAACCGTAAATCAAAGTCACAAATTTAACCGTTTAATAAACAAATGCTTGCAGAGAAATCCTTAGTTTAATAAAAAACACTGATCAGAAATATGATATTCTTAAGAAGGAACTATTAAGACATTATTGTTAAGACCATACAGCCGAGTAAACAAAGATTATAAAGAGATTCATATTTCTGATCGAATCAAACAACAAAAAATTAATAGCACGATAACAAAAACGTGTGTCATGCGGAGCATGGCGCAAATAAGTACTGTGGAACTTTGACATAGTGCGACTACGCAGATACCTATACATGAGTTACATAGCGTTAGAACTGCCAAGCAAAAAATGGCTTTTCCGTTTAGTCCGTGTCGGTCACAGTTGGACGACATCAGTACTTTCGTTCGTTTCGTTCGTCGGTCAATGCACACCGTAGGAAAATGCTACAAAACTGCTACGATTTCAATATTCTCAGATCCATGAGAACCTGTAGATATTGCGAAGCAACATATTTTTAAATATCTAAGTTTTTAAGGACCATGATCAAAGAATAGAATGAGAAAAATTTTATGAATTTGGGTATAACGTACATAATAATGTGTTATCTGGCTATAAGTATCGTATTTAAAAAGTAGTACTTGTGTAGATTTTTAAGGCATGTCATTTGTAATGCTTTTGCTCCATCGTCCTCGCATGTCAACTGTATCAAAGTTCCAACCGTATCTAGATAAAGTCAATCGCCTTGTACCCTAGAAAGACATGCAACTAGACACGAGACACTATCACCCAGCAGCAACGTATGGACGGCACTCGTACAAGACAAAGACGAACAAATGCGTTACGAATACGTAAGAAAGAGGCGGGTATATTTCTCTCACATTTGCTTCTAGTCTCGAGCGTGTACTGCTCGTCTAGTTCCACATCTTCGGGATCTAAGTCTTCCTCGTCCTAGACGCAATTTGACATCATCAATCACAGAAATTTCTCCATATATATGTTATCCAAGTTACACCGTTTATTCTTAAAATTATCAAGTAAAATTGAACGCGTGAGCGCGTCTCATTGGTCCTAATTGATTTGATTGCAATCGACCTTAAAATAATAAATATGCGTATGCGCGTAAGCTGGTCTGAAATATTCGATACCCGGTGTAAGTAATAAACCTGTCGACGTGACCTTCTTCACTCACCCGGTTCATGAGCACCGCGCGTCTGATCTCTCGGACGGCGTCGTAGACCAGACGGGACGCGTCTATGAAGTCGTTTTCGTCCAGACCGCCGCCGCCGCCGCTGCCCAGCGCCGAGACCGCTGCGTCTACGCGTACGGCGAACTTGGACATCACTGGAAAGGAGAGTGTCATTCGGTTAATGATGGTTAACAAGGGTGTCCACTATTGAAAATCGGACCTGCTACGATACGATAGTAACATAGGCAAGTAGGGCAAGGGTGATCACACGTCCTTTATATTTTTCGGTATTTCGGCTTGTGATTCCGGACAGTGGTATTCCATGATGATTTCTCAGACTCCATATAGTACGGGCTTAATACTAGCCGACTCGACCCGGGTTTTAGTAGATAAAAATACTAAACTACTTTATTGCGAGTGTGTGAGAATGTAGTATACAAGTGAAAGGCAAAAAAAGATCGATACGAGGGTAAACTGCCTCAATTTAAATACAAAGTTTTAATAAAATCGGTACAGTCATATGTAGGAGTTCGCGTACAAAGACTGTGTCTGTAAAAACAGACTTTGTGTTAAAAAATATTGTGAAAGAGTTTTTATTATTTCTGCCTTAGCCCTATACAATTATAGAATTCATCGAAGTGAGTAATGCAGAACCAATAGATCATAAACGTTTCACTATAAATATAAATAAGTTATTATAAGCCGATAAACACCCAATAATCCGAAGAATGTGTGTTGTAACACAAAAGTCGAGGACGACGCGGGCGAGGTCGGGTCACCAGTCGACACTACAAAAATCGGTCAAGCCTCGAGCGCGTGGGGTTCCGCGGGTTTGGATGGGCGGGTTGGCGTGTATTTGTTGATACTAAAGTCTAATGTCGTAAAGCGAGGAATTTCTTATTAAGTCAGCTGTCGTGACGGGCTCGTTGGTCGAATAATAGTAATATAATAGGTTTGGTCCCCACCGGGTCCAACATTTTCCTAATTTTGCTGAAACGAAGTCCAGCATTCTTCTGGAAATCTGGATATTAAATGAGCGGTAGGAATATCGTAATTTTATGTCCGGGTCCGGGTCGCGACCGCCGTCCACAGGTGAAAAGGCCGTGAAGATTAATCGCGTTGCGGTTTCAGTCTGTGGATTTCCGAATATCCAAAGCCAATATAGGTCGACAGCGCATCTTGTATTATATAATATGGTTGGGACATTTCACCTCCCATAAAGTAAACCCCTTACTTGTCTGTCCACCTCCATCGGGATCCACAAATTGGCAAAAGAGTATTATGAGAATTATGAAACAGTTTCGAGCAAGGTCTCCTGTTGCCGCATGCGAAACCCTAAAACCACTGTTTACCTCTTTAACGAACCGGTCAAGGCCACACCGATGGACAGTTTTAACGTCTAAGTCTAAATATACCTTCTCGTCTAGCAATTAATCAAATTAGCATGTTGTATTTTTCGAAATACGAAAAAACGGCTTAACCACGATTGATGGAATGGCTATTTTTTTTTATAACAGAGGTGGATGAAGATGCCTTGACTGCTTATTTAGGCTTTAGACGAAAGTTACGCGTGACCTTGGGAACACGCGTTGAGTAGGAAATTAAGACGACCACATTCAGAATCAATGCGGTTTATCTTTTTCGGGTGTATTAGGTCTGAATGCCATGCTAGTCAGCGTTATCTAATAAAAAAACAGTGGCGTAATGGTAAGTGGAGGCAAATTGGACTGTACATTTAAAGTACAACAGCTCCTGAATAAACTAATAAATAAATGGATCACGGGAACATACTACTCTAAAAACACGCTATCAACTAGCAAAGACGGTTTATCGATGTCTTGATAAGCCTTGATGCAACTTACATTTAAAATTATCAATACACATCGAATTTAGCGAGAAAAATTCAGAATCACGGGACCAGTCAGTTCAATATAGAAATGTAAAAACCTATATCTCGTGCGTAGTCAGGTTTTAGTTATGAAGCGTTAAGTAATTTATTTAGCAGTAATGTTAACATCGCTGTGACTTCTTCATTTGTCCATTCTTTAAGAATGGTTGACTTGAAATAGCTTATTCTGTTCACCTTTAACGGCTTTCAGAATTATCTTAGGTATCACCGCGGGACGCAGCTAGTGCGTTTATATAGAACGGAGGACACCAAAAATCAACTCATACCAGAGTTATCAAAATAAAGATTAAAGTAGATCCGATAAGATCATCTCAATATACCGAATTACATCTTTCACAATCCACCATGCCCTTAAAGTGGATACTCGTTTTGATCCCTGCGGCGCTCTGCCAATTGCGTCTGGACCCACTGGTCGATACGAAGGCAGGCCTGATCAAGGGTCTGCGAGCTGACGATGGCGACTACTCCATGTTTCTGGGCGTGCCGTACGGGAAGGTCGACGAGAACAATCCTTTCGGGGTAACAGCATTATCCAAATGAATATTAAAATGATTTCCTTTTTTGTGGAATAAATTGTTTTAACTTTTTTAGCTATCCCAACCGTACGTAAAATTCAACGGGACCTTTGTGGCGTCAAACGACTCAGCCATATGTCCACAGATCGAAGAGTTCAACAACACCGTAGTTGGCGATCTGGACTGCCTCCATCTCAACATCTACGTCCCGAACTCTGCCACGTCCAGGAATCAGCTCCCGGTCCTCGTTTGGATATATGGAGGTGGCTTTCGCATCGGTTTCGCAGGGAGATACCTCTACGGCCCTAAATTCATCGTTCGTCACGACGTGATACTTGTGACAGTGAACTACAGACTCGGTCCGTACGGGTTCATGTGTCTGGACACCCCGGAGGTCGCCGGGAACCAGGGCTTGAAAGACCAGGTGCTCGCCTTACAGTGGATTAAGGACAACATCGAATATTTTGGAGGTGCGTGATAAAGAAATGCCTTTCTGAATGGAAATATATATAGTGCTACAATAGCATGACAAAAATTCCGTTCTATTAATTATGTGTTCGCATTCAATTCTTCAAGGCTTTGTATGAACTGTATTATCTAATACCGACGTCTGGTGTTTTAACATAATATATTACTTAGAAAAAGTGGGAATCATTGTAGTATGTTAAACATTGAGTTCTGTAATTAAAAATATAGTACTGCGTTTTAGATCTGTTTAAGTTGCTTTCCAGGCAATAGCAACCGGATTACAATCTTCGGGGAGAGCGCCGGCGCCGCCTCGGTCGAGTTCCACCTCCTATCTCATCATCAAAACCTCTTCCACCAGGCGATACTGCATAGCGGTTCTGTGTTCGGAACCTGGGTGATGACAGAGTCCGACAGCACCGCACCCGCTCGTTTGGCCACAAAATTGGGATACCAAACCGACGATATGAACGACGCGTTAGCATTCTTAAAAACTGTAGATCCTAAACTCCTCATAGCGGCCGCTAACGAAATCGACCTCTACTTGAAGGCGTGCGTGGAGAAACAATTCGATGGCGTGGATAATTTCCTTCCCGTGCATCCGGTTAACATCGACACTATAAGCGGACTAAATGGCATGCCAATACTGACCGGATTCAACAGTCAAGAAGATCTGTTAAAGTACCTGAATAAGGCGGCCGAAGATTACGAAGAGGATCCCTTCAAAACGTTATTAGGGCTGGTATTTAATGAGGGCTTAAAGGCGACCGATGTGTTGCGCCACTTTTATATAGGTACTTATCTTTCTTATACGTTTATTTAAGATTTAATCGTTAAGTGGAGCGTGTCTGGTTACAGCCTTTGTAGACCTTACCAGGTTCACGCCGGGCATAATAAATGATTAGTGAGATAATAATTTTCTTGAAACCTAAAAACCCCTAAGATTTTTTTGCTCTTTGTATTTATGTGCTATTTCATTTCCTTTTCCATATCTACACAGCTATCATGTAAGGCGTGATAAACACGGTATACATAAGCAGTGCCAAAAGTATGTAATAAATAACAATGCTTTGTATTTGAATGTTATCCAATTGTTTTTTATAGGCGACAGCGCTATAAGCCCCGATGTGAAATGGAAACTCATCAACCTGAGTTCCGACATGAGATTCAACCACCCCGTGCAACGCAGTCTCGAGAGGTTCATCGACAGCGGAGCGAATGTTTACCAATACATGTTCGCATACACGGGCGAGAGGAACTTCGTTAAAAAGCGACACAACGTGACCGAAGGCGGCGCGGCCCACGCCGACGAGCTGGGATACTTCTTCGATATGACGACGCTCGACAAGAACGTCAATGAAGACGATCAAATCATCGTGGACAGAGTAACGACCATGTGGACGAATTTCGTTAAACACGGGTAAGCTTACTACGAATACTACAGTACGAGATACATAGTAATTAAAACCTAGAGAAGCTGATTTAAGATAGAGAAGCATCCTTAATATTTTTATATCTTGAATAATTTTTGTTAAAAGAATTTGTGAAGAAGAGTTAAGTTTGCTGAATACGCCGAACATTTCAGAAACCCTACTCCAGAAGCGAGCGACCTCCTACCCATCGCGTGGCCCAAGGCGACAAAGGATACCTTACATTACTTGAAAATCGACAAGGAGATGACTATTGGGGCGAGAGCCTTCTCCGACAGGATGGCGTTCTGGGATCTTTTCTATTCACTCAATCTGCAGGCGGTCAAAGGCTACGTGAAGAATTAATTTTTTGTGATCACGCGATAAGTTGAAATGCTATAGTTCTTTCGTTTAAAAATTCGAACACATTTGGTAGAACAGTTAATTACATTAATTAAGCTTGACTCAGTAGATTGTTTAGGTGTCTAATATTGTAAGTCTTGCTGTCTCATCTTGGCCGATTTAAGAATTTTATACCTCGTTATTAGGTAAATAAAGTTGATTGTGCTTTAATAGTGATGTTAATTATATTCAATAAAGAAATACTAAAAAATGGTCTGACCAGAGGAAAAAAAGGTTGTATGGAGAAGGGAATTTTAATTGCAAAGGTGTTTTTTGTTAAGCCGGGCAAAGCATGGTCTGCTCGTATGTATTTTAGCATAGTTATACGAATACGTAATGTACACAGATAATGCCACTTGTACCAACAAAGCCGCGGCATTCAGTAGCACTTAAGCACAAAAATAAAAACAGTTATTACGTGATAATTGTTTTCGGCCATTTTTATCTTTATCGTGATGAATGTGAAATTAATGTCCGTAAGTAGCTAATCGCTGATCTACTGATATACAAATTAATAACGTTCAAATAACGAAATCCTTATTAATAGCTGCTGTACTCATTACTAGTAGTAAGCCAAGAAATGCACAGAACTGAATCGTATCTATAAGAGACTGTTTCTTTAAATTTTGTCCCTCTTATTTTGTAATCTCGTTAAGTGTTAAAGGTGAAAATACAGATCATAACGCTTGAAAACTTTAATATTTTTCACGCGATGGCAATATATAAATTGAAATTCTACTTTTTTTTATCCTAATATATTTTTAATTAAATCAATTTGTTTAGCATGTGTGGGACTCACTCGCTAATTTTGAGTAATTTAGACTACTGCTGATATCTAATCAACTGCGGAGCAGGGCTTGCCGCATGTAATCTTTAATATAAAAAGCTGATTATCAGCGTCACCGGTATTAGGACAATATGCTGTCGTTCCTGCTGTTAGTGTTGGTGGTACGAGGTCTCGAGGCTGATCCGCTGCTAGTGCAGACACCACTAGGTCAGATCAGGGGGTTAGCGGCTGACGATGGGAATTACGCGATGTTTTTGGGGATACCCTTCGCTAGGGTTGACCACGAGAACCCTTTCGGGGTAAGTTTTAATTTTAATTACGTCAAACGCAAAAAAGAAAATAATGTCTGCCATTTGCCCTTGATTATTTTGTATATAGAACTGTTTCATAAATGAAATTCTTTTATTCTAGGCGTCGGAACCCTACCCCGACTTCACCGAAGTATTTCAAGCCAACAACGACAGTGCTATCTGTCCTCAACGCGAGGAACTCTCAAATGAGTTCCGCGGGACCATAGATTGTCTCAATGTGAACGTGTACGTTCCTAATGCCCCAGCCCCGGGCCCAACTAACCAACGGAGGTTGCCGGTACTCGCTTGGATCCACGGTGGAGGCTTTCAGAACGGCTACGGTGGGAAAGTGCTGTATGGTCCGAAGTATTTAGTGAGACATGACATTATTGTTGTCACTATCAACTATCGGTTGGGCCCGTACGGATTCATGTGCTTGGATGTACCCGAAGTGTCCGGCAACCAAGGTAGAGTGCAATTCCTTCTGAACTAAGCAGTAGAAATAGAGTATACCTTAATAAAATTAACACGTTAAGGCATTCAATATCTCTTAAAGGTTTTAAGGATCAAACTCTAGCGCTGCGCTGGATCAGGGAGAACATAGGAGCATTTGGCGGGGACCCGAGCAAGGTCACAATTTACGGCGAGAGCGCTGGCGCAGCGTCAGCAGAGTTTCACATGGCCTCAGAGAACGAAGTGCTTTTCCAGCAGGCCATACTGTCAAGGTCTGGTAATGTAGATATATTCAGGTAGATACGACAAGTTCGTGGTACCATCAGGCAAGGTTACTAACCTTGAATGTGCGAGACATTTATCGTAATGCTGTTATAATTTTATAGAAATAATATTACTTCCCTAATTTAGACATTTGTTCTCTCCGTACAATCATAGACATTCAGAGTGTAAAATATCATTTTATCAGTGGTTTTCTAAAAAAAATATCCGTTCACAATAAACAGCTTCTTCATTATTTAAAATGCAGCAAGCGGTTTCACAGAATACTTAAAAGAAAAATATGTATTGAATATAATACAATTCGATTAGGACGGTTTGTATGTTTTAAATTCGTAGTGGCGCCATCTATGGCGGATGGACAATCGGCCAGATCGACAACAATGGACCCATCAACCTCGCAGCGAGGTTAGGTCTGCAGACCGACAACGTGAGAGATGCGCTCGCCCACCTCAAGACCGTAGACCCGATCAGAGTGGTGCAGGAATCCAGCTTCGTCCCCAACCGATTCACGGGCTGCGTGGAGCGTCGTTTCAGTTCCGTCGAAGGCTTCCTCCACACGCACCCATTCACGATGACCACTCTCCCCAAGGCGGAGAACATTTCCATCATCACCGGTTATAACGACCAAGAGATGCTCATGTCGTTTATCAATACCCCCGAAGACGCTTTTCCAAATTTGGATCCGTTCATGAACTTCGCGCGAGGTTACCCAGAAGACCAGGTTTGTTTGTTTATCTGAAACCCCTATTCATATCGACATAAAACTGAGTGCATGGAGATTGTTTTTTATCAAAGTAAGAATACAACTAAGTTGTAAGTTTTACATCGGCACCTGAATACATAATTTGTGAAATTTGTAACTCTAGCTCAGATGGCTTTCCCTCGGTTACTCAATGATAAAAAAGAAAAGTAATTAAAGAAGAACTTCTTGGTTGAGACGACAATAGATTCGATATAAGGTGTTTCAAATGATTAATTAGATAAATTAATAGTGATAGATGCGAATGGCTGTTTAATGACAGATGGACAGCGTATACAACTCCGTTCGTCGCTTCTACATCGGGGACGTGAACATCACCGCTGACCTTAGGTGGAATCTCATAGACTTCAACTCAGATCAGATGTTTAACCATCCATCACACAGGAGCCTGGATAGATTCCTACTCACAGGATCCAAGGTCTGCATTTTCAACAGTCATAGACATATCGCGTAAAAAGCTCCGATCCTAATGCACTTCTAAACTAATTCAGATGTGTTGTCGACCCATTTTTTGCTTATTCGAAATATTCCGATATAACGTGCATTTATAAACATTCCGGAACCGTCGACAGATCAACTTAGATTACACATTTTATCGAATTAAAATAAACTTGTGTGGACGGCGGTAATCGTTTCCGTGTCACGAAAATCTATTTTCTGAACTCCTTAGCAAATTAAATTAAATAGAAATATAGTTTGTATTAAAACCCTAAGTTGCAAACACGGAACTTATTGGCTGGGCTAAGGTTAGCGTTTATTCTTAAGGCTTATCTTCCTAATATCATCGTTTGTTCAAGACCTACCACTATATCTTTTCGTACACCGGTGGAAGGAATATGGTGAAGGTCCGCATGAACGTCACCGAGGGTGGGGCGGCCCACGCCGACGAACTGGGTTACGTGTTCGATATGCAGCCACTGTCCGGTTTGGGGAGCGCTGCCGATTTGGTGACTGTCGACAGGGTCACGATGCTGTGGGCTAACTTCGTCAAGTTTGGGTGGGTTCGTTGGATTATGTGTCAGCGAAGTTAATAATTTGTGCAGCCTATGAATATATGTTTTTATGTATCACTTAACAATTTTGACACTGTTTCAAATATAACATAGATGTAACAGCAACGTCAAATTTAACAGGACATTCAAACAATGTAGACACACGAAAGCATTTTTCCAAGTTAACGCATCCATAGGTAAAAACTTGTAACTGCTTAAACTAGAGATATATTCTCCTTCCAGAAACCCTACACCGGCAGTCACGCCACTGCTCCCCGTGATCTGGCCAGAGGCCACGAAAGACCAGCTCCATTATCTAGATATTGGAACCAACCTAGTGCCGAGCCTGAGGCCTTTCCACGACCGAATGACCTTCTGGGACGTGTTTGTTCGAGCGTTTCCCAGCGAAATACCCCAGGACAACGGGGCATTCTCTAACCGTTTCAGTGTGATTACAACACTCGCTATGTTGTTCATTTGGAAGTGGATCTCGTAAATAATTAGAGTTTTTTGCACGATACCAAGTCTGTTAATTCGAGAACAGGCTTACAACACTCGGCCGATCGCCGTCTAGTAACATTGTGAAGATTTGAGACCCAAAAACTGTGTTTGTTATTTATTTTAAATAAGGAATTAAAAAATAAATGTACTAGGTTTATAAACATCGAATAGCTTATTTACATCCCACACAACAACAAAAAATCTTCGGTCGAATAATATTACTATAGATATGAAAAAAAAAATATATACAATGTCGTTACCAATACAAGTATGTATAATCCGATAAAAAAGGACTAACTTTTTGTTATGAAAGAGGACAATGGTCAGGCCCCGTCTGTATCCAGTCGATGAAAGTTTAAACACAAGCCATATGGCCCAAGAGCCCACGACGGCCAGACCTTTGTTATTTTAAAAGTTGAAATTTTCTCTGTACATGTCTCCTATACAGGTAAGAACGACCAGCGACTATAGAGTTTGGGTTTTGGTTACCTGGGCAGGTAACAGGTAGTAAAGGTGTATAAAATAGTACTTAAAATTTGTTAGAGCATAATGCTCAATTTTTTTTATATTTTTTTCGGGATAACTATAGAAATCTCGTCATCCATTGCCGGACACTTATGACAGTTGCTACCCCTTGCCAGACACCCCTAAACTTTGATAAATTACAATTATACTTTCGTTATTAAATATAAAAGCTCAATTTTATATATGTTACTTGGGGACCTATAAAAAGATGTTACCTCAATAGCCGGACAGTTTTTGTGGTTTTTACATCTTGCCAGACACATTGAAAGTCCACTGTGCGAGCGCGAGGTAACAACTGTTCAAGCGGGTGCGAGTGAGATAAAGCACTTAGTCAAGTGCGTTCTTTTACTGCGCACCATCTGTTATTTAGTGATGTATTGAATTGTTATGTGTAGATACAACCAACGTTTTATAATTGATATTTGTGCAGTTTTTTGTGAAATAAAAGCATAATTTTAGTAAAAAGTGTTATCGTGGGAGATACATTAATTTGTTTCGTTTGTAATAAAAAAGATGGTAAAATAATATTGTGCTCTTCAGAAAAGGAAAATTAAGACCATACAAGATATTAAAAAAAGATCCAGAGTACCAGGAAGCTTTCAAGAACTTCGGCAACAACGAATTAATTGGAAATTTAAATTATCAACAAAACATCTTTAATATTATTCAGAGATTTATATGTAATGTCTACAATGTCCCTAATGTAATTGATGTTGATGGCGCTAGACTTCAAATATTCATCGACTCGTACACAGTCTCCGATGTAAACGAAGCTTTTGACCGAAAGAAGTTGCGAAATTTTGACGCTAGCAACCTACCGCCTTGCAAAAGCGAGCTACTGCAGCAATTTCTGCGAGCAAACTATATATATGTACCATTTGGCATAATGCTCATTTGAAAAATCCAACCACATATCAACCAGACAATAACGGCTGGGTATTAAAAGATGACAAATGCCAGTTCAAATGGTTTGAAGGGGATCAACTACCGAGTCATGTTAGTGGTTCGCTCAAAACTCAATCAGGTATATAATTATTATGACAAATTATGATACATAATTTTTTAATTATTCATAATTGTATAAACTTGCTTATTTTTCTTTCAGAAACTGACGAAGAAGGTGATGTTGAGGACGATCATGCCATCGATTGGAGTAGTAGTGATGAAGAAAATGAAAACATCGACGACAATGCTTAAATTAATAAACAAGTTTAAATATTTTTTTTACCTGTAATCACACTTTTTATTATATTTTTATGATATTAAACTAATATTTTTTACTTTATACAACATGGCTATGAACGCAATAAAATTATTTTTTATTAGATATCTTAAAAAATAGTAATCGACTAAGTATTCGCGCTCGCACCTACAGTGGACTTTCAATGTGTCTGGCAAGATGTAAAAACCAAAAAAAACTGTCCGGCTATTGAGGTAACATCTTTTTATAGGTCCCCAAGTAACATATATAAAATTGAGCTTTTATACTATAATGAAAGTATAATTGTAATTTATCAAAGTTTAGGGGTGTCTGGCAAGGGGTAGCAACTGTCATAAGTGTCCGGCAATGGATGACGAGATTTCTATAGTTATCCCGAAAAAAATATAAAAAAATTGAGCATTATGCTCTAACAAATTTTAAGTACTATTTTATACACCTTTACTACCTGCCCAGGTAACCACAACCCAAACTCTATAGTCGCTGGTCGTTCTTACCTGTATAGGAGACATGTACAGAAAAAATGTCAACTTTTATAAAATAACGAAAGTCTGGCCGTCGTGGGCTCTTGCTCTAATATAACATCAAGAATATATTATATTATACGCTGTCGCTGTTTCGGCTTTAGATATTCGGATGTCTGTCAACTTTATAGGCAATGTTTCCTCTCCCGATAGGATTATAAATGCTAACGCCTGCGACGATAGTCGTCTCTTTTACTACTGTCGCTTGATAATAATGTTATGCGGAATGTTTTTTCATTTCAAATAAATTGCTATAGGCTTAGGCAGCCTATCAGAACAGCTTCTTTTGGATTCAATTTATAGGATAATTCGTGATCTGATAAAGATGAAATGAAAGAAGACGGTCCATGCATAAATCATCTTGTGTATTTTTTTACTATTATATCTTTTTGTTTTTATTATTATGGCAAATACACTTTTTGCCGTAATTAAAGTCGACTAGATCGGTTATAAAAGGTCAATAAGGAAGGAAGGCAAATACGATAATTTAAATTCAGCATCCTATTACATTTATAATTATGATTAAAAGAACAAAGAAATACCGATATGACCTAACCATTCAAATATTTATAACATTACATAACGTAATTAATATTATGTGTAGATACCGTTAGTGCAATAAATTCTTTATCTATTTACACATTATCGCGAGATGCTGATCAACTTTTATCGAGAACTCAAAGATCTGTCAGACTCGATAAAGTTGAACCTATACGGAATGAATTTTAAAATGTCCATATTCAAGGTTTATATAATCGAATCGTATCGTCTTTCCCGCAACTGATCCAATTGAACATTTGAACCTTATTTTTCTATGGAAAAACTATTTTAAAAGACAGATATGAGTCTTGAGATAATCTTGTGTTTCTCGCCACTGAAGACTTAGTAAAGTGCATAGTAAATGGGAAAAATCAAATGCATTTATACTTAAAACTAAGTCTTTAGTAATTAATGTATTAATAAGTTAAATGTTGTCTGTAGTTTACGCGTATAGTACACATTTAAATAAAACGCTCAACGTCTTTAAAATAATTTTCAAATAAGTTTAACTAAACCGTTAAAATGGATTATTTAAATATAAATAAGCCACGTAATAAGCGCAGCGACGGAACGTAAGATACGCTATTAGTAGGAAAAATCACAAAACGTGCGCATGTCTTTTTTTATAATGGTCTTTTGGCTTCCAGGAGACATGATTCGATTTAGACTTCTTCGCTACTGTATATGAAATCTATATTTTGGCATTATCTACGTATATTTCCGCACACCCTATACATCTCACGTTAGAATAGTGAATAGTCCAATCTAAAGCACAGTTATCTCGCAGTTTACGATGTGGGCACTCGCACTGTTGCTGGTCGGCGCAGCCCGAGGCCAACTGCGCTTGGACCCGCTGGTCGACACCAAGGTCGGTCTGATCAAGGGCCTGCGAGCTGACGATGGGGACTACTCCATGTTCCTGGGCGTGCCGTACGGAAAGGTCGACGCGGCCAACGCTTTTGGGGTCAGTAACTATATAGTCATAGTATAGGGCTAGGTTCTTTCTCGTAATTATGACACGCTATACGCTGAAGTAAAAATTCGACATGTGTTTTTTTTCTTTGCAGATAAACGCGTTTGATTACATAACCTACTAGTACATTTTTATAAATATTAGCACAGATGTCACATGTATCTATTTATCATTTATTACCCGTGTATGTGGATTGTATTATAATTACTAATTAAATCATCTATGTTCGATATATAGGGTGCTCAAAAAGGCTCTCCAGCCAGCAATAAAATATAAGAATTAAAACTTTTGACCTACCCACTGCGAAAAAATTTTAAATACTTTCTT
Source organism: Leptosia nina (assembly GCA_963661955.1). Taxonomy (NCBI): domain Eukaryota; kingdom Metazoa; phylum Arthropoda; class Insecta; order Lepidoptera; family Pieridae; genus Leptosia; species Leptosia nina. Next base: position 672,192 of record CAVLEF010000277.1, read on the forward strand.
AACAATATACTGTCATGTTGGTAAAAAAACGAGTGCTTTAGATAAAATATCTACTAGTCGCCGCCGAGATAAAAATTTCTCAAGTGCATTCGTCAGTCGTTCGTGTAACAATAAGTTTAATAAAACCACAAATCGTCCAGTTACAGTTAAAAGTAATGATTAAATAACGTCTTAAGTCTCCTTACCTTGCCAAAATTATAAGAATTATTACAGATTTATACAGGGAAAACAAAAATGATGAAAAATATTAAAGAATAACAAATTAGGTCTAAGATTTCACATATTACACAATATTTTCAGCATATATTGCTAACATTAAATTACAAATTAATTCACAAGTATAGCAAATTTTTTTCACTCTAAACCGTTTCAGGCGGCCGCACCGTACCCGAAGTTTGAAAGTCCCTTCGAAGCGTACGACGATTCCAATATATGCCCTCAAATTGAAGAGTTCTCCAAGGAAATCAGGGGCAATCTTGACTGTTTGAGGCTGAACATCTACGTGCCCAATGTGGCCACTACGAGAAATAAACTGCCGGTCCTAGTCTGGATACACGGAGGCGGCTTTCAGTATGGAAGCGGTGCTAAATATGCTGCTGGGCCGAGATTCATCGTCCGGCATGACATCATATTGGTGTCGATCAATTATCGGCTGGGGCCCTATGGCTTTATGTGTCTCGATCTACCAGAGGTGAGATGTCTGACTGTGGTATTTAGAAAGTGCCAATATCGGCGAATTGTTTTTTTTAGGTACTTTTTTAAAAAGTATAACGTTTCTGAAATCCGGAAACTTAAAGTTGTATCGCTGTTTGACATTGTGAAATACTTGTGACAAATCATTATTGTAAATCTAATAATAAAATTCCTATTTTTTTCAATACAATTCTATTCCAGGTATCTGGAAACCAAGGTTTAAAGGATCAGACCCTCGCCCTCAGGTGGGTGAGAGATAACATCCAAGAATTTGGTGGAGATCCGAACCAGGTCACCATATACGGTGAAAGCGCTGGTGCAGCATCTGTGGAATTCCACATCATCTCCAAGAACGAGAAGCTGTTCAATCAGGTAATTTCTGGATAACATTGTAAAAAGATTTTTCGCGCGGGAAGGCGAAGAAGAGGAGGGTATAACAATTTACATTCAGTACCAGAGATTTTTCTCTGTAATTAAGTCCTAGGTATATTTTTTTTATTTAAGGCCATACTGAGCAGTGGCTCCATATTCGGCCGCTGGACAGTGGCGTCGGTGAACAACACAGCCCCGTCCAAACTGGCAAGACAACTGGGCTACGACACGAACGACTTGAAAGACGCTCTCGCTTTCCTCAACCAGACGGACACTAAACTCGTTGTAGCTGCCGCTAATACAGTAGATGTCACACTGGTCGGATGCGTGGAGCAGGAATTCGATGGAGTCGAAGCCTTCTTAACGGAACGGCCTTATGGCTTGACCGAACTACCTAAAGCCAAGGGCATCAATATAATGAGCGGTTATAATAGCCACGAGATGATGTTAGGACTGCCCAATGAACAGGTAGATGCCTACGTCGGTGTTGACCCTTTCAGAGATTTCGTAGACAAAGTCGGATTTGGGGAGAAGAGAGCGGCGGCGTATGACTTTCTCAGGCATTTTTACATCGGGGATGAAGCTATTGGTGAATCTGTCAAGTGGGAATTGGTTAATTTTAACTCGGATACAAGTTTTAATCATCCAATTCAGAAGAGCATCGAGAGGTAAGTCAATTGGGTAGAAGAGACCCTTTGAAGTACTTTACGAGTATTGACTAAAACAAGGAACATAGCTAATCTGTCGCGGTTTTTTTTTAAATAAACTTATAACTATATAATTTTATGGCTTTTGAAAGTATCAACAATATTAATGTGAAACGATGAGCATCTATGGGACAAATATATTTATCTGAATGTAGTTGATGACAAACTTACACTACCTAAGCTAGATCAATAAATTTTTTCAATGTTAAATCTTATACTTCATTGTATTTTCACTGCCATAAAACTCCACAGGTTCCATCAGAGCGGAGCAAAGAACATATACCATTACGTCTTCGGGTACAGCGGTCACAGAAACTTTGTCAAAGTGAGGCTGAACATCACAGAAGATGGGGCAGCACATGCCGACGAATTGGGCTACATCTTCGATATAGTGGTGCTAGACAAACCCGTGAACGAGCAAGACCAAGTAGTAGTCGATAGGATGACAAGCATGTGGGCGAATTTTGTTAAGCATGGGTAAGTAAAAAAAGTAGCTTTTTCCTAATAACCTGTAGTGTGTGTGTGCCCCGTAATATTACTTATCGATCGTCGGATTTTTATTCATTTACACATGCCTTTGCAGCAACCCCACACCAGAAACAACCGATCTTCTTCCCACTAAGTGGCCCGCGGTTACCACAGACTCGCTTAACTACATGTTTATTGGCGAAGAGCTAAAGACAGGCTCCAGGCCTAACCACGAGCGAATGTCCTTTTGGGACCTGTTCTACGAGGCTTATAAGGAGGAAGTGCTCGGCTAATGATTGCGCTTAGAATATTCTTTGTACTCAACATATATATGTTAAATTTACATGTACGTTTTATGTATCAGAAATAAATAAAATAAATAAAAAGTGGTTTATGTTGTAAGTTGTATGAGTTCACATTAAAACGAAAATCTATCCTAAAACGTTAAAAAATGTGGATAAATAAGAAATTTAAAAATTTGGATGTAATTAATTTTCTAAATAAAGCGAAATGTTATCTTAAAAGTGAGAGAATAAATTAACAACCGACTAATGGAGCTTCCTCTAAATTAATTGGAAATTGCAAAAAAAATTAATTACTTTCTTCTAAAGAGTTTTTGTGACTTGATGTACCTATAGACCGGCGTTTACTGCGGTGCAAATAATATGAATGTCAAAAAATGTGTCTGTCAGTTAATTTCTCACAATAATATGAAAGGCACTTTTTAAAGCCAAAAAGGATTAAATTTTATAGTCAGCTTATTATAAAACTTAGACTAAGATTACTACTTTACTAAGATAAAGTTATTTATTGCAACCGGGCGCAAGCTTTAATCATCCTAAGAAGATACTGTCTATAGTTTACGCGAGTAGTACACATTTAAATAAAACACTTTAACGGTTTAAAACGCGATATATTAGTTAAACTTATTTGAAAATGATTTTTTAACTTCGGCCCGACGTTTCGGATGCTGTGCCACGCAAAAAGCACAAATGTGTCAACCGTAAGGGGTTTTATTTAAATCCTAAGAACATCCAGAGAACGCCTCAGGGTACAGCAAGTATAAGAGTCAATCAACTGTTTTAATACAAAATAAAAAAATATCGTCGTTGTAAACCTCATTAAAAAGTATTTTAAATTTACATAACGAATTTTGTCATAGGTTGGTTACCTACAATAGCATGTGGACAATTTTACTCTTGCTAATAGGAACGACACAGGGAAGGCTCCTAGGTCCCATAGTAAGTGCGAAGGTCGGTCAAATTAAAGGTCTCCGAGCGAAAGATGGGAACTACTCGATGTACTTGGGGGTGCCGTACGGAAAGGTCGACGAGGGAAATCCGTTTGGGGTCAGTATTTCTTTTTAACACTGAGTTCGACTAAAGGATTTAACTATCGATTCTGTAGATTATTCTAGAGTTGCAACCAATATTAATATGTAGAATGTGTTGTACGCCCTCATAATATACTACATTTCATTTGAGAGTCTGTTGCGTATTAAAGCTAAAAACCTTAACGTCAAAATTAAATATGACAGATTTGTCGTAGTGAATGAATGAATGATGTTATAACAATGAAATGTGAATTCCTATTTAAGGAAAAATATGAAAAAATCAAATCTGTAATAGATATAAATATTTAAATAAATAAATAAATATTAAATAAAAACACAGTTTAGCCACGTTACATAAAAAAATGTTTTAAATAACTATTTTATTTCTGTTTTAGGGAAAAATTAAATATTTTTTTATGAGAAACTACTACTATTTATGAAAATAAATATGTCTTGATTTACCTTGATAAATAGTAACTTAGTCTAGTTCCTTATGTATAATTTGCAATAGTACGATTTTAATCAAATACAAAATTATTTTTCTCATAGAACATGTTACGTAAGTTATGTAATTAGAGAAAAACAATAATTTCATTAGGGATGGTAGATATGTATGCAACAAGTAATTTTTGAGGATATATAAAATATTAGGTTGCTATTACTAGGAGCGAATAAACAGTGGGAAATTGAAAACAAATTGGGAAAATTATTCATCTTTAAGGGTTATCTTTGCGTGGACTGCGAAAAAAGTTCAAGATATTTAAAAAGTATGTATGAAAGAATGATTCCTCTTTAAATGATCTATAAATAATCTTTTATTCGTCTATCTTTTATTATTAACTTGCAAGATCTACTGTATACGTCGACGTCGGCGATAACATTTGAACAATGTGCGCTTTCAGAAATCGACAGATTGCAGCTAAACTGGTCCGTACAATAGTTCATATTCGCGATTCTTAAAGTTCCTTCCCACAGCTCCAGCCTTCTAGGCAAAGCCTTTTAAATTACTGGTCAGGTATGGAATACCTTACCCGTCGCCTTTCGTATGGCGCCTTCTCTCCTATCGTTGAAATGGCTACAATATTATATATATATACAATATTATACAAGCACTTTCTTTCCATTAATTACACATCTGACCAATTTTGTAAATGTTGTATTTGGAATTGTATATTTTGTTGCGCTCGCCTTGCAGATCTCGTTTTTCCGTAAACGTTTTCTTCTTACATTTTGGGTTGTCCGGAAGAGATCGCTCGTTAATGATAAGGGTGCCCATCGCACTTCGTATTTCTAGTATATTAAACGTCTCCTCCGTATGTTTTTTCTTGTCGTTTGGGCAATAGTGTTAATAAATATATAAACAATTTCCTACGAAAACACTTTTAAGCTACGACACGAGAAGTGTGAAAAACATTATCCTTTCTCGCAAGTCGGTCTAGAAACGGGTCAACGAGCACAATTATGCGATGACCCAAAAAGCCGATCCATCAAAATACCCGTTCTGAGGTCGAAAAAACGCGAGTGACCTCACGCGCATACGTATAAAACGCATCTTCGATCGGAGATGAGCAGTACAGACTCGTGCGCACAACGAAAATGGTTAGTTCACATTCTTCTAACACGTGATCAAAGTTAAATATTTCAGTAATTCCTTTATTATTACGTTTAAAAATCAGTGCTTTGTTAGTAGTCGAGTTTTTTAAACTAAGTTTAAATTCCGTTTTCTTGTGTTTAACAGAAATCGACTAATCGATGTCCATAAAGAGAACTTCTTAAATCTCGGGCTTTCCAATTAGAGGGGTTGTTAAATTGCCCGCGTAAAATGTACTTTTTATAAAAGCTGATACTCCGTTTCGCACAATCGGTTACTAAATTCAAAAGCTTTAAACGCCTATTGCACAAACGTGAAATACAACAAAAACCGAATTATAATGAACGCAAATGGCGAGGTTGTTTACTTAAATATCATTAACGGAGCGGACGCGTTCACGAGCGGAGCGTCTAGCGATTCAATGGCTCACGAAAAACGTAATTAAATTCCACGTCTGCATGTGGTAAAAACAAGCGTGCGATTTTATTACTTTAAATATATTCAATTTTACAATAAAATAAAAGCCAACTAAATAACCTTTACTTCGTCTACTACTGTATATAATAAAAGTGAATTTTAGCCTCGCTCCGCTACCAAACGCACCGCACCTTCCCGTTAATATTTTAAAGATTACCAAAGCTTGCGCAAGACAGCATCTCGCGTATAGGGCGCGAGACATAAGGTCATTTGCTTTTTGTCTTTTATTTTACGTCTTTGGTAATGTTCGATGGATTACGATGTGTCTCGAGGCGATATCTCGGTAGGAATATACATCTAAGTGTAATCGTTAACATAACTTTTGGGAAACATTATATGCGTAATAATTTCAAGCAACTTTTTGTTTTACTACTACATAAACGAACTTTCAGAAACTATTCCTGATCGCCTGTTTCGTGGCCTACGTCGCCGCCGACGTGTCACACATCTTGCCACACCCTGGCTCCGAGAGGGATGCTAAGATTTTGAAGCAAGAGTTGGACGTCGGAGTGGAAGGGCAGTACCAGTGGGCGATCGAGACCGAGAACGGCATATCGGCGCAGGCGCGCGGTGCGCTTAACAACCCGCAAGCGGTGAGTGTTCCAGGAGAATAAATTTATTTGATGATATATACCGGGGGGGAGGACGGACTAGAAGTCGAATAGTAGTTAAAAATATCATATCTAAATTTGTACTACATACTTGCGTAACCTAGAGTTAATGTTTGAGAGCGTTTTAAGTAAATGGAAGACACGATCTGCCCACAGGAAAACCCAGCCCAGGTCGCGCAGGGTCAAGCTCAATGGACGTCGCCAGAGGGCGAAGTTGTCTCCCTGCAGTACACGGCCGACGAGAACGGGTACCAAGTTCAGGTACGTCATGTCCCATATAGAAGTCAATGATTAACAAACATCGGGGATCGAACCCACTCTCGTAACGTTCGGCGCTGTGGTCTACTAACTGACATGGCCAAATGGATTGTTATATTTTTTTTTTGTTTTCGCGTAGGGCTCCCACATCCCCACTCCACCCCCGATCCCGGAGGCCATCGCCAAAGCTCTGGAGTTCATCAGATCGCACCCCCCACAAGTGGTCCCAGCCAACAGGAAGTAAAGAGGGCGTAGATAAATCTTAGTTGAATTAAGCGCACGATGAGATTAACTAGTGGCCAGTTTCGTGTTAAGTTTGTAATATATAATACAAAATAAAGTAAGTTATTGTATGTTTGTCTTTTAATTCGCGACGCAAAGAGCACTCTGATGTTTATACTTTAGTTTACGGTATTGTCGAGTATTTTAATTAAGTCGCCCATCAGAGGCTGAATTTGAAACTTCGACATTAAAACAAAAATCTTTTCAAAACTGGAAGATTTCTAGTAGACAAAGTTAATTCCGAGATACCGTGCCGACGCCCGGGCAACGATATAAAAAATATATTAATATTATTATTTTTAAAACAAAATAGAAACTAAAGAATAACATCAAATATCACAAAACAAACAGTTTATAAAGTGTAAGTAAACTGTGAAACCGATTCATGTCGAAATCCTAATTTAAGGCGAAAAAGCCAAAACAATTACAAAAGCTGAATAGCGACATGTAATAGTCAGTTCATAACGAGACACAACATTTATTAGTTTCTTGGTATCAATCAGCCTTTTGTATTCCACTATAGAAGGAAGTTCTACACTCCTGAATAACTTATTCCGCGTAAAGAATAGAAGCATAATAATATTTCGTCGGTGTATACTAGGGATGGACCGAGTACTCGGTACTCTGCGTACTCGGCCTAAATGACTCGGGTATACTTTGTTATTTATCTATATAGTATACTTTTTTTAAGAAAAGAAATATATTTAGGTAGATCTAATTAAAGCAACTGTGGTAATCCTAAAGTGTTTATTAGTAATTTTGGAAATCTTTGGAAATCTCAATTAATAAAATCAAAATTATGCTAATGATTGAGTAGTAATGAGACAAAATTATGAGAAGTTGAGAGCGAGCCGACGTCTTGACCTGCGCGAACCTGTTTGTACTTGTTTACGAGCGCGAAATGGGAATTTGAGTGAACCGAGTTACTCGGCCAAATACTCGGTTGGAAAAAAAATTATGCCGAGTAAAACTCGGTACTCGTTACTAGGCAAAAGTGTTACTCGGCGCATCTCTAGTATATACACAGTAAAGAGTCCACGTACCTTGGTCTCTCAGCACAGTCACAGCCTCCAGTACGCGCTTGGTGTAGATGCAAGGCTCGTAGTTGTCCATCTCTTGGGCCACCACGGAGCAGACCCTGGTGACAGAATATGGACATCAGATTTAAGAAGTATATTGAAGTACAACTAGAATCGAAAGTACTTATTATCCTTCAAGGACTGCGTAACAAGTAGTCTTTAATTTTGAACTGATGTGACGTTCAAAAGTGTACCTACACGAATAAGTGTTTTTTACTGTGAAGAGTAAAAAATCTCAATACCATCTTTCATTTATTATATCATCATCGCAGTAAGTTTATAAAACTGAAAAGTTTGCTTCTTTGAACGCGCTTATCTCAGAAACTGCTGGTACAAATTGAACAATTATTTTTGTGTCGGTTGGACCATAAAGGTTTGAGGCGACTGACAGGAGCGAAAACAATGGGAAATGATGAAAAAAGGGAACGGCAATATTTTTACGAGATTCCGATTTCCGATGCGATTCAATAAATAAAATATGGCGACTTTACGTTCATCTCACACTCACAGTGAAGCTATTTCAGATGTGGGGGGATATTCCGGGAAGACATTATCTTTTAGTGAAATAGACATTCGTTGTATATGATACCGAGAGAGAACTACGATGTAGGTTATTTTGATGCTGGTTCAACCGGAAATTCCGTGTAGGTGAAAACCACCAGCCACTTGTTTACATATAAGGTAGTAGTTCCACGCACCTCGCCGCTCTGCCCCGAATGGCCCCCGCGGTGCGTTCCAGCGAGTCCGGGTCACCCTCTTGCAGCGCCACCACGCATTTGTTCACGTCCTCCAGAATATGGTTCTCTGAAAGAGAAGAAGAAACTTACTTCAAGTCTATTAACAATTAGGCCACTTTTTTTCATTACGGACTTAAGAACGATTAAGAAGTATAAAGTCCAATGCGAAATCAATCTTTCTATTATAATTTTATTGATAATTAATATTAAGAATAAACCTAATCGAGGGTTTAAAACAAAATGTGCTTAGTTACGGCATTTTCTATACGACCAGATGTTGGGACATATAAAATGTACTGAAAAAGTGAGATCATGTTTTGATCAGAAACTTCAAGGTTACACCAAAAGCTGCTCAGTAGTTTTTGGCCAAAGAATAAATATGATAAAATGATATATATATCGGTGACAAGGCTCATTATGTGAAGTAGTTTCAAGGCACTTGTTAACTGTTAAAAATTCGAATCTAAAGACCTAGATCCCTAGATCTCGCCGTTAGAGGTCCGACTCGAAGGACCATTTTCGTAATATCTAAAATATTTTTGTTTTCCCAAAGTAGGACTGTTCCAGTAGCACAAAAACTCAAACGCTCACCGCTGACAGCCAGGAAGTCGTCAATCGTGGTGAGATCGTCTACAGCGTCTGTCAACAGGCGCACGGCGCTTTCCCAAGCACGCCCAAAAGCGCGCGCGTTCTCTTGCGCGACGCGCGACCTACTGCGTGCAGCGAGCACGCGGCACGCGTTTATCACCTGAAAAGAAATGGAAAAGGTGTAATAATGAGCAGATGAAAAGAATACCTAAGTATACGTAAGTAAGTCCTAACCGTTACACGCCACGCTACAATGCCATATAATAAATTTTCAAACGAGATTGCAATATACAAGATTTCAAATATTGATTAATCTTTTAAAGACTCCTTTTTGCGCCATGTGAATGATAAACTCAGGGGAGACAGTACCTGCGGACAGAGCGCCTCAATCTGTCCCGCGGCGTGACGCACCATCTTTACACCGTCCTCGTTGTTGGACATCGAGCAGACCAAGTTGGCGACCTGGAACACGTTGAGACATGGAAATACAAGGATGACAAAACAGGGATGATACTTTTAAGTGTCCATTACTGTGACAAGAAGAAAGTTCTTCCTATTCATTGATTTGCATAGTCACCATAAATAAAAAGACTAACGACAACACAATGGATAGCAGTGATGACAGCCATTTTGTGTGACATCCATCTGTTACTACCACATAATGCAAACAAATACATGGCGTTACACTCACCTCAACCAATTTATTAGCGTGCTCAGTAAACACAATAGCATATTCCTCGACCTCTTTCTCATTACCGTTTCTGGCTGCTTCCATCAGTACCAGCAGAGGCACGTTGGTCTCCAGAAAACTGAAAAAAAAAATCTCTAATGGTAGCAATGTACGGATGAATGGGTCGTGGGTTCGATCCCCACCGGGTCCAACATTTTTTTCTTCACTTTTTAATTGGGAATCTGAATATTAAATGGGTGGTAGGAATATAGAAAATAGGGTGACCAAAGCCATAATAGGTCGACAGCGCACCTTGTTGAGATGTTATATGGCTGGGGTATTTCGCCTACCATCGAGTGAAGCTCATGCTTGTCTCTCTTCTTCTATATTATAAAAAATATATATATCCATCTCACCTGTCCGAGACGTGGTCCACGACCGCTTTGCGCAACTGCCTGCGCAGGTCCCGTGTCTTCCTGCACATGTGCTCCAAAGCCCTCTCCAGACCCTCGGACTGTTCGGCACGACCAGCCTGAGGTGACAGTATAAATATCATTCCCACACTTGGATATTTGAATGTGTATGTGGTAAAAGCCAGAAACGTTTTTTTAGTTTTATGAGTAGGGCAAAGTGTCTACTTTCTTATTCATGAATCGTGCATCGTGAACGAAGTGCGTCACGCAGTACGCAGTTTGATACTTTACAGATTTGACCATCATACTTAACAGAACAAAATACATATTTTGTGGAAGGGAAAGTTAGTGCCTATGGTTCCAAATATGCAAATTCTAAGAAAAAGATCACTTACATTGCTCATGTACTCGTGCAGCAGCTCTTGCAGAGCTTGGCGGACCGCGTTACACTCGGCCACTATGCGCTCGCGCCGCTCGTCCCTGAAATGCATAATGTTATTTATTATAAAACAATCGAAGAGGCAGAGCCAGTTACATTAATTGAATAGTTGTACAAATAGTTAAATAATTATACTTAAAAATACACATTTGTCTCTTAACTTGAAGAGAGGAGTGAGTGAGGTCATATCCTTTGATACTATCATTTTAGGTGTTTATCTCCAAAGCTACTGCGGACATCTGGTGCTTTAGGTAGTCTACTTCCCAATTTAAAGGGTCCTAATATTTTGTGTCGGCAATTGTATATGGGTATTGTGCGATCTATGGCCCCAACTTGGGCAGACTCTTTGTCAAATCTGGATATCATTTTCTTGCAGATAATAAATAAAAATAATATTATAATAATATATGTGTTGATACTGTGATATTGCAGAAGAAAGATTTGAACGTGAGCGGACGCATGTTTCGCAGAATTGACCTCTGATATGTATATACACATATATATTTGTTTTTATTTATCTTCAATTATGTGTCTGTATTTATTAATTTACTTGTATTGTTCTTAGTGCATGGGGAACCATGTGCTCTTTATGATATGAGTCAATTGTGTATATTGAGGCTACCGTGCGAGTTCTAAAGAGATCCCGGGATGCTTGTGTCGGAGGTTTTTTTTTATTGTGGGGTCTTAGTCGGTTTAAGTCCGACACAACCCATTTGCTCCTTTTGATGCGGTGGGTATCCGAAAGGATTTCCCCACGTAAAAAAAAAAGAACAAACAAACTCTCCCTTTGTCCACCCTTATACGTGGACGTACCTAGTACAGGAGCTATCTGCCATCAGCGCCGCACCAGATATGATAGATTCCAACCGCTCCTCGAGGGACGGACGAGTCCTCAGCTCGGAATAGGCCAGCGGTTCCATCACCATTCGCTCCTGATAAGATATCAATTATACAGTAGAGATATAGAGAGCGTTGGAACTAAACACTTGAAGATGTGGTTTAATGTAACTTATTGAAATGTTGTTTATTTGACGTAGTCACATTTATAGATTATAGCCTCTGATTTTTTTGATACCTAGTTGTGTATTAAGGGTCGAATTAAACGGGGAGACTTACGTCAAAATCGTCCAAAGCTTGAGCCAATTCACCCGGTCCTTCCACCGGCACCCGATTGGTTCCTGCAATCGCAAAGGAATATAATTCAATTTCGATTCAACGACAAATATAACAGGTGGGTTATAATCTCTGTGGATTAAAGTTACCAGTGTTGGGAGTGGGCCTGCCTTGCGCCACTGCCGAGATGGTGTCGACGGCGGAGCAGACAGCGCGGAGCACGAAGTCGCGGTTCGCCTTGGCGGCGGCCAACTCCGGGTGGCGCACGTACACCTGGAATGCATGTGTATTTTGATATTTACTATAGCGGTTGGAAGCGACTGTTTTCCTCGCTGCCGGCAGATGGCGCGGTCACTGGCACACGCGCTTGGTGCGGATTCTATATCTTGCTAAGATTTTAGCTCAATCAGTGAAGACCTATTAGATTTTGAAGCATTTACAAACCAATATAACATTCATATATATGTATATAGAATAATACAATTATATGAATAGAATGTAATTATATGTTTTTTATAGGAAGACCCTTGATGGCAGAACATGATTAAAAACTAATTTTTTTATTTGCCTTTCTCGTCTAGTATTTTTTATTTGCATTTCCCTATTGTAATGACCTTGGAAGCAGTTAGCAGCATCGTTGAGTGCTTCTTCAGCACCGCCCTCGCTGCAGCCAGTTCGTCCTTCATCCTCGGTTCCTTTAATTCCTTTTGCCTCTTGGCTGCTTGGGCTGCCAGCTCACTGGCCGATCTCCCAAATTGGCGAGCACTCTCAATTAGTTCTGACTGCGACGAGGCAGACTTCAACTTATCTAGGTCTTTCTCCACCTGATGACGTGGAGATAGGTCTTATGAAAAATTAGTTCAACAATCACAATAATTATATAATCTGGCAATATAATCCTAATAAATAAATAAACTAACAACAATATATAAATTAAAAATATATTAACGTTGAAAACATTAATTAAATATAACTTTTGTTATTGTTCAGTCATATTAATTTTTTTTATCATTTATAATATATAATATTTAATAATTCTTGTCCTATTACATTTACAAATAACTTGAATACATAACAAAATAATTTTGCTTCAGACCATAGTCAATCAGTCACAACTCACCATTCTCTGTTTAGACAGGAGCAGGTGCACATCCACCATATCTGCCAGGATTAATAACCTCGTGACGGCAGATAGGAGGCTCCTGGCAGCGCGCACCATGCTGGAACGGACTGAGGACGCGCACGGCTCCTCCGAGAACTCTCGAGCTGCGAGACTCATAGCTGCACCTGAAATGAATTAGAACAATATTTTAGATAGATCTACACACGATACGATGCTGACCTATTTTGGCTTTGAATATTCGGAGATACACAGACTGAAAACGCGATTAAACTTCCCGGCTTTTTAATCTGTGGACGGTGGTTCGAATATCGGAAACGGAATTTTATTTTATATAGCAATAAGATTTCCAGATGAAGTCCAACATGTTTTAGAAAAATTATAAATTGAAAATTTTGACACACGCTGCACACAGTTGGGATCGAACCTACGAAACGTCGGTTATTAGCCAAACAAGAATATCATTAGACAAAAAAGCCGGGCATAAGCCACTGTGCTCATTTTATTACATCCCTCTCACTAACCGGCCTTCCGGACTTGCTCCACGGCGGCCAGCATCTCCTGCGTGATCTCGGGGTTCTCATAGGCGATGGTCTGCCCTCGCTCGATAAAGATCTCCGTCGCCCGCTCCACGGTGGCCACCAGGGCGCTGGCGCGTTTAGATTTGCCAGCTAAAAATAAAAAAAATCACAACATTAAGTCAAGTGATTATTAGTCTTTGGAAGGCACATAAAAATGTGTGTTAATGTCTGTTCAATTTATAACAAATTATTATTTATTTTGATGAGTGCAAACTCATAAATGAATATAGAAAAAGGGTGTTAAATACACACAAATTTTATAAAAAAACCTACAAGGTTGCTTTTATTAAATTAAAACATAATTTACCTAATCAATATAACATAAAACATAAGTGTTTTGTCAAGACTGAAACCCAGCAATTCCTACACTTTACATAATGTCACACACAAGACACTTACGTCTCTTCTTTTTGGCTGCTTTGTCCTTGCTATTTACAAGGGTTGTCACTTGTAGGACAAGCGGCTCCAGGGTCCTCTCTACAGACATGGTTCTTATCTCCAGGTTCTTTGGATCCCACTTCAGTGAAAGGGTCCCTGTTGTGTCATAGGGATCAGTCATTGTTGACATTCTGAAAGTAGCAGAGTATGGTGCTATATTATAGAGCAAAATAAATCCTAAGATAGATTTTAACAGGGTCATAGAGTCCCAACCTGAGTAAAGGTAGGGAATCACATAAGAAATGTAATGTCAGATCAAATCAGCTATGAATGCAAATATTATGATTATTTATCAACAAACAATAGATATAGGTTATACTCACCTACTGTTGAATACTACTACTAAAAATGTTCAGACTAAGTAATATTGTTCGACAGCAGCGCATGTTTAATATAATAAGGAAGAGATTGCTACTTAGTGATAGGCCACCTTTTATTTATAAGTTAACACGTTAGATTTTTCTTCATTTATGTGTATAAAGCAATAATAAATAAAAAATAAAATAAATAAATACTATTTTTTATTTATTTTATTAAAGTAACTCTTTAGTATTGTGACTGGGAAATTGCTATATTGCAATAGAAACTTACGTACTAGAAAAAGTACCTACATTTTCCCTTGGCCATTAAGTTCTATTCGATACAGCTAAAGTTAAACATTACAAGACGTAGAGCTTCATAGTATCTGTTCATGCATTGTTCTAGCGATGTAAAAAACAATGCTTACATTCATAAAATTGACGAGAAAGTGAATGTATGACTCATACGCAATTCTTTAATAATTCAAGTTTATGACTTTTTTCACTATACGTAAGACACAGTAAGTGAATTATATTGTGTATGAATCCTTATTAACATTGTGTTCACTCACAAAATGTATGTTATTGAAGCAAACAAACAACTAAAACAATTTAAGCAAAATAACACACCCAAATTGAAAAGCGGGTCCCTTCAATACGTCTTAATTATTTAGAACGCCATCGTATATTGACGGGTGATATATCGACAATTTAAGATTGTCGAGACTTACCTTAACAACGCTGTTTTAACTACGCAGACACTTTTAAAACACTAGAATATTCACTAAAAGCACGAATTTCACGCGAAATATTATAAACTAACACAGAAATTAGCGAAAATTGAGTAAATTACGAAAATAACACATACAAGGCGTGTCAAAAACAATTCAACTGTGTTGCCAGTAACGGTTTAAGAAATCTAGGACAAATGTCATTTTTAAATATTTGCCAGTAATGAAAAGTTTTTATATTCTAGATTGATAAGAAATTCGTAAATTATAATTTCATATAATGATACTTTATCGTATTATTTCATATTGTGATTATTAATTAAAAATCTTGTGTGTCGTGCCGGAAAAGATCGTTTACCAGATAATACAATACAATTTAGCTCCGTTTAATGTAATGTCACTTAAAGAGGGGGACTTCGTCCTTTACATTGTCTACAATTAACAGTTTGAACATTTTAACTTTGACAGGACTGCTTCAGAGTGAACCGTGGGTGCCACTGAGTCCAACATAATTCTAAATCATATTTCATTGAAAAAAACACGTAAGGGCTAGGTTAAAAATATCAAACTCCTGTTCCGAGTCATGAATCACTTACCACAGATGGAAATTATCTTTATTGCTAAGACAAATAAACAAACATTTTGATTATTATTCTAATTCTTAGCTTATGTCAAAAGCTTCTCCGATCTCGTCAATGGGGTCTTTAGTTGAGTCGTCGTACGCTGCTGCTGTTGCTTTTGAAGTGAGAAATATTTTTTTCAGGTCCTCTTGAAATCTTTCATCTAACTCTTTCTTTACACTCTCGTGTCTATCTTCCACAATTGTGTCGCCCAATAGCCGCCTCAAATCCATCTCTTTAATTCTTTTCGGTGCCAAATTTTTCAAACTAGTAATCTCTGTTGCGTTGGCTGTGTTTGTGTTGTTAATCTGTTGTATATCTATTAAAATTTTAGTCGTATTTTCCATCTGCGACCGATTTACTATCCTGCTTTGTACCGCATTTTCTGTAGTATTTGAAACGGTTACTTTTGGATTCGATGCATTATTCCCTTGAAACACTGTAGCCTGAGTACTGCTAGAACTATCAATGCTAATGTCGGTCATATTAGTAAAATTCCTTGGATACACTGTGACTAATGTTCTTGATTTAGTGCCACTCCAAAATGCTAATGTACCAAAAGTTCTCGGCGTAATAACATCACCAGATGCCATAAGATCTGATTGATTAAATACTTTATCAAGAAATTCCTCAGTAAAGACGTCGTTCGTTAAGTTTCTTGGATCGAATACATCATCCAAATTACTTTTTCTATAACCGTTTTTCTTACGATAAATAACGTCCGGATATATCAACTTCTGCTTATATAAGCTACCGTAGTGGTCCAAAGCCTCGCTTTCGTTTACTACAGACTGTGTAAAACTTGTGTCAGGATTTTGCGTTTTTCCTTTACTTTCGTGTCTTTTGTGTGTAGTTTCTCTATTAGACTTGATCCTAAAACATAAACATGAAAGCAAAAACATTTTATTACAAAACTATAGGTTATTTATTTGACAATTTAAACACGACTTTATTAGACGGATTAGAACATTACGATATTTTCCTACTAGTAATAAGAACATAGCGGCGCTACTGGTTTCACAAATAACGCTTGCTCTATCTTATTAACTCGTTTTGGGAATACAATTTTTTTTACGTTTAATTGAATGTAAAACTTACTTAAATCTTTTTTTAAGCGAAACATTTGATGCGTTATTTTTTACTTCAGTAGATTTAACTCCAACACTCATCACTTTCTCGGTGTTAATTGATTTGACAGTAAAACCTTTCCTTATAACTTTCGTAGTCTTTTTGTTTTCTGTTTGAAACATTTTTGTATAAATATGAATTCGCTCTGGATATAAAGTCACAAACGTTTTTAAATGTTTAGGTGGTTTAAGTCTTTTAATTTTTCTCTGACTTTTTTTCTTGACTGAGCTGTCGTCTTCAAAGTTAGTGTTTGTAGAGTGTTTTCTACTGAATTCAGATGCCGATGCAGTTGTCGTTTTTCTTTTCGTAGCTTTAAGGTTTGTTTCTTTAGAAAAGAGAGTAATCTCTGAATCTTTGTAATTTTCAAAATTCAATGTCAAATCTAATGTATCATCTTTGTTAGTTATCCACGAAGTTTTGTTCTTTTGTTTCTTTATCTTCTTTTCCTTGAATACCTTTTCCCCTACGGTTTTATCACCTGCTTCTTGATAGGAATACCTTCCATGATGTTTTTGCTTAGCGTTTTTAATTTTTTCTTTTTGCTCAAAACTAGCCATTTCTTCTTCGCTAGATGTTATAGTTGACTCATCATCTAATTTACTTTTTTTGTTTTCTTTTTCATGTGGCCTTTTCTTCTCTTCTCTTCTCAAGATACTGTTCTGTTTACTAAGATATTTATTTAATTTTTTTGAATTGGAATCTTCCTCTAAAATCATTTTTAGAATACTTCTTATCTTTCGCCGATTCGCATCATTCAAATTGCAAATATAATCGGTAATTATCGATCGAATGCTATCCCGTACTATCGAGCGTAAATTGTTTATCGGATTCATTTGCCGACGTCTGTACAGCTGTAAATGATTTAGGATACTCTTGAAACGCTGTTGCGTGTGTCTTTTTACTAAAGAGTTTAAGAATGAATATAAAATACCCATTTTGTCGTTATTTCTTAGATCATTAACAATGTTGCTTAGGCCTTGTCTTATGTGCTTTATTGGAGTGTCTCTAGCATTTGAAATCTTATTAGATATATATCGTCTCAGACCGAAGTCTTCTACATGTATTTCGCAATTTTTATAATCGTCGTTGTTTATTTCTGTGTCGAGTAATTCCATAAAATATGTTAGATCCAAATCATTATACGTTTTGAGTACATTTACACTGTCTTCGATGAAATCTGTAAAAGATAGCATACCAAACCTTCTGGTTTCTTCTTGGAGTGCACTTTTGTGATGTGATGTTTTACTTTGTATATTGGTTTCGTATGTAGTTTTTTGAAGATACAATTCTTTCGATTGTTTATTTATAGTGTTGCTATGTTTTTCATTTACTTCTGATAGTTTAGCAAACCTTCTATAACCTTTTTTGTCCTCACTCTTAGGTAGTGATTCTATATTTATTTTATGGAAACTTCTGGAACCTCTGTCTCTATTGCTTCGAAACGATTCTTGTAGCGTAGATTTGACCTTGTTTAAGAAATCTTGGACTGTGTCCACAAAGGTTATATCTGATTCATTGTTGAATTCAAGCACAGTTTCCAGTGCTAGGTTGACACTTTGTGGTTTTGCGCATTTCGTTTGTCCTACAAAAAGTTAGTTACTCCAATGACATAATTAAGAAGAGAGATTGACAGCATTTAAGTTGTGGGAAACAATTTTAAAGCAATTATTTATTTATAGCAACCTGCTCAATTACTCGTCTACAAAAACCTCGGATAGAAAATCGAGTAAAATAAGTAAGTTGTGTAAAATGTTGCTTAAAAAAACTAACCTGTATAAAATAGAAGAATTACCAACGGTAAAGTCATTTTATGACTACTGGGAAAATCGACATTTTATCGCGATCTAAAAAGTATAATGTTATCGTTTGAAATATTTAAATGACATTAAAGTTCCTTTGCTTATGCATTATATGTGGAATGGATTTTGTATCGGGTAATATTTTATTTACTTTAATATTTTAAACACATATTTCAGTTTAGCAACCTGCTGCAGAGGTTTGTCTAACGGTATAAGAAAAAAGTGTATAATATAGAGTCTATCCATTTCTGATCTACGAGTTTAAAAGAGACAATCTTTCGAACAAAAATAATTTATCACATTCCTCGAGATTTAAACCCATTCACAAACGCCTTAGGCGTAGTTACAACTGCCGTTAGAAGTATATTTAAACTAAGGAACTTTTATCTGAAATCAACTGAGCAGTGCTAATTAATTAGTCAGAATTAAATATGATCCAAACCGTTTAAAACGTTTAGAATGAAATGACATCTTCCTACGACCTTTATTTCTTACACGCTTCAATAAATGGTATTTTATTATTTCAGCTCGTGCTAATGACCTGAAAATAAGAATTAGACGTCTAAGAAGGAACAATTTCCACGACTACAGCTTTGACGATTGGGAAGAAACGACACCATTGCTATATTTCGACGACAACACAACAAATTATACAACGAACGAATCGAATGGCACAGAATATACAACAACAACAGCCGAATCAGAATCGATGTACGCTATTCCCACGACGACCACATTAAGTGGTCCAATGGAAAGTGTTGTACCTTCGATTAATAGTACTACTGACACAACCATAAGCACGAAAGTATTCAATAACGATACTGAAGTAACGAGTCAGCTTGTAACCGAACCTGACACCACATCTCTAACGAATCGTATGTATTAAAATCGGACTGAAGCCGAAATTTTAAGTTCATTCAGGTGTTTTCGAGTGCGAAAAACATTAACAAACGAAGAATTAAATTTTTTCTATTAATAATAATAATAAAACACTTTAAAACAGAAACACTTAAAATACAAATATAATAATACTATAGTAATTATTTACATAAAAGAGTTAGTGCCAAAGCGGCCTTATTGCCTATGGCGATTTCTTCCAGGCAACCTTTGTATAACGAAAAGGAATGATATGAGTAAAAGCCAACGAGAATGAGAGAGAAAATTCAATAAATTATTTATTACAAAAATATTAAATAACAACACAACAAAAAACGTTAACAAACTAAACAGTTAAAACTTAAGATTACATTTTAATATTACAAAGATGCGACTTTGCCAATAATATCAAGACTGAACAATACTTTCAAGAAAA
Organism: Leptosia nina; assembly: GCA_963661955.1. NCBI lineage: Eukaryota > Metazoa > Arthropoda > Insecta > Lepidoptera > Pieridae > Leptosia > Leptosia nina. The sequence continues at coordinate 692,051 of CAVLEF010000277.1, forward strand.
TGTTTGACTTTTGCCTTGAAAGAGTTAAGACTTTGTGAGAGCCTAATCGCGGGTGGCAGCTTATCCCATAGGCGAACAGCCTGTACAGTACAAGAAGAGTCATAGCATTACTAACCAGGACATTAATTTGTTTTGTTACTGACAGCTTTCATAGATACGCGATCTATCGAAGCAACAACTAATAATATGACAACAACACAAAGTAACGCAACAACAGCAAGTTATGAAATCATCGAGACATCTGAGCCTATCGTTGACGTTCCATCGACAAGTTCGACAGTGACTGAGGACATTTTGGAATACTATGTTACAACAAGCACAACCAGTCCCTTAGTGACAGAGGGACCGGTCGCTAACGGGTGTAAGATAACATTTTAGTGTTACTATTTTATAAATTCACCGGGATTCAAGCCCGAATTGAACCAATTTGAACGCTTAACGCAATGCTAGGCAACAAGTAATAACAAGTGTTTCAGCTAGAACAGACAGCTCCACCATCAGTCCTTTTCTACTGGAGATGGAAAAGCAAGTGGAACTGCATAGAGTCGGGTTTTTCACTGCTTCGATGTGCACCTTTTTAAGAGTTCTCGCGTTAAAAGACATTTCCGTCTTCGACGACTTGAAGAGTAGTTTCTATGAAATAGTGATGGAGTGAGTGTAATATTATTTTGAAGGAGGAGATTGTCGTTCAAGCGTTGGGTCACTTGATAACACCTTACATATTAATTAATTTCAGAGCTCAGCGAGAGGGTAGATTGGAAATGTTCGGAGCGATAGGCGCAGGTTTAGTGGTCGACCTGACTGCAAGGGGGAACACTATTGACACAGAAATATTAAAAGGTACAATCGCAGGATGAAAAGCTTATAGTTACTATGATCAGATAAATTTAAGTCGGTTGTTTGCACATATCCCATTACTCTCAAGAATACTAAACTGAGTAGTGAAAATGGAAATATAAACCCCGACGGAGAGTCACCATTATCACGGCTACTCTACTGCAAAGCATTCTCAGGCCGTCAGTATTATCAGCGTGCTACCATATAGATTAGTGTAGTATGCAATTGCTTCACCTTCGAAGACTTTTTTAATTTACATTATACTATTTGAAAATTTTCAATCAATTTGCAGACTTGGCTGCGCAATATTACCCCATAATGCTGGACAGGAAGATGCAGTTTAGACCAGAAGCGAACGCAATGTTCGACATCGCAGACAATGTGTATACGATTGAAGATGCCAAACGGGTCGCAGATAGCATAGCAGAAGTGGACGCGTACCCTAACACGACGCGGTCAGCGATAGATATTGTTAAAAAGTACCTTCTCGTAGCTATATTGGTGCCTTTCAATCGCATGAGAGGAACTACGAGGGAGAAGCTGTTCATGATGGAGATGGAAAATTTTATCGCGAATTGGTTAAGACGGTCAGGCAGACGACATAAGAGGCTAGGAAGTGAGTCGAACCACCACTCTTATACTTTAAGCCCGGGACTTGGTCAGGATGTGTATGATTGAAAATCTATACGGTATCCCCAGTAATACTTATAATAGTATTAATAGTATATGCTGTCTTTGCCTACTCAATATGATTTCAACGTGTGTGTAGCTAACTTTTACTTATAATATGAAAGTAAAAGTTTGCCACACACATGATGCCCAATTGCTAGGATGATTTTGATAAAACTTAGTAGAGGTATTTCAGGCATCTTGGAATACAGAAGATAATTATTTTAATATTTCAGCAACGAATATTTATCCTATCCTATTACTGCAACTTAACTATAACGTTTACCCATTTTTTGATTTCAGCCATAAAGAAACCGATAACATATAAGTATTCGTCGCGACCCCATAATGGACATATAACTATAATACGATCGAATAGACCGCCTACAAACAGACGAACATTGAGAAAAAATAAAAACACGTACAAAAGAAATTTTTGGACCTCTACGTCCAGAATAAAGAAATTTTATAAAACGTCTAAATATCGACGCGATGTCAGTGATATAAGTCTTGAATATGACACAGGAAGAGGTAGTCTTATATCAAACGATGTAATTAAAGCATCCTTTAGACAAAATGCAAAAGAGTATGTTAACAGGAATTATTTTAAAACCAATTTTAAAAAAGATACAACACTATCTGCGAGGAACAAAATGCAAGGCGAGACTAAAATATATAATATTATTCTTAATCATAAACACCATTCGGCAAGGTATGCGCGATTTCAAAAGAAACCACCCATAACAGGTAAAGTAGGACTTCATGAAAATTCAGCTTCCGATGACAGTAATGACGAAGCAGAGTTAAAAGCAAATATTCAGGATGCGTTAATTCACGGAAGAGAGCACGATCTCTCTCTTTACAAAGATAAGAGAAGATTTAACACAATTGGGTCTTTTCAAAGTTATAGCAATGAAGAGACAGTAATTAAAGCGAATGTGTACAAGGCTTTTGGTTATACAAATGATTTTGCTGCCAAATTGAAAAGTAACGTATGAATAATATTATAAGGCAAAATAGTTAGCCTGACTTAAAGCATATCGACTAGAAAAGATTATTATATTATTATTCATTTGAAATATATAGCTACAATGTCATTGTTAAATGGCATGGCAAAATAAATGGCATATGTAAAAATCTTGTACATTGTTTTACTTCTTCAAAATATCGACTTAAGGTCAGTCTACAATACGACACAACCTTAGGAAATAACCAGGGCTTATGTTCCAACATATGAAAAACTATTTAAATAAAACACTTTAACGGCTTAAAACGCGATATATTAGTTAAATTTATTTGAAAATGATTTTTAACTTCGGCCCGACGTTTCAAATGTGTCTACTCGCGTAAACTATAGACAGTATATGAAAAACTAACTGCGTCTGCGACTTCGTCTGCGTATATTTAATTTGGACAAACCTCCTCCTTTTTTTATGAATTTAAGCTGTTACTCACGACTTCGGTCGCGTGCCGTCGTTCTCACAAGTGACCCTAAAAGATATACATATAGAGTTGTGGACATTTTTATAGATTCTTTAAATAGGAATAATTCTTTCATAAACATTTTTTGGGTATCTTGAAGCGTTTTCGCAGCGTACGGATTGGAAACCCTCTATAATTAGTAATTTTCCCCGTTTTACCCACCTTTCCCGCTGTTTCTTCGCTCCTATTAATCATATTCTGTATCTCTAACCAACACAAAAATAATTGTTCAATTCGAACCAGTAGTTTCTGAGATTAGCGCGTTCAAACGAACAAACAAACAAACTCTTCAGTTTAATATATTAGTATACATAGACATAGATTAAAGTTGGAATGGACAAAACGACGAACTGAAATAGATTTCTAAGGATTAATGCAATATAATGAAAACGAATTTGACATCGATTCGTATATTATGTTTCTGAATACGTCTTTAATTCACTATGCTCCATTTACGTCTATAAAGAAGAAATTTTCATATTTCACATCTTATTGGATATTTTACAATATTTCTCAAATTGTTTATACGTCCTTTTCTAATAAAACGTTATAACAACAATAGTATTTTATGAGCAAAGAAATTTCTATATGTATTATTTACGATATCCATAAAACAGTGGTTCTTTTTATTTTATCGGCTTAAATGTTAATATATGTATGCTTGTACTATGTCCTTGTGGATAATATGTTTTCTGTGTCAGGTAATTATTTACAATATATACTAGAAGTACGAAATCTAAAGTGTCGGCATAGGACAGTGTGTGTATTTACGTGTAATTCAAATTTAACAATGTGAAGAATAATTACTAATCGATTTTGATTGATTTCCATTCAAAATAGCCAGTTAGCAGTCAAAAGCAAAATAAGGTGGTCAATTACTGAATTTGGTCAAACATAATATATTTACGAGAGACGTCGAAGTATCGAAAAATCTCAGAATTTACTAGGAACGAAAGCAGTACTCTCTAATGCATCGTCTTATTTTTAAATAAAATAAATAGCTGCTTTGAACAAGCAGAGATTATTAAAATTTCCTAAGAATAATTAAACTTCTACTCTCGTACTAAAGAATATATTCGTAGATGCAGCAATTGGTTTCACACGTGTAAAAAGAAATAATTTCCACGACTACAATTTCGATGATTGGGAAGAAACCACACCGCTTTTATACTTTGACGACACGAGTCCTACCGTCCATAATGAAAACACTACAGTAGATAATGCCACTACAATAAATATTGCAACCGAATCCGAAAATTCGTTAAACGTATCTGAAGTAACACATTCAGAAATAACACTAAGTGACATAACAAACGCCACAAAACCAATGAACGATGAAACAATTCAGTTAACAACGAAAGGTAATACCAATTTTTAATATTCAAATGCAAAAGTACGTTCCTTTGACCTTCCTGATCTTCTCAGGTGAATGGGCGATCAGATTGCTGTTTTCCAGACAGCGAAGGAGTACCGCAACCTAATTACGTAATTTTGAAGAACATTTTTAGGGACAGAATCATCTATATTGTATTTGTTTACAGTTAGTAATGAAATTGTAACAGTTGTTGATAATGCAACCACAGTTGATGTAAAAGAGGCAATAGTAAGCCGTATCGAAACGACAGAAATTGATGTGACAACAAATTATTCGATAACAGATAATTTAGAAGATTTGACACCTACCGACGCTACGATTTTAATAACCAAGGAGGCTAAATATACTGATGCGCGTAAGATCTAATGGAATTCCTTTACACATAACTAACAATAGCGATTCAATGGCTTGGACTCCTTTTAATTGAGACAAATTGAGGTCAAACAATCTTCCTGTAAAAAGCCCGATGATATGCTTTAAAATATGTTTTAGGTCATATTTTCCAACCCATCTCCATATAAAAAAAACAATGTAGATACACGAGGGCTATACACGAAATAAAATGGTTTAATAATGTTAAAATTAATTTAATAATTTAGCCTCTCACACCTCCGCTGCACCGACGCTGAACCCCTTAACGCTCGAAGTGCAAAAGGCAATGGAGAATAACAAAATTGGTTATTTCACTGCTCTACTGGCAACATTAATGAGAGTTACTGCGTCGAAGGAAGATTCAGACTTGGACGCTTTAAAACGGGCATTGTTTCACGAAGTTTTGAAGTATGTAGATAATTCGTTACATTTTATTCCTCGTGTATCTTAAATGAACAACAAACAAAAGGAACTTGATCTATCAAAAATTTTCATTCTTGAGGTTGGGAGTTCGATTAATAAGAAAAATATCTGTGTACTAGGCGTGTCAGTGACTTCGTCCTCGAGTATCGTTATTTTGGGCATAGAAATTGTTTTACAAACCCCTTCACCATTATAACTTTATACAATGAATAACTTTCCAAATTTTTATCATATTTCTCGCTGTATCTTCGCTTCCATTAGTCACAAAACGATGTTCTATAGCCTATAGCCTTCCTCGATAAATGTTCTAATCAACACAAATTTTTCAATTCGAACCGGTAGTTCCCGAGATTAGCGCATTCAGATAAACAAACAAACTCTTCAACTTTATGAATACAGATCTACTTCAGGCGCTTGTGGCTGCATTTATCATGGTGGATTATTATTTAAGATGAGACCCAAATTGTGGTAACACACAAAAATAAACTTGGGAGGAACGAACGGTAATTTTATTCACACAATATTGGTAGAGATATTGACTTTCATTTTTCGTTTCAGTGCACTGAACTTAGGACAATTAAGTATGTTCGGCCCGGTCACCACTAGTGCTCTGACAGACTTGTCTGAAATGTGGTCTTTGTTGTATGCTGATGTATTAAAATGTAGGTTTTTACTAATGCTCTCTCGAATGGTAAAATCAATCGTATCGTAAGAGCGAAATCTATCAGTAATATGGGCATTTTTCATTGCAGCCCAAGTGACCTACTTCTATGGCACATTACTAAATAGAAGGGAGTACTACAATCCGGATACCAACGCAATTTTCGATCTCATCGACAACGAATATACGGTCGAAGATACCACGAGCATCCTGTCTTGTATATCCGATATAGAGGCATTCCCGAATGTTTCTCAGTCGGATAAGGACATTTCCAAACATTTGCTGTTGGTCGCGTTTTTCCTTCCTTATCATAGGATAAGAGGCACCACGAAGGAGAAAGTATTGATGGCGGAGATTGAGAATTTGGTAGCACGGAAAATAGCCGGGGCTAGACGGTACCGTGGAAGTTAGTGTATCCTAGTAAGATTATAGGCTTAAGGGGTTTTTGCATATCTATTACTCGCTCGCGCATAAGGAATTTGCCGATGGAGATACATTTTGATCGGGACCTCGAACGTTTTTTTTACAACTTTTCTATTAAACTTGTGTAGTTCCTTTCTTTCTTGTATTTCAGCTTTAAGGAAACCAAAATACAATAGAAAAAATATGAAACATAAAGAAAGAAAGACAAGGATAAAGTCAGAAAAACAAAAGACCTCAATTTTGACAAGTAAAAACAATGCAGGGTTGAAATATCAATTTAAACCGATACGCTTTTACAAAGACCCAGTTCGGCTATTCGACTTTTGGACAAGTCCGACGACAACAGTGTCGACGACAGATGTTGATCTGGACTATCTACGCAACAAAACAATTATGAAGAAGTTGAAGAGGCAGATGAAAGCATATAAGAAGAAGTGGAAGGTAAATCCCTCTGTTGGAATTCGAGCTATTACTAATTCATTGTTAGATAAGTGACATAAGTATGTCTATATGCAAATAAGTAACAATTTAAATGAAACGAATTAAATAGAATTGGTCCAAAAATTATTCCAAAGTTAACATAAATCCTTTTGGTTCTTCAAAAACTGTTTGTACCAAATATTTTATGAGAAAGCTAGGCATTGAACTCCTGACTTTTGCATCGAATGTAAAAGCATTCCGCAAGACTGCGATTAAAAAGTTATTCTTAACGCAGGAAATAAAAGAAAAAGAGAAAATAGCGGGAAAGAAGCGCGGCAAAACGACAACGACAACTACAACGACGGTGCGGCCGCCGTTGCACAAGAGCAAATATTATTTGAGGAAGTACGTGAAGAAAGATCTATATAAAATGAAGACCACAACACCGTCGACTACTACGAAGACGAAATGGTTCAGAAAATCTAAATATAAGAGTGACACTGACAGTGACGGTGATAAAAATGACGATATAGATAATAGGCAGCAAGAAACTGACACAGATAACAAACAAAATGATATATTTTATAATTTAAGTAATATAGACGATAAAACTGTGGAAAGCTATGGCAGTAATGTCAAAGAAACTACTGAACGTAGTTATTCAAAGATCAGGGTTAGCTATAAGGTTAATACAAAGAATTCTGGGGAAGATACAAGTCATTCGTGTAGTTATGAATACGCCAGCATTGATAAATCGGGACAAGATTTTATTGATGCTACAATAGAGAGTCACCCGTATGCTTTTAAGGGTGGTTTAAATAAGAATGACACGAAATACAGTAAAAAGAGAAAACGTGTCAAAGAATCGGTAAATTCTGCATTTAAAATTAATACAAAAGAAAAGACAGCTTTAAAAAAAATAAACGAATTACGAAGAGATTCCGATTACAGTAATTATGAAGCAGAATTAAAAATGAATATTCAGGATGCGTTAATTCACGGGAGAGAGAACGATCTCTCTCTTTACAAAGATAAGAGAAGATTAAACAGAATTGGGTCTTTTCCAAGTTATAGTAATGAAGAGACAGTAATTAAAGCGAATGTGTACAAGGCTTTTGGCTATACCAATGATTTTGCCGGCACGTTGAAGAAATTATTAAATATGGATTACACCTCCAGCGGTATTACCTTAGCTATCTACTCCAAATAAATTATATAATGCCATAGTTACGGGCGGATCTAAAAATAAATTATGTATATACAGTTAGTTATTAAGTATTGTGGTAGAAAGCACAAAATATTATAATAAAGAATTAAACAAATCAAAAATCCATAATAATTATGTTCGCAACTTAGATTTTAGACTTTATTCAGATCCTTTTCTTCACCTTTCCTGTAAAGTGCAATAGTCTACTAGAAAAACAGAAGTAAGCTAAAAATGCAGAAAATGAGTCATTTTGCAAACTTCCTCTCATATATTTCGATTATGATTACTAACATAGAACTTTTACTTTAATCATTAGAAAAGAAATTAAAATATTCTTTTCTGAATAATGAATAAGATGATAGTTTAAATTCCTATTATATATATCAACTTGTATGTATTCGGTATTCGGCCGAATAGTATAAGAGACGCCCAATAGGCGGAATATCGAATAGTAACCGAATATTATGCGTTGCGAGCCTACTAATAATTCTACTTCTACAATATTTTTGATTCGTTACCTTTCAAATAACAGGAACCCACTTCGTTCGTTTTGTCAATACCTACATTCTTTCGGTTCTGAGTAGTTTTTATATCTCTCGAAACCTTACAAACTCGAACCGGCTAAACTTCCGTTCTTTTCAAAAGTACAAAAGGATTCGTGTATTCCCGAAAATGGCACAAAAAGCCTACTTAAAGGTACTCAATGCGGTATTTGCGTTCGCGGAATGCACAAGTATCCGATTGTGATATTGTAGATGACGTTAGATTTGGCGCCAATTTTTCGTCAGACAATAATGGCTGCTCGGCGAGCTTAACGGGTTTTGTGAAAATAAAAGTGCAATTTTCATCACTCGTTGCAAAAAAAGTAAAGCCTAAAGTAATGAAACTCCACAGCAGTTGTGGGCTTCGAGAACCGAATGCTCAACGTTCGTACAACAATAGCTGTTACTCGTAACTATTAACAGCGCATTTACTAAAGAGACACGAAACAAACGTTAAAACCACAGATCGACGTCAAAGCTTCTTTAAAGTTTTTATTATTTTATTAATTTTATCAATTTTACTATCATCTATTTATTTAGGAATCTAAAACAGCACTGTACCTTATTGCAAGTGAAACGAATATAACGATTTCTTATAGACTGGCAGCAGTGACAGTTCCTGTACAAGTTCCACTGAAAACATTGTAAGTGAAAAGACACATTGGGTACATGAAGCCACCTTCAATGTTATGATAACAATGTCATTATGTTCTTAACATTCTTCGAGAAAGTCAACTAAAACTACATAGAGTTTCCACGTTGCAAATCTCAAGTAAGCTCAAATAAGTTTCAAGTCCGAACGGATGTTTTGCTAAGTGATTTACGCTGTTTACTATTTGATAGGCATCGTATACACTAGCGTTTTCAGCGCTTGAGCCCTGGCAGACACATCTTTGTAACCGATTCAATTGGTGTTATTAATAAACAAGTAGTGAAAAGTCCGATTTAAAATAAATATCACCACGTAAGCCATCTTTAATTACACAGCTAATTTAAATAAAACACTTAAAATACGTTTTAAACCGTTAGTTTATTTAAATGTGAATATATTCAAATATACAAAAAAAAACAATTTAAATTTAAACGAATGGATATATATTTTGCCGTTTCGCCGTTCAACTGCTCGTGTGTAAGCGGCCTTATTAGTTCTAAGAGGCCGTGTATTGATACTGTTAGTTACGGCTCGGTAATGAGTCAATATCTAAGTTTAAGTTTCACATAACTTCGAGAGGTCTCGACTAAGGTGAAAGACCTAGGCTGTAAATAGAAACACTCGTCGGTCAATTGGGAGCTATGTCCCTATGGCTAATAGCCAATGCTGGTTTGATTCCCGCCGGGTCTTAATATTTTTCTAATTTAGATTTCTGGCTATAGTAGTAAAGGGGCTCCCGAAGAGCTAGAGCTAAAACTTTTTCAGCCGCTTCTGCGCCGTTGTCTTATTCCGTGCAGGATTTAATTAGACTACGAGTCAAGCAGCGGACCAAAGGCAGTAATAATAATTATATGAAAACCAGTCTTCGTTACGCAATTCGTAATTTCGTTGCGTCGTATTGTGAATACGAATCAGTGCCGCGTCGATTATTTTGCGCTCGATATAATATAACGGCCATTGCTAAATGGCCGTCTTTTTACCAGCATTTTTGTCTTTTCTCCCAAAATTTTACCATTTAAACATATTTGTCAATTGTGCAAGCAACTTAAAACCTCTGGAGTTTCTTTCAAGCACCAATGTTATTTTTTACTTATGTTATTTTTAATGTTAACTTTTAAATATTTTTTTTGCGAAAGTGAACCTGCGAACCATTTCTCTGAACGGCCCGAGCCTGGGTTTTTGATTAATTTGACGTTACGCATATCTGACAGCGGTCCGTGACGTCACAAGGGCGTATTAATCCGCATACCATACGGAATTTTAATTGCAGACGGCAACACAATAGTTTGAAATATTATTGGTACGACTAGTTTTTGTCGAACAGGGATTGGGTATTTTAGAAGTGGCCAATTGGTTTTTGGTAAGAGGGCGTAGCTCCATTATCCCTTAGACCATATGAGACGGATTTTCGGTCTTTTGTCTTCAATTCGATTCTAAGTTTATTACTATCGAGTTGCCTTGTGGCTTACTGTAAAACGCGTTTGTATTGTCAAAACATAAATTGTTCGGTCGGACAGAACACCGAAGTTGCATAAATAATATTCATACATTTAACTTTAGGCGTGTTTATAAAACGTCGCTGACATTGTTCGACATATTGTCGATGTCTCTTATAATCGATAGGTATGATAATAGTTTCCGATTTAAATGTAGTCACTTAGCAACAACCTGTGCCTAAAGAGGCGGGGATCAGCTGACGCCTCTGTTTTAAACGGTGACACGTTGTCAGGTAATGTTGTCGGGCTTGAATTTTAGGGTTCAATTCACAACATATTCGACTTGCTAGCTCGGTAGTTTTCTATAGGCAATGCACTAATATTATGTTTGATAAGAATGAATAACTCAGAAATTTTCCAGGGATGTGTACTTACATGTTACATGTAATAGAATAAAGGAGAAATCCTACTTACATTTAGTTTTATTTTAAATTATTGTATAATTTTCTGTCACGACACTCCGAACAATGCTTTGTTTACAAAATGGCGGGACCTGGGCGGACACATACGCCATGACGCTTACTTTTGGCGGCAATCAGCTGTGCCTACGTCACAGATTCAACCGGGCCTTGTACTATGATTTCGTATCGCAAACAGGCTAAGTCAAATAAGTAAGCATAATATTACCTAAAATAATACTGGATAGATTAAATAGTTATTTTTTGTTTCAGCATGTTACCAGGCTAGTAGAGATAAAAAGACGAATATCGGCCGTGAAAAACAAAGATCGCTTCATATATAGTTCTCCATTTTATAACCTAATAACATTTTTAAATAATCAAAAGTTCTTCTCGGCTTATCAAAAGGGATGTAGGTATTTATGATGACAGAGATGTTTAAGCTGTCTTATCGCGAAACACCGAAAAGCGATAAACAGAAAACATAACATAGTACAGGGGTGCCTCAAGTACAACCGAATCAGCTGAGCGGGTTTTTTTTTTTTTTTTTTGTAACAAACAGGTTCCACATAATAGCGCATGCGCATACCTTCGTCCAGTTTCTGGGAACGTTTTGGTTACTGTTTTTTTAATACCGGCAGGTAGGCACCATTGAAAAGTGTCATTATATGACCTCTAATATGTGATTTTAATTAGAATGGACGTGACTATATAAAAATTCCTCGCGGCGGTACACGTAGTGCATTTTATTATATAACTATTTATTTTATTGTTCCTAGCCGGTTATAATACATTGGGCCATTTTGGGGGTAAAACATGGGTAAAAGTACATTCTAGCCTATATTATCTAATGTTTTTATTAACCTCAAAATGCCACCGCGATATTTAAATATACGACATGATGGTTTTGTAACATCCACGACAAAAAACAATTACATACATATTTGTAACCGAGCATCAAACTGATGATATCAAATGCATGGTACCAGAAGGGATATACACAGCCACCTATTTATAACGCTTGTTTTAAAAGAAATGGCGATCATCTTTGTATGTGCAGTTAAACAATAGTCATAGTAAAAGCCGTGTATTGTGTTTAGCAATCAGTGTTGTTCTGCAGCAAATTTAACTTTTTAATGCTTTACGGAGCAATAAAATAATAAAGTCTCAGAGTAAAAGCGGCTTTAGTTTTATTTAAAAGGTAATTTTGTTTAGAAGTTCCTTTCTTAATGTCAATGTAGTTAATCCTCTAGGACGACACGTTTCTTGTTCATCGTGGGTTTGAATCCCGCCTAGGAAGGAAAATATTATTATGTCGCTTTTACAGGCATCGTTTACTCAGTGTTATTCGCATTTATTCCATTTAGTATTATGTAGCTTAAACCACTTTACTGGCTTCGGTACTTAACGTATCAAAATCTGTATAGGTGTGCCATAGAATAGTAACCTTTTGGCTTTACACTCCCTTTGGTTATATCTTTCACTACATACCTAAAAGACCATACCCCACGCACAGCGAGACCACACGTGCATTTGTTTCATAGAATAAAAATGTTTTTTATCCAACCTTTGTTTTCTATAGATATTACATCATATATCAACTATTGATAAAGGCCAAGCAATAGAAAATAAACCCTTTTTCAATATCACAAAGTTCAAAATAAATCAACATAACTGTCGTTAAGGTGATTTTCCCTCTCTTTTAAGAGGTCATTGTCGGTCAACAAACAGGTATTACTACCGCTATTATACAAAACTAAACTCTATCACAACGGCATAGAGTTCGTTCAACTGAAACTCCATATATTTCTCACGATCCAAATTATAACACTGCCATCGCGATTTTAAATTTGATGATCAAAAATCGACTTTATAACATGTTGATAAAGTCAAGATTAAATTGACGTAGTTTTCGCGCGCTTTTACATTTTGACAGACACGTGGTCTATGGCTCGTTCTTAAAAAGGTTTTGCTAAAACTTGATTTTAATGATATTTTAAAACTAAATGTAACTGCATCGGCGGTTATTGACCTCAATACGAAGATATGACAAAATTATTTTCTGAATAACAAATAATACAGTATAGATCTCTTTTACGTAAAACTATAAGAAATAATTTTTCAATGTCACTGCGTACAATAGTAACATTTTACTTGTTTAACATATATTATTATGATAATTTTTACTATAATACATAACTTCACTGATGCGCAGAAGATAGCTAAAGTACTGATTTGTAATAATAAACTGTTTTGTTAACGCGTATCTTTACTACTTAAACAAGTGTAAAGACTTTAATATAATGTGACATGAAGAAACTCATTCTGAGTGGAGTTTCTCTCTACATTTGATGCTAAAAAGTATAAGCTTTAAAAAGATTGGATAAGTTCAAGGGCAAATAAATTTGACATTGAATTTGGCGACTCCGCATTACGTGACTAAGAAAGTATCCAAAATGATAGTTAGATCGATCGTCGACTCAGTTGGCTATTGTGGTTCTGTACTCGATGGTAGATAACAACTATTTATTCCGTACAGCCTAATCCTTAAATAAACTAATAAAAAAACTTGAATCGAATAACGTATGCAGTGCATATCCACTTTCTACATTAAAACCGATGAAATAAGTTGCAGGAAACACCAATCAGGATTTTTTTATTAAATTTCAAGGACGGTGGTTTTTCGGTTGCATGACGAGGTAAGCAGATACTTTTAACTACTTCACTGAACCCTGAAAGCCCAAAAGCTATTGCAAGTCATTAAGATATTTCCAGTTATCGTTTGTCCCATCTTGTACTTAGGCATGGAATTTTGTTCCACAAATTCATTCATTATGTCTGATCGTTTTTTACGTTGGAAGAATCCAGTGACATTTTAGCATCGATATTAAATATATTCGAATATCATATTATTAATGCGAAAGTGTGTCGTTTTGTCCATCTTAATTATTATTTTGAAACAGAAAAATACATACGATAGCGGTATTAACATAAACAAAGGTACTATGTATTTTTTAAGAATTCGTGACATATGATGGCATTAACTTTAAGTTTTAATTATTAATACATGTAATAAAATAAATTTTTTTCCGAACAGACCAGGATTATAAATTGGCCATATCTCTACACCTTTCATATTATAATAAATCACAGAATCTAATATCTATCCTAAACTACACCTCATTAATTAATCTGTGACAAAAAGCGCGCGAAGTGCGCGACCGTTGCGGTACCGTTCCGTGCGGGCGTTAACTTTTTAAATCTGGAATTCCATCCAGAGGCACTCTCCCGCCAAGAGACTAAACATGGCCGACACTCTTCATTTCTCGTATTTAAATACGATCTCACTGCTGTTCTTTGCTCCAAACACTTTGGCCGACCGACCGAAGTTAAAGAAAGAAAGGTTAACGAAATTTGTACTTCACCTATACTTTGTCTTGTTGAAGATTCGTTATAGATGTTGATTGATTAATTATTGTTTTTTATGAAACAATCTTTCCAGCATGTCAACAGCTAATTCGTTTTAGATGTGACTATACGTTGTAAGGAGACTTAATTATCTCTTAAAAGGGTAACACAGTTCTCGTTTAATATTATGCGAAGCGAACTTTATCTGACGACCGTTATTGACGACGTCACATCCTTATCTAAAAGATGATAACCTAGAGAATGCCCTGTTAAGTACGGTTATTTACAAACAGGTAACCCTTAATTCTACAGCATGGCGGTCTAAGCAAGTGAAGTCCCGCGGGACTTCGAACAGACACTTTTCCATATCCTGTGTTTCTGTCCTATACTAACGTCTTCCCGGTATTCAATACCAAAATTTGTTGTTCAGATGTGGGTTTGATGTTTGGGTCGTGTCCGGGCTAGACCAAATGTTCCCTGCGGGGGGCCTCGGCCACGGCGGACGGTGTAGTTAAAATTGTGAAGCGAGGACCACTCGTGCTCATCGCTATGTATATCTAGCTACGTAGTAGAAGCAGTAAGAGTATTTCTCTCGAGGGTCTCCTCATCTTTATAATATTTGTTTTCGGAGTAACCCGTTTGTTGGTCGGAAACAGTTTACAATGAGTTGAGGTGGGCTGCAGATAGCCCATATAGCAAAATCCTTTGCGTGTCCCAGTGGTTTCTTTTAAAAATGGTTTTTGCTAACAGGTACCATTACCGCTAACTCGAACTTTTTAGACGAAATATTATTATTCCCAGTCATATGTTCAGGTTGTTTGAGCAAATCATTGTAAAAACAACCTTACGTTGATTCCATAGAGTCAAAATTGCCCTAAAAACGGTAGTATCGACCATATGATTTCTGAGAAGCGATTGCCTATGTGTGTATAGATTTAACATGAACTGCTGTTTGAATATGAACTTTAATATTCTAATATAAAGCTCAATTTGACTCGAGGTTCCTTTATCGGTCTTAAACAGGATCGAATTCCCATATAATTTTAAATGACATTCCTTTTTGATAGTCCAATTGAACTTTTGACGTTATTTGCTTGCAATAAAGACGATATTTCTTTAGCCGAGTTGAATGGGGCCCGTTTTTAAGGATAATATCACCAGGGTGTGCCATAAATGGTAGAAAAATAACTACCATAATATATTTGTCAAGTAACTAAACACATACCTATATTTAAAAACACTAAGTATAAAATGCGGTAACTATTTTTTAAATAAATAAAACGAAAGTTTCCTGTTGATTAATACCCTGTCAAAATCGGTCTAGCCTTTTTGAAGATTAGCAAAAATAAACAGACACTGATTTTTTTGCTCTAAAGATAACAACACAGCTCAGTTTACTGTTTAAGAGCGTCAGGATAATAAGATAACATTGTGACTTGCAACAATATTATCAGTAAACAGACGCAGAATTGTGTCTGTCCCGATTGTAAATACATAGTTCTTATTCAACCAAGGTCTTACGTCATTCTTTAATTACTAGTCATCAATTTTTCTGTAGTTGTTTTGTAAAAAAAAATATGACAAGACACCGATATCTCATGTTGAAACTAATATTCGAAGACAGGTAATATTTTTAACATAGTTACTAGGTATTAATGGTATAAATATGAATATTAGTTGCTTGGCAATATATCAATCACCGTTTTTAAATATTTTCGGAATATTATTTCGCTTAAATTAATAGACTTTGTGTACATCGTATTTTAAATCTAAGTAAGTTTTTGAGGAAGTTTTGACGTCTTATTAAATATAAATATTCAATTTAAGCACATGCTCTACTCATATTAAATACTATACGTCATATACTCTTTATTTCATTGTTGATGACGTCGATTCAAAGAAGGAATTACAAATTTTGTAATTGAGCTTTGTGCTATTTTATGTATGATTATTTTATTAGGATATTTTAAATACTAAACTCATCTTATTTCCGATTCACAAACAGAATAAGATTATTGTCATCACAGTTACAATAAGATCTCTTCGTAAAACACAAATGTAAAATTTGACTATCTAGCTATGTCAGTTTCACAGGTTTTCTATAACTGGCCGGTTTTTAGACTACATATTGTACTATCTTCCGAGATTCGAACTACTACTACTACTATATTTATAATTAAAATATACTATGTAATGCGTTTAACAATTACTGGGCCACGTGTGCTTTCTGAAAATACACTATAAAAAAATATGTTAAGAAAAGAATCTTTTGACAGCTTTGTTTTTTGATTGTAGTCAATTTCATAATGTTACCTTCATTAAACTGCTGCATAGTATAAGAAAACTACCAAATTAGTAGAAAGCTACATTATGGTATCCCCGATCCTACAGGAAGGCGGGAGAGGCGAGGAATAAACGTTAGGGGGGTGAGCGGTTAATTTCATTCAACAATTCAGTCATCGTTCGACCGCGGCGGCGTATATACGTCGCTACTTGTGGCATTAAAAAAATAATGGACTAAGTGAATTGTGTAAAAATGTTCGGACAAACCAGTAAGAACTGCGAGATTAATTGCCAGTGCTCGGGGTAAGTGACAATATAAAAATTCTTATTACAGTTTAGCGCTACCTTAAATTATTTTATTTTACATCCTTGTTGGTTCGAGTCTTGTCAATTTTTTGTTAAATGTTAAAATTTGCCTCACGAGCTATAGTTAGCAATGACAATTGACACTAAGTTGAGCATAACAATAAAGTTAATTTTTGCATTAATAACCTCTAATTATTTTACGATTTAGTTTGAGGAATTTGACCTTAACCGGTAACTTGAAGTCGAAGTGTATATATTGTCAAGATATATATTCAGTTTTATTTATTTTAAGGCATAGATAGAGTTCGGCTTCAGTTGTTGATAACTATTACCCTAAAATGAGAGCAAAGGTTCTATAATTTACAAATTATAATCCTATTAACAAATTTCTTTTATTTTATTCTTCAGTGAAACGATTAAGCTTTTATAGGTTAGAAATGTCACTATGTCAAATGTAATTTTACGACGATCATTTGGTATTTTTAATAATTTAAAGGTTTTACTTAAATATATTATTATAAAACTTCCTAACCTAAGCTTACAAAATAGTTTCTTACTTTGCAGTACTTACCTAATAGATGTAAGGAACTATTTTTGTATTGTTGCGTGACAGCACTTTGTCTAAGATCTTACTTACGTTTAACCAACTCAATACATTGAATTTTTCAATTGATTTACAACGAAAAAGCTAGTTCTACTGCGTAAAATACATAAAAATGTCGCTCGTCTATGATTTTGTTGTTATGTACGCCAGCGCCATCTTTGAACAAACATTTACGAGATGAATTTGGGAGTACGGATTCTGTTTAAATGAATTAGGGATTTGCCTACGAAGACTTCGGGAAAAAGCTTAGGTTTTATGGGATACAAAGGATAATCAGCATATATGAGCTGATCCGGAAACAGACACGGATCGGTCTCTAGCTCTACCGACGCATCTACATGTTTACTTTTTTTTTATGTTTACTTCCTTTTTATTGACAGAACGTCTTTTTACCTCGACTTGACTGAATTTATCGTTTGCTAGCTGGTCCGGCAAACATTGATTTATTGTTTGCAAGATTAATATTATTTTAATGGAACTAAAACAAACATATTGATTTTCATAAAAAGAACATTTTTTCATTTATAGAAGAATCATTGTTTCATACCTTATGTTCGTGTACATTATTAAATTTGTAAGCAAACAAAGAAGTCACTTTGTTAGTGAAGGAGCTTTTTTGATAGGGCAATAAAAACATTCGATGATTGATACGTGACCTAGATAACACTGGACGTAGTTTGGAGAATATTAACTACTGACCACCCCGGTTGTCACCATAGCGTCTTGCATGGGTTTATCATTTTCAACATGGCGTTTTATCATCGCCCGTGTTTCATTGTAAGATTTTCTGTTTTCCGAAACGGACAAGTGGTTTTCAGGGGAACGGCATTTAAACGTACATAGCATTTTTTATGATAGAGGAGGACAGACAAGATCTAACCCACGACCCGTTTACTTAACCATACGTGTACTACCATTGGATGAACGACATTACAAAATTAATACAAACGCGACGTTCACGCGGACATAGTTGTAAAAAATGTTGAAGTCAGTGTGGTCTACTTAAAGTCCCGTTGACTATTACCGCTTGGGCGTTTGACTATGGTGTGGATAGCCATCGGTTCTATATAATTGACTTATATTTTCATAAAAATCCTCATTTTGTGAGTCTGGATTGTAAATAATTGTCATCCGAGTCTTGCTAATTTTTTTTTTTTTTTCAATTTCTTAAGGTCTAAAGCGAAAATAAGTCGGCAGCACATCTTGATTATATATTATATGATTGGGGTATTTGACCTTCCAAAAAGCGATCCTCGTACTTGGCTGTCCTCGTATGTCTTATATATGGCTCAATAAGCCATTGTGCAACGAAATGCTGTCCCAGCACAGTCATTACCTTAATGCTTTTAGCACAGAACCTGAACCGTCTGCAGTGGATCCAAGTCTCGCTCTTTCCAGGACACACCGCCCCACTTTTTTGTAGTAAATTTCAAAATATTATATACATTTGTTGCGATGTAAACCAAACGCTTTAGTATATACACACTAAATGTTTTCAAGCCCTTTAAGAGTAAGCTATAAGATTGTGATCATCTTGGTATAATGATATTAAATAATATGCTAGCAACACCGCGCTGTCATTAGCGGAGAATGCAAATGACTTTGCATAAAATTATGAATGAATGAAACTCGATACCATTTTATTGCGTCGTAAAAGATCGTTTCATTGACTATTTTATATTTGCACATTTTTAATTATTTCATTATTGTCGCGATCAAAGATGAAACTTTGTAAAAATGTTTTTAATCTTAATGTTATTCTTAGTCCGACGTTTAAAACTGTATTTTTTTTTTTTAATATGTAGTAAGGTACCATTAAAGTACAGACAAAATTGAAGTATCTGTGTAATGTATTTGTTTCTTCTCTTCTTCACATAGAGTAGCGTTATCGTCCGAAACAGAAGATGACATCATATATAATGTGATAACTTATTGGCTTGGCCCACTTTTGGCGGCAAAAAAATAATTGAAACGCACAATTATATTTGATAAAGGCGTCTCACTATCTAAGTGGCGGTTTATTACAAAGAGGCCATTGAATGGTTGCTTAATTTTACACATAAAGTGGTAGTTAGTGAAGTTTTTAGCAATACAACTTATGGAAGCAGACAAGTCGGATATTGCCTTTATAATTCCAGCTGTTGAAAAGAATAGCTGAATGAACTCAAAGCGCCGGCAGCATAAAAATACTTGTTACCGCAGCAATATTATATCTAATAATAAAAATGCTTTCTCAAAGGGCGAATAAAAAAAGTAAAACTGGAATAGACATTCTGTGGTCTCGTCGGCCATCTTAGATCGTTAATGTTCTTTATTTGAACGTTTGATAGTGTTGCTAGTTAATGCTGGTATTAAAATCCCGGTTATTGGGACATTTTCAACTCGCTGTATCCGGCGGTTTTTATCGTATGTTAAGAAGAGTAAGCTTAGGTATTGGATACATTAGTTAAGTTAAATTTGTTGCCCATCAATACTTTAAATTGCCGAAACCAGGCAATTTTACTTTCGCTTAGTGAGGTAATGGCAGTAATTGTCCCTCTGGATCGAATTTCAGGAAACGGTGAAAGTTTCTAATTGTGATAATTTTGTACAGTCAAAGGCAGAAAGTGTTTACAACTTCGTAAAAACATATATACAATTGCGATGATAAAGATTAGTAACAGAAGATGTAGGCACGTGTGGGTATATTTTGTCGGAAATAACATTTAAGTTTGTACTCAAAATTTATCCAGTTCTAATAACTTATTTAAGAATTTAAATGTCCTGCGATAGTTATCAACTAAGAAAAATCTTTGGTGCGCCACATTCATAACCATAAGCGAGTGATTTAATACTCTATCAATTGAAAACGCGCCAAGCGTTTTATTCTCGCGACTGTACATTTCATGACCACACGCATTGTTTGCGTTGACGACGGTCGAAAATTTTAGACGTGTTATTTTTTTACATCGGCCTAACTGAATTTATCTAATTTTTCTTATTGATGACGTATTCTGTAGTGTATTCGAGCGTTGGACACTAAATGTATCTGTCAAGAGAGAGCACCAAGCGAACAAGCGGACCCATCCTAATCGCGTCCCCTGTGCCCGCCGCTTGCCCTAACGCCTCACGTACGAGATAAAAAATCTTATGATGTAAGTTCGTTTGTGGCGTAGAAAAAAACGCTCTGAAGCCGGTTCCTAAGAATGTCGTAATGACTTCGCTATGGGAGTTGGTAACGCTTAACCGATGGCCGCGAAGCGTTTTCTATCTGACATCCACTTCATTGTGTGGAGGAGGTTCGATTCAGACGTTTCAGTTATAGCTGTAGAATTCATTAGAATAATAGTCCCAATTAAAAACCAAGAAGTGTAAGCTCGATTTTATCGAGATTCGAACCCGGGTCCTCCGGCGTCCGCGGTGAGCCGTCGGGCAGAGGTTGTTAACTTGCTAACCGTAGTATTTCCATTTCCGTTGCATTCACGGAACATATTAAATCGTAACGTCTTGTTGTCCAACGTAGCGTAACGCGACGTTACTTTTGCGTCGTTAGAACGCATATGGTGTTGTAACGTAAGAAATATACATATTCTATTCGTTGACTTGGGCCTCGTGTCTATCGACGATCGATCCGGGTTCGAATCGCGAGGAAACAATAGATTTTTCAAACTAGTTCACAAAGGCGATCAAATGTGTCTTATACTATATCTAGCTTTTTTAAATATTCGTTTTCTTTTTCGACACTCGGCCTATTAGCTTCGTTATTGCTTTTGCCCGTGTTTTTACACAACAACACTGAGACTACGAACCTACTGGTCTACGCAGACTCAACTTTGAAGTCCAAGTCGTTTTCTCTCATTTAAGATCGCCGTTCTTCAACCCCTATTCATCGCAGTAACATGATGTCGTATAACTCAAACACAACCTTCCTCATATAAATGACTTAATTTACTCCGTAAGAATTGGTCGAAACGGTCTACGGCTAATAAGTATACTTCTCACTATACATTCAATATCACAAACATACAATTTCACAAACCGTCGTCTTAATCGTTTGGGTTAAATCATTTTCCCCGCGAACCCAACGCAGTTCGTTTGCGGTTCTTTGATATTGTTCGTTATCAATCGATATTAAACGGTTTTGATTTTGCTACCCGTATAGGGGGTGGCATCTGTCGGTGTCATTGACCCGAGGGTGTAATCCACTCATGCGCATCGCATAGACGCTAAAAGTGTTTACTAGCTGTACCCCGTGTACTACTAGTTTATCATAATTTTTTTGTTAGATAGTTGAATAAAACACTTTTTCCATAAATATAGAGCCCTGGTCTCGCCCGCCGCAAAGCGTCCGAAGCGTTGGGCCGTAGTTTAATGACAGGTAACAAATATGTTTCGCGTTTTAAGCCGTTAAAAATGTTTAATGTGTACTGCTCGCGTTAACACATAGACAATAATGATTATTTCTAGTATTAGAAAATCAGTACAAAAGATACTCTTGTTAAATTAAATAAACTTTCGGGTTTTATAGGATCCATTTAATCTCTCAGATAAAATAAAAATCAATATTAATCAATCTCATATAATTTGAACCCTATAAAACACGAATAAAGTATATTCTTCTTTGACAACCCCAAGTGTAACAACCCCTAAGGCAGGTGTGCCACAGTACAGATAAACAGAATTTATTGCGATGTTTAATTGAGCTCTATTGTTTATTTCTACGCTAATATTTATGCCGAGACAGTATTTCATCGAGCAGGACCAGAATTTTTCATTTCAGCTCCGCGCAGTTTTTAACGAAATTTAATGTGTGCTTATAATTAACTCAACCTTCGAGATGCGAAAGGTAAGTCACCAAATCTTTCCATATTTTTTTTACTTGGCCAGTACTCAAACCGGATATTGTAGCGTCTACAGCATCCACGCGTCTATAGTCGTTGACCGGAAGCCGTTGATTCAAATTTCGATTGTAAATAGAAAGTTTCTTAACCATGGCGGCTCCGTTTTGACATTGACAGTGGACTGTGAAAAGGAAGAGTCAACATTGTGTAATCATTGGGTAGGTAATGTAAACGAGTTTTTGTATGTGATCGTTTCTGTCAAAAATAAAAGAAGTAGCAGAATAAAATGTCTGTTTCTTAAAGTTTTGCATGCAATCGAAAACAAAAAAATTAAATGATTACGTTTATTTTGACAATTTAATTCATTTATGTGTTAACTATTGTTTCTAAGAAAAAAATAAGTAATGTAAGTAAACCTTGACCAGAGCAAAGAACCTTGACCCTCGATTATTATCTTAAATATTCGGCCCTTCAAGAACGTACTAGAAATAAAAAAGTCAAAACGGGTCTACGCCTACCAAACCAGTTCTAACAAAAAGCTATCCGAACTTAAAAAAATAACTTGCATCGATCAATGCCGGAAAGAGGATGGAAAAATAATTGTATTAGTTTGTTTACATCCATTTACTTTTTACTTATCACACAATGTAATTTTATTTTCATATTTAAGGAAAAGAAATTAATCAGTATGGAGAAGTTGTCAGTGGTACAGAGTAGAATTTCTTTAGAAACGCTGAACTACCCTGAGAACTTGATGTACCAGAGGTTATGTATGTAGTTTGTAGTTAACCAAATAATTAGTTAACGACTCCTTAATATAGCTTAATTCGTAGCAGCTGCCTATATTTAAGAAATGACATCATTTCCGCCATTTTTAATTCTGTTATGTAGCAACGAGAGTCAAACCAGAACTATTTTTAAAGGGCATTGTATGTGTTGTTGTCATTGATTTCCCTCTCTAAAGCCATCCAGGTTTGGATTACTTAAAAAAAGTTATATAATGGTGATAATACTAACTAGTAGTAGTAGTAGTAGTAGCATTTAGACTTTTGTTACCAGAGCACCTTTTTTGACTTTAAACACCACATTATCAAACAGCTGATCTTTGCAAGGTGAACAAACTTTGCAGGTTGTTCATAGACAACAGAATCTGTGCGAATAAAAACTAGATCTGTGGAACGCTGCGTTCCCACATGATTGATTTAATATGGCGCGAAAAAATATCGTGTTGCTATCTATGGCTAGTCTTAAATGAGGTTTTATAACTCGTTTGTTGACTCGTGGAGATTTATCTAACTTCTTATCGCCATATTTGTTTTGACACTTAACTAGCTGCAGCCCTCGTCTTTGCTCCGTAAAATATGAAAATAACCATTTGTAAAGATTAACGTTACAAGACTAAATCATTATAGTTTTAGATGAATGTTTTTATTTATTTTACTCTACAGAGTAAAAGTGTAAACTTACCCTAATACCCTTTGTGGTACTGTCGCGCGCATAATTGATATAATATTTAGTTTTTTGCTTCTAACAATGACTTAAAAACCGGTTTCGAGTTAACCCTTTGAAGAGATAAATTTACAGGTAGATTATTTAAGTGATTCACAAGCTACTTTGCAAATATGCATATAGTTTTTTTTTCTCATTGTTGTCAAATAATATAATTTTCATGTGGAGTTTGCATTCTATAGGGATACTCCTATAGAATGCAAACTTATGTAAACTATCCAATAAAACTGCTGAAAAACAATCATCTGGATTGGCGTAAATTTGAACAGAGTTTCGCGGCTAATTTAGTCGTTTCATAGTTAAACATATATTTTTCAAAGCACTTGATTCCTCGTATATCCGTCTGGACTTATTGCCCACATCCTGCGTTGATAAAGAGTGAACAAACAGCGTCAGGTTGTTGAACTAGTGTTGACATTGTCGAGCACGTGACATAGGCCGGGTGCACATCCGCACAGCGGTTGGTCCCTCTTAACGGTCTAGGCGAGCTTAAAATAAAGCTAGGATGATTTTTACATAAACTTTCACGTTAAAAGGAGAAGCCTACTAAAATATGTGAGATAAGCTTTAATTTAGTTTTCTTTACTTCCCCCGAAATACTGAACGGACCGTGACGCAGGTGGGATTCGAACTCTGGTCTTTAAAGAAGCTCTACAAAATCTCGTGCATTAGCGTGTGAAAATCGTAAATATTCATAAAATATGTAGTGCAAAATTTCAGCTGGTCAAAAATACATCCTGGGAACTACGGGATTTTGCCCATTGTTCTCCTCTCACCCCCAAAACGAACCGACAATAGACAATCAGATGATCCAGATTCGCACGGGAATGCGTATTGTTAGATAGGTCGTGACCCCGAAGGGACGCGGAAGCTATGGAAATCGGGACCTCTATTGTCTATGCTCCCGTTACAATCGCAGCCTCCTTGCTGCTGTCTTCGAGACAGTTACGACATGGTCCTTAAGGTAAACCTGTGTGAAAAAGCAGTTATAATATTGGAGGACTCACAAGCACGGGGTCTACTTGTTAGTAGGTGACATACCTATTTTGGGTTTAGATATCCACTGCCCTACCACAGACTGAAAACGAAACGCGACACTACTACGATGCTTAATTAATGTGTCATAAGGAAACAATAATATCGCCATTAATTAGTGTAAATGGAATTATCAAACGGATGTATGTACACTGTCCCTATGCATGCATTTTCCGTTAAGTTATCAGCTTGCTTTTGTCAGAGCGACCTTTTGTAACAAGAGGTAACTAAGTTTAAATCATTGAAATTCAGCAAGTCTGTTCCGCGGTACACATTAAACAAAACACTTTCAACCGTCTAAAACGTGATTAAAACGGTGTGTAAATATCTAGTGTGCTACTTAGTACTTTACTGG
Organism: Leptosia nina; assembly: GCA_963661955.1. Lineage (NCBI taxonomy): Eukaryota > Metazoa > Arthropoda > Insecta > Lepidoptera > Pieridae > Leptosia > Leptosia nina. The sequence continues at coordinate 717,328 of CAVLEF010000277.1, forward strand.
ATGAAGTCATAAGTTTAGTTGCACAATGGCCACATTTATCATTGTAACTTGAACTTTTTAATGACCAGGATCTAACTGGGTTACGACCATTAATTTTATCCAACGAAATGAGGTCATTCGCTGAATTAGAACATATGTAGATTACAGTGCGATATTGTGTGTTAGCGGCGTCCCGCGAAACTCGAAAAAGCATTAAAAAGTGATCGTTTGCCCCTTTCTGTACCAAACTGAACAAGTAGCGTTAAGAATTCGACATGATCCATAACTTACAATCTCTGCCAACAAAATTGGATTTTTATGATGTTCCTTAAATTTAATTGAATGCGCGAAAGTTCTCGGGTTCGTCGTCGCAAGGGTTCCTTCGAGACCCTGTGCACACAATTTTGCATTCGACACCTTTATATATAAACGCGTTTTTTTTTCTTTCTTTCAATCCATACCTAATAATTACTTAAAGAATTGCTCTCATAATAGACTAAAGTTGTACTGTATTTCCCTTATAATACGGTTCGAAATCGAATAAACAAAAGAGGGGTGCGCCAGAGTGCAGTTTTAACGGTTAATTAAGTCGGCATTGTTTGAGTTTTGAACGTTACTCGCCTTTTGTCTATGGGCGACTGATACCACTGAGTTCTGTATGCAAGATCGTCGACCCATATATCTACATATATTGTTTTGTGCGCCCCGCAGTTACTCTTTTGTCAAATTTCAGACTGTACCATAAGTCCTAACGAAATCGGTCTAGCCATTTACAGCGCGAAAAATTCTCAACAAACATTACAAATTTCGCTATTAAAACTTAAAACAAAGACATTATCTATTTTGGTGGAACTCTCAATAGTGTATATTTTAATTTAGCATTTTTCCTCCTGCGCGGCAAATAAATACGAATTAATTTTTATACTTTGGTTTAAAGCTACGCATGTCTACTACTAGAGCAACAACAAGTGTTTTATTAATCAAAACAAAGTGTGGCCTGTTCCAATTTAATATCTTGGTCAAGGATGAAATTAGGGGCATAGAGAACTGTTCATACGTCAAAACCATTTTGTAACGGTTTTTTCGTTAAGATTGTGAACTATAAACGGTATAAAGATGGTGAATAGTATAAAATGACTCTCAGTATTTTCACAAAATTATATGAAAATAAAATAGAATCCAGAAGAGGTTTGCCCCTGGATTCGAACCGAGATCCTCTCGCGTTCCATGCAATACCAGCAGTACAAGTAACCACTGATGTTGTTTTTTTATCGGCCCGTCAGCACTGGCAGGAAGTATAGACAAAAAAGACAATTATCTCAAGTGTGGTCTTGGTTCGAAATTCGATTTGTTCCACGTGCATGCCTCAAGGACAGAGATTAGATGCGCAGGAGTGGCGGAGGAGCTTTGATATTATTTAACGGTGTATGTGCTTCAAATAGATTAGGAGCTTTTAAACGAAATAGGATTTTTAAGACGCTCTTAGGTTGTTAGGGACGTTTTGCGACCCTACATGTTATAAACCTAATATTAGCTACAATGTTTTAAATAGTTTACTAAGAAGATATTTAAATCTAAAAAACAATATTCTTTGTGTTTGTCTACTACCATGTGTACCACAGATTATCATTTCGAGTTCGATCCCTGACTTGTACTAATTAGAATTAATATAAATTCAATCAATAAATAACTGGTATTTTCGTTCTGTAACGGTGGCTTTGGTAAGAAGACGCTTCGCACAGTCATGGTCAAGGCAACAAATCGGCCCTTATCTAATATCGACTATTAGCATATTTATATCTATGGACGATGGACGTCTCCTTTAGGTCGTGTAGCTTTTCTAGCTTCCGATCGAAGGATAACCTAAATATATAGATGCTGCCAACTGAACTGTGCACGCATATATGCAAATTGAAGGTGAAATATAAGTTAATCGAATTAGTTCACATCTGCCATGCATACGCCATATGGCGGTTAGCATATGCCACGCTTTGGGGGGGTCTTAACACCAAATTAGTGTTAAGTTTTAAAATAACCTAGCTAACTTTAAAACGTGGAAATTATCAAACTTTTAAGGTAATTTATAAAAGAAGGCTCATTTGAAATTTGGCGTTTTTCGAAAGATTTCCGGCGCCGAACTTTATTTAAAACACATGCTGAGCTCAAGTGGTCCAAATGAAGGATATAACAATCGCAACATTAGGCAAAGTGACCCCAAGCCGCGCAGGAAGACGTAGTTTAACGCTCGCGTGGAAATGACGTAATTGCGCTTGCGCACGCCCGATACTATCTGTCGAGTGCTATTTCCTTAGATATAAATGCGATAAAGATGTGTCCAAAGCAATTGAGCGAGATCTTAATTGGTTGTTACTTCGTTCTATAAGTCCTTTCATCAGATCAACCATACGCTGATTCTATAAAAGCTTACGAGAGAGGAAACGAGCTCCCCTCCGTAAGACAATACGAGTCACTTGAGCCGCAGTTCCTCTCCTTACCGCATCCGTGCCCGTGAGCTGGCGTGGGTGTCATGTAACTATGAACCGAGAGTTACACAAGCGGAGAGACACACCAGTGTGGTGTTACTCGTGTTTTGAGTGTAGGCTAATTAATAGTCGTCCTCTCAAATCGTTTTCGCCCCTAATATTGAAACAAGCGTAGAACGAGAAACTATTATCGTAATTTCCGAGATAAGTCCGTTCAAACATGAAAGAAACTTATCTTTGCTCAATATCAGTGTAAATCCATTCAACCTGTTAAACACCACATTTCCAAAACACATGTTAATTGAACGAAAGTGAATAGGTACGACATAGAGACACGTGCTTCCGCTGGCATTCCTTTGTGCTCTATGGAATTTATTATCTGTTGTCCTTTGTTTCAAAGATGGCGCATTGTGAGACGGGTTGCCGCCATTTTATAACGTATTATAAAAAATACTTTAGTAAAAACAGTATTCACTGCGTTATTATTTAGACGTAATTCATTACGTTGTTGACTGGGAAACGGAGCTTTTTCTGTGAATGAGAAAAGTAAAACTTTTTATAACAACTTGTTTACAGTAGGCCATAAGAGGTAGGAGCAAAACTGGGAAAATCGCTAAAATCGAGAAAGAATAATATAACACCGTGTGCATCATTTGAGAGTCACTTTTGTTAATAATGAATAAATAAGCCTTCTTTTAGTGTCCGATAAAACACCACCAACAAAAGCAAAAATACAGTCTTTTAAGTCATTAAATAAATAAATAAAACAAAGCGTTATTATGTGAATGAAGTCTCTTGCACATTCAAAATAGATTGTTAATATATCTACACTTTGATAGTCCTTTTTTGCGAGAGCAGATGTCTCGGTAACCGATAACAAATTGAATGATTTGTTGTTATTGAATCGGTTTGTTGATTAAAAGGTCCGATTAAGGATCTTAATTTCGATTATAAATTATACGTTGACACGTAGTTTTAGTTGGATGTGCTCCGCCCTCGGGTAAGAAATAAAAACTCAGCGGTTTGTAATAACGATGACACAAACTAACTTGGTAATATTAGCTAAGTTAAGGTAAGGTAATTTTCAGGTCAGTAAGTTTTACTTTGCTTTCACTTTCATTTTTAGCGCAATCTAGCTGCGTAACCGTACGTCGCTCACAGCTCACACGGCTGGTGGTTAGTTGTAGCTTCGAGTCCAGCCTGTGTCGGTGTCATTTTTTCAGTGAAGGCCGTCAGTCGGCGACCTCGGACAATGAGCAATTATACGGAAGCATCCCCCGATCCGCGTAAGAAATCGGCGGTACACAATGCGCTCCCCCAATCGATAGCCAATTGTCTGATAAGCCGTTACAATCTCAGTGTTGCCAGCGTCTTGATCTCAGCTGTAGCAGATGTTGCCATCAGCTGCCGTGGCACGCGACCATTGTTACCTTTGACCGGAGGGTATTCACAACTTTCTTATCACGTTAAGGAGGTCACTCGACGGTGAGACGTCGCGGAGCGCGGTCGTCTGTCGTGCGTCTTGTTGTATCTTAAAAATGTATAAGGTGGAATTTTAAATTAAACTACCTTCGCGTTCTGTTTTATAAGTCCAATATAGTTTTTAAACTTTAAAGTTACACAAGTTTTTATTGTTTTCAAGTTAATTAGTGCTTAAAAATGTTTGATTTCTTCGAGTGCTGTTTCAGAGGAGTGCATACGCGGTTTGTAATTTATAGTTAAAATATATTAGAATTTAATTAAACCAATAACAGGTATTTCTAATAATACTAAAATTCTAAGTAACGATTCTGTCATTGGAACTATTTCACAAATAATAATGTTAAAGGTATTTCAAGAAAATTACAAATAAAAGGCTTTCATTGACGCTATGTGTTCAATTAATGTCAAGATCTTTGTAATGAATAAATTTTATCACATAGTTGCATAATAACTGCTCTTTTCAACCTACTCTCCAAACAAACTACCGCCATAATTATTGAATTGTCAACTATTCAATTGACTCTTACGCGCGGGTGTTGCCAGTACCCTATTGTACTCCCCCGTGCACGTGCGCGAATTCATTGCGTTTTTTTAATATCAGGTGCTCGACGCGTGCGCAACGCAAGCTGTGTTGCTATATTGGTGCGGAAGTGTTTTTTATTAGGATATAATTGCTTAAAACCTCTACATTTGTGTCTAAGTCTACTCTTTGACCGATGCATCCGATTTTGTAGATCAAGCCAGATAAGTAAACTACTTTTTCTCTCTTAAAAGATATGGATGTACCCGTAATAATTCACGTATGTTTATACCTATTCATTTTTGATTTTACTTCTTTCCTAAGCACCGATTTTCAATCATCAATCTCGCATGCAGCCAGTGTCAAATGTGTAAAAGGACATTCGTTTATTATTAAAATGATATTCCCGGCATTCGAACCCGTAACCGTTCTTAACTTAAGCACTGGATCCACTCTACCCCTGCATCGCTGCACCCTAAATAACGGATTTATCGATTCACTTCACCCTCGGGGTGGCTACGCCGTTATAAACCGTTACTTTGATAACGAAATGAATTATGTGCTGCCGTGGTGATATGGCGTTACTGCTAACGACTTGACTCGGCAAAACTTCTTTTATACCTTGTACTAGAAAATAAACCATTTTTTTACGGACTAATGTATGTTTATCATACGAAAGTATTTTTTTAAAGACAATCTTATAAATACACAATAATTACAAAAATCTATGATATCTGGCGGGACTCGAACTCACGACCATTAGCGTACCGGTACTATCGTATCATCGTTTTATGTTCGCACATGTGTTACGTACCTTCGGGGAGAATAGAAGATTTTCTATAAATCTGATTTTCAAATAAGTTGGACTAAATTTTAAACCTTAAACCTTAACTGCGACTTCGTTTGCGCGGATATTAACTTTCGGCAGATATTTTTCTCCCCCATTAGTCAAAGAAACACATTTTGTTGGAAAATGGGAATGACCCCGTCTTTTCTTTCGTACCAGACCTAATGAAAATTTCTGTTTTTCCGATTGACTTTATTGACATGTCGTATAGAGTTCTGTACTGTGTTATTCGTTCATAGTTTCCGCAGGATTCGAATCCTTGGCCTCTCGCGTAACGCATTTTTGGCAACAAATTTAACCACTGAATTACAGAGGTGCTCTAAATAAACAAAAACAATTTTCACGCTGCCATCCACTTTAACACGTTTTTGCAACGTGCATTTAAAATGTTCCTTTTCGGCAAGAAGAAGAACATAGCTACAACCGACTTTGTCTTTTGCTTTTGAGCAACATTCATGTTTAATGAAAGAAGCTTGATAGTAGGCGATACGTGGCAGAAATTATTAATTTAAAATATAGATGAAGGAGGTCCTATGTTAAATACTGTCTATAGTTTACGCGAGTAGTACACATTTAAATAAAACACTTTAACGGTTTAAAACGCGATATATTAGTTAAACTTATTTGAAAATTATTTTTAAAAATAATTTTCAAATAAGTTTAACTAATATATCGCGTTTTAAACCGTTAAAGTGTTTTATTTAAAGGTCCTATGTTCGTAAAAAATGTGTGCGCAATGTCTGTAACGCCTATTGCGCAATTTCCTCGTCAGTACTTTTTTCGTTGTTGAATATCCTTTGACCTTTGCGGGTTCTTCGCTTCATTTGACACATGTGCACAGCGGTTTGTGATCGTTAGAGTTTCCGATTTAACGGTTCCTTTCTAAAAATAGATGTTCAACCGCACCTGTCTAACAGATTTTTTACATTATCCGTGAAAGATTTCCTTCGGAGGAATTCAAAGAACGTACATTCTTCAATATTGGGGACCACGTGACACTGGTATTTATTCGTGTTACTATGTTAGTGTTAGTTAGCTTCTTCGCAAGTTCGCCCCTGTAGCCCAGTCCAGTAGTGAGCACAAGGTTGGTATCTCTCAGTACGCGAAATGTGGCTCGGAATCGTTTAGGGTTAAAGGGACTGCTCTATTATTTTGTTTTCCCGGAATAATCAATTTAAAAAACGAACACGTCATTCGCCAGACCTGTCAGACGTGATTTTTTCTACAAAAAATCGGATTCTTTGTATAGCAAAACCGTTACGACCCTTGCACTGATAAGAATGTGCAGTTATTGTTGTCGGGGACCGACGGAAGGGGCAAGACGTGTTCCCGAAGAGACGTTTATTTTTATCCGTTGCTAACGTACATGTATTCCCACCCGGGTTCGCTTGTTCGATACATTTCCTGTACATACATGCATAAGTCGTTGAAAGATCTACATAACAGTTTGTAAATGCAAAAGTTTGTGAGGTCTGCAACCTGGTAATCACAAAAGATTAACCCATTTTGATACAATTTATTTAATACTTTAAAGAAATATCGAGCGATTAAACGGCCTCCCCGTTAATCAGAAAAAAAATTATATTGTTCGTAGGACAAATAATGTAATTGCAACAAAGTCGGTTACTCACTTATCGAATATCGACGATATCCGTTAGAAATGAACGGTTGAGATCTGTTTAATTCATGATTTCGCCCCAAATCTTAATGTGCTGTATAATATCTAACCGACTTTAAGGGATGCATCCTCCGTGTGCATATTTTAATATTAAGCAGGCCATCTTTGTACCTCACTTTGTATAATTGATTTATAAAACTTTATATAATATATTTCTCTGCTACAATGAAAATATCTGCGCTAAAATAAAGAATAAATAATTTTTAACTACATACTTTTATTTACGTTACGTTACGTTTACGCGAGTAGTATACATTTAAATAAAACACTTTAACGGTTTAAAACGCGATATATTAGTTAAACTTATTTGAAAATGATTTTTAACTTCGGCCCGACGTTTCGGATGCTTTGCGGTCACGGGGAGACCACGGTTGCTGTTGTTTAACTAATATATCGCGTTTTAAACCGTTAAAGTGTTTTATTTAAATACATACTTATTTTTAAGTTGTATGCTGTATTTTTAAGAAAGACATTTTAATTCTACGTTCTAGCACGTCGTATTTAAGAAGTAATTAATTTTATTTGTTACTTATTGACAAAACATAACACGGGGAAAGTTTTATCTGTAAAAAGTTTCAAAATTTGCATTAGCTACTTTTCGGTCACACGTCACCCGTACGTCAGTGTCATCGACATATGTTAAAGCGCGCGAAACGGTTATCTAGTTTTCTACTCTTCTCTAGTCATTCGTAAATGTTCTAGACATGTGTCTGAACAGTTACAAAGCACTGTATGTCTGTTTGCTTAGTGTAAATTCTCATAACCTTTGTCGTGTGAACTGTGAAAACTTGTTTCGATGATCGATATTAAAAAACTATTGTTAAGTTTTTGTTAGGAGATAGTGTGGGACCATTTTTAATAAGGGGTGTGATTTACCCTTTGACGTCAAAGTCGGGTGAGTCGGGTGAGAAATTTATTTAGCTACGTAAAGGGAAGATAATTCTCGCGCTGGCATTGAACAAAATAAAACCACGATCGCGAAATGAAATAATTCGAATTGCAGATGCTTTCAAGTAAAGCTAATGAGTTCAGTTAAGCCCCGGTTACCTGGCCTAGGACAATTTAAATAGAACTTTTTATACCTAACATTGGCACAAACAAAATAATACATATTTTTGTGTTTAAATTAAATGTAGTTTAACAAGCCAATCACAAGTCTAACATGTTTATTATATGAATGATTTTAGATTTGCGATTTCATCTATTACAAATTTAAATATTATTTTTTATATCTTATTTCATAATATATGCATAAATTACAAAATAATATGTCACTAGTAATTAAGTAATTTTTCTAAATATTGTTTATTACTTGGGTTGCCACGATATTTAATTTGCATTTTCTCCTTTCAGATTAATAACAGAGAACTTTAGAATTAATTCTGGCAACAATGCAACAAAAAGGAAGCAGGAGGAAGCACTCGCATATAACTACAAAGTCAAAGTAAAACCACACTCGATAGACTTCACACAGCATCCAGCAACACCAAATAAATCCATAGATACACAGAAGACTTTCTGCCAAACACCAGAAAGGAAAGTTCTAGGTGAACTTCAAAACTCACGGAACTTCCAATCACCGAGGCATCATTCTCCACTAAGTGGAATAAATAGGATTCCAAATTCTCCAAATATTTCTAACTCCCCTCGGATATCACATATTTCAAATTCCCCTAAAATCTCATATATGTCCCACTCACCTACAATCTCACAGATTACCTCTCCTAGCATTGCTCATATTTCTAATTCTCCTACAATATCAAGGATTTCAAACTCCCCCAGAATTTCACATGTTATTAACTCGCCTGGACTATCACGGCTTTCAAACTCGCCTAGTATCACACGACTAAAGAACTCTCCAACGACACCTCTTACCGCAAGCAGATTTTCTCCAAAACCTCTATATCTTAAAGACTCCCCTGCAATGGAAAGATTGAAGTCTCCCCTAGGTAGAGAAAGAAAGAGAAGTAAAATATCAAAGATTTTAGAAGAAAGAAGTAGGTTCAGAGCAAATAAAGAAAATGATAATTTTCATATAGAAGAGGAAACGCAAGATTGTATGTTTGGATATGAGAAGAAAGATTGGAGTATGTCTAAGGTAAAAATCTTTATTAAAAGTAAACTTATGTTGTCTTTTTTCCTGTAGAAATTATGATCAGTGGGGCCAATCCGCATTGGTCCTACTAAAGCACCAGTGTATGGTTAGACGTAATCTAAAATCTAAAATATTTTAATTCCAGCTGAACTTTTCTGACATCAAGAAAGAGAAATACGACACTGACATCTATGTCCCAGAAAACTCTACTACTCTGGAACCCGATTTGGATGTTCTTCATGATTTGGAGGAGGAATTTGATGCTAACAACTTCGACCAATGCACTAAGTACGAGATAATATCAACAGATAGTCCAGATATAATATCAGCTGGACGCACCAGTTCTAGGAAAGTAAATCAAAAAGACTTTGTCTTCGGGGCACCTCTGTCTGACAACGAAACGTCAACCAGTTTTAACCGCCCAAGTAGTTCAAGAGCTTTAAACTTTGAAAGAAGAGTAGAAAGAACTAAGTCTAACAGAGCATTGAAATTTGACGATGGACGAACCAAATTTGGTAGAAATTTAAATTTCGAGGACTCAAAATTGTCAAGTAGTGAACAAAGTTTTGATTTCAATTCAAAGACAGAATTAAGTTTTGAGATCAACAACCCGGGACCTTCAAGTAGTAAACAAACTAAATTTGAAAAGAAATTAAACTTTGACCAAAATTTGTCCGGTAATGAAGAAAGTTACGATTTCAATCAAAGATTAGAGTTTGACAGCAATTTGGGATCTTCAAAAAGAATTTTGAGTTTTGGACAAAGCCATGTTGATAAGAAACAAATTATAGAGGAAAGTTTCGATTTTAACAAACGCAAAAGTTTTGAAGATAGCTTCGAGTTTGCTTCTCCCATGACAAATTTCGAGGACAGCACTCCAAAGAAAAATTTCTCAGTAAAAAAATCCCTCAAATTCACCGATAGTCCTAACTTTGAGAGGCAGAGCAGCATCGGCTCTATGTCGCAGTCCCCTGCCAGTACACGTTCTCCATGTACTATATCAAAGAAATTCACTTCGGAATCTATGGAAAGCGGGTTCATATCTGAGCTTGAAGAACCCTTCTTGGAGATGGAAGAAATGTCGAGTTCCCCCAAGATATTGGATTTCAGGAAGTTGCTGTCTGGGGATATCAAGGATAACTTTAGTATTGGAATGAAACCAGTAAGAAGTTTAAGTAAGCGTGGGATTGATGACTCGTGTGGTACTAACAAGAGAAGAAAGTCTGAGACGAGTCCTGAAATTGTGAGACCCGTGCTCCAGAGGGCGTTCTCGGAAAACAACGCGTCCATTATGTCCGCTCTGGCTAGATGTGAGTATGGGCTGTTTGTCCTTCGATTATCTTTTTTTATTTGATAGAAATTAAGTGCTAAGTAGTTGCTTAATATTGACATAAGAATAAAATACTCCTACAAATGACCTTTTTCGTATTTCAGCTGTCTCAGACTCCGAATTGATAGGTGATTTCTCCCTGCCTTTCGCTCTACCTTTGACTGCCGGAGACCATTCGGACCTCAAGTCTATCTCCTGTGACACCTTGGCCAAGTTGATCAAGGGTGACTACTCCGAGAGCATAAACGATTTTCAGGTTAGAACAATATACACTAGTCGTTGTTTGCACATGAGACTTCATTAGGAATTTAATAGAGAAAAAATAATTATAAAGAAATTTTTTCTCTATTAAATTCCATGGAATATTAAATATTTTAATATTCCTGCTTAATCTATAAAACATAGCATAACATTACTCTCTACTCTTCCCCAGGTGATAGACTGTCGCTACCCATACGAATACGATGGAGGTCACATATTGGGTGCAGTCAATCTCTTCACGTCAAACCAGATCCTGGAACTAATTAAGAATCCCCCGCAAAGGCTCGACAACAAACGAAGCATCTTGGTTTTCCACTGCGAGTTCTCACTCGAGAGGGGGCCAAAGTTGTAAGTTTGAAAAATAATTAAACAATCTAATATCTAAATTCACTTGAATAGCACTCGTCGGGATGTTTGTCATGTTTTTCTAAACGCCTAGGCAATTTTTAGACTAGCTTTCCGAGAGTGCGTTTCGTCGAGTTTATTTCACGTAAGCAATATTTAGTAGACGTTAAATTGAATGAGCAGAAATACCTTCATACATTTAGAACAATGAAATTTCTTTTCAGATCGCGGTTCCTCCGGTCCTCGGACAGGGCGAAGAATCAAGAGAACTACCCTTCCTTGAACTACCCGGAGATATACCTCCTGCACGCCGGGTACAGGTCCTTCTACAAGAGCTACCCGGAGCTGTGCTCGCCCGCGGGCTACACCGCCATGTTGGATCCGCAGCACAAGCATTTGTTGCGCAAACACAGATCGTTACAACCGGCCGGAAGGAGGAACCGACTGCTGATGTAGCGCGTGTATACGGGGCAAATAGGGGGACGGTGAAAAGGGGGGCAAGATACAAAGTCACATTTGTAATTCTAAACTTAAATCTGTAAATATGTTGCGCCCTATAGATAAAATAAACAGCGAAAAATTCAAATATACTGTAAATTATCTATTAATATGCGCATCGCAAAGTAATGTGACTAATTATCTTAAGTATAGTTCTTGTAATGGAGTGACATGTACAAAATGCCATATTACTATAAGAGAGATCCCACCTTTAGATTTAAGAAATTATGCAATATCTTTAAATTAAGGCAAAATTATTTAAGTTCAAATACTACGTTTTAAGAATTTCGAACTTAACCGATTATGAGAAAAATTCGCGGATTAATTATTAAATTGTAAATACTTTGTACATTTTTGCGTCGTGTATGTGTTTCGCGAACAGATGCAAAGCTGTGTCCGTTTCATTGTATGAAAATATAGTCATAAGTTTTTTTATATTTATTGTTTATGCACTTGGCCATTTCAATTTCGCCATACCAAACCAAAAATATTCCATCGTCATGGATATCTATGAATTTTTATAATATTTTTCGCGACTTTCGTCAGACGGGCTTAGGTTCGATTTTAGGTGTTAAACGACAATTTTGATTGCATTTATTAGTTTAGTGTGTAATTAATAATTATGATAGTTTCTTTTTTGAACATCTATGATATAGAGAAACCTCACATGAGAGTGTCCCGTCCCTAGGCTCCAACTGGGGCGAGGGACGACGTTTCTTGTTCGTTGCCGAGACATGGCGACTCTTAAAGCAATATAATTTACGCTTGTACTGTAATTAAGGGAAATAAATTTTATTTTACGTTATTACATGTCGTTTGAACACGTCGTTAATTTTTTAACCTTTAACATTCAGCTCACTTCATCTTGCGCCTAATGTTGACTATTTCTGAAGAATTCCGTTAATCTTAAGATTTATATAAGGAATGGACATCCATTCTCTCGTCCATCATCTTTCGAGAAAATTATTTGAAATTTGACTGAAACTGAATTTAGACCTGTCGACATTAGCCGTTCGTAATCGCAGAAAAAAATCTATGTGTTCAAGTGACATCTGAGTTTTTCCGAGTTTCCTCGTGAAATGTACGCTTATTAGTTGTTAATTGTAAATAGTCTTCTACCTAAAATTATCTTTATCCTTTTATACGACCTAGTTTAGGTGTGCACTCGCTGGCTAATAATTGGAAACGGTTACACCTCGATTAAATCTTTTTAAAATGCTGAATACTGTAGATTTTGTAACACTTAATGGCCCCACGTCTGGACATCACTAATGTAATGTAATACTATTTATGCGACCGTTTCTAAATATGTGAAAGCGAGGGTAGTTGAATTTATAAAAGCCTTTCGTGCTGATATAAACTAAAAACAGTTTTACGGTAGTTTGGATAAAATTTTATATAGTTTTTGGTTGATTGATGCGATTGTTGTATTATATTCGTTGTGATATTGTTGAATCGACCTTTGGTTGAAAACATGTATTCTTAGTCGAACCCTATTTTTTATATAAATTATTTATTCTCCATAACATGGTATTTTTGTGTGTGAAATCCACATTAGAATTTAACCGAATGAATCAACCGAACCAAAAGATCGGTTCAACATTATTTGGGTTTGTCATTTTGTCTAGATGCCATTTTATCCAAAGGAATTTGTATTTCGGAGTTTAATTAATATATCGATATGTAGATGTTCTATTCATAGACTCTTTAATTTGTACAAACATTTTCAAATAAATTATGGAAAAATACATGTTTTATTCTTAAGGCTTAAGAGCGCTCTCTGTGACTATTGTGAAGTTCGTCTTTACTTTACTTAAAAAATTGTTTCAATAAGTACTGGTTTTTCCTAAATAAATCCACAAATGGCAACACTGCACACTGGCATTAGACCGCTGTCAGGTTAATACGTTTGCAGTTTCATGTCTGTCCCATTAAATTATACTTGTGCTGTACTAGCTGTTTTAGTAAGTGTGTCCCCGCGTAAGTCCTTTCCATTTGTTGTTTATATCATACAGTTCACTAACTGCTTTCAAGGCGCGTCCCTATTTACACAATACATCATTACCATAGGACCTAATTTCTATTAGAAAAGCCCAATTTGTATGGTGCTGCTCTCCTCAAAAGTGTTATACCCATATACAAATATTGTGTCTAAAACCAACCATAATGATGTTGCTTCCTTTTGACTGGTTTGTTGAATAGTGGGGGATTAAATGAGGAACAGCTAATAATAGTAGAAGTATTCTATTTTTTAAATTACTACATATTAACATAAATTGGCTAAAAATCAAAATGACTAGGACACAATGAAAAATAATTGACATAATTTAAAGTCTATGTACTCTGAAATAAATCGACGACACAGATGATGCACGGTCTAACCAGTTTTTATTAATGTAAATGGATTTTTTTTTAACCATCACGTGAAATGAATAAGTAACTAGCATTAAAAAGGTCTTAAACCCTACTGAAGTATTTGATTTTGCTGTTGAATCAATAAGATAAATAATATTAATCGCTTCACCGTCTAATTCTCTTCTTCGACGTCCGCACGCGCCTCTGTCTCTTCTGGATTTTCATTAATCACTTTCTCATCGAGTGACGTTTTTGACAATTGACGCAGTATCTTCTCGAAGATTTTCGGCGCACTCTTCGTGTTCGGCAACGAAATGTCAGTCTGTGTCGGTACCGTCTCGCATCTCTTTTCCTCTTTGACCTCCAGCGGTAGCGCTGTCTCTTTCAGATTCAACGACAGTGACTTTTTTCTTATTTCTTTCTCTGGATCTATGGTATCTATATCTTGCTTTAGCAAATCTCGTTCTTTCGATTGTCTCTCCATAGCTTTTGTTAGTACGTTGCCTAAAATATGCGTGCATTTTATTATATTTTGTGTTTCCCGGGGGGTTAAATGCAACCCTTCGTTCCGAATAATATAGTTAATGTTACTGATATCTTCTGGTGAGCGTTTGAGTGCTTCGTTGGAGAGATCTGAAATGTTTTATTGGGTACTTTTAATTTAACTTCTTAAGTTAAAAGGGGAAATTCAAGAAAGGTTGTATTACCCAAGTCCGTAAGATCAAAGTCCTCGGTGCGGTAGGGCGTTGGACATTGGTCGTAGTATCTGTTGATGGGGACCCTTGCCAACGAGTTATTGTAATTCGCCCAAAAGTTACTCCATTCGCCTGGAACTTTCGCTTCAGACTCTTGCCAGGTGCTCACGCAGCAACTAGAGGGGATATAAACCTTTTAACGCTCGTGCCGTATTTTTTTTCAAATGTTAAATGACTTGAACCTTCTATAAGAGGGCTTATATTTTAGTCTTCTAAAACTATTAATTATTTCTTTGTCAGAAACTTCAAAAAGTTTCCCGCCAATGAAGAACAATATTATATCTCTGTCTCAAACAAAGTATTAGGTATACAAAAATCAAGAAACCTGTCAAGTAAATCCTGACTCCTGGATGACATCATGGTGTCTGGTGGGAATTGGACGCTCTCACTCGAAGAGGGAACTGATATTGGAGACGCGGAGGAGCACTCCATTTCGGTGCTCATTGTATGCCTTAAACGAACGAATGAGACAAAAGAACATATAATATTCATTTAATTATAGGTATTTATATATTAAATGTGTTTCACACCTATATGTACTACCGCTTGACTTATAGCTATCGCGACTAAAGGAACTCTCCTTGCTCCTGGATTCCATGGATTTGTTATGTTTGTCTGTCAATACACTCTGAATCAACCGCCTGTGCACCTTCTTGGGTGTCGACGTCGTGAACTTCTTAATTCCGTATTTGGAATTTGTGTCCTCAAAATCCGAGACCTGGCACAAACGTTAGTTCAAGAATTAAATTATCTAAGAAGTAGAATTTAAGATTTAGATACAGTACGTATGAACAAGTCTTTGTTCAAATTGACCAGTAATTTATTGAATTAACTCATTTAATGAATGAAAAAACCCGAGTGTTTTCAAATATTACTTGTGACAAATCCAGAGAGAGGTCATCTTCCAAGGATGCCTCTCTGCTCTTCTGAGTAATCTTCTTTGGCGAATCGACTCTCTTCTTGAGCAGGGATTCGGTGGATTGGCGCCGGTGGTAGCCGCCCGGCAGGGAACTGGCTCGCTCGCTTCTACAGTACAATTCATTGATATGATTTCGTGGTCAAAAGATTTAACATAAAACGCTTAACATCAAACTTACACTAGATACGAAATTTTGAAATCTAATATAAGTAAATAGATTATTTAATAACAAGGCACAATGGACGAGAACTGTCGAGGTCCTAAATGTATTGCGCGAAAAAGCAGATATTTTTTACAGTCCTCGGGGTGAACTCTCAAATACATTAATGTTTATTTTGAGTTACGATATAAGATAGTATGATTTAAGTTTATATATTTTTGTTCTATCATATATATATTGTTTCGTTTTTTACGATCTCTGTCGCATTGGATTCCATCTGCCATGACAGTGCATATATGTAAATATTAAATAAATAAATAAAATAGGTCAAGATCACGTATGAGCCATGAAGCCGGTCGTTGTACTTCATTCTAGTAAATGCCGTTAATTGTTTGTTATTTATTTTATATATTTTGAGATTAATTGCCTCTGCCCAACCGAAACTGTTTCTTCCAGGCAATATAACCCAAAACTTATCTCTAAGCTATAGTCCAAACGAAGGCTTTTTAGGTAGAGGGTTAAGCTCACTTCTTCAATATCTGCTTGCCAGTGACAAGAAAATCAAAGCTCTTTTGTGTCTTCTTCGGAGTCGTGTTCGCCGAATGAGGCTTGTCTACACTACTTCGCCTCGAGAGACTGGCGGAATTCCTCCTCGATGCTGGTCGGCTTTTCTCCGGTTCTTCCGGGTCCGGTTTGTGCATTTTCCCTGGACAAAAGATCCTGAATCACCGAATTATCGCCTACATATTGCACCAATGGATTGGGCGAATAATTAATTACGAAACATGGAACAATTGTTAGATAACTTACCTTATGTCTATGATAAAATTGACGGTCCTTATTAAGCGAGTATTAAGCTACTTACCTAAGTATCCATGAACGAGAAGCACATAATAACTCTATTATTTTCACCAATATCCACTCGCGGCGCATTTCAAACTGAGTATTAAACACGATAAAACGTTCATCACGCCTGAGTGGGCCCACGGACATCAGCTCACGAGCGGAGCGGGAGCGACTTAATTATCTTTGTCACTTGAACTATAAAGAACTAATAACATAAATATTTACTTATAAAAATCGCTTTTTTAAAGAAATAGTAACTATATCAAATGAGATTTGTGTACCCAATCAATCATACGGGACTCTTTTTGCACGAGACTTGCACTTGGCTGGTTGCCAAAATTATGTTAATTTAAAGTAGTCTACGTGACAAACACAATATCATAATATATATGAATCACTAACAAAAATGATTTGATAACGAATTGTAACATTAACAGCAATTTCGTGTATAAAATTACAATTTAAATACCTAATTCTGAATCTTTATTCGATAGAAAGCTGCTTACAAACGATTTAATTATAACATTAGAGTTTTCTTTCTGAACATATTCATATTATTATATTACATTGATTGCATAATATACTTTATATGGTTTATGGACAAAAAGCTTTGAATGCACTCAATGAAAATTATGAAAGTATTTTATTATCTATAAACTTGCAAACCATAATTTACTTAACTGTTGTTACCACTTGTTGACGTCGCTTTGAGAAATAGTATATATAGCTTCGTCTCTTATCTGATAGAAAAATAAACTTTAGACAACTCGTAAATCCAAGAAGCTTTGCAAAATAGTCGCAAAAGCCCAATTCAACATTTTACTGTATATGTATAAATGATTTTCGACTTTGAATGCCTAGTATAGTGAATAAGTGGGTATATAAAAATACAGATTTTGACGTTGAATAATGTACTAACTAAATAATATTTCATACTTGTTAAGGAGGTAAAACGTCGTGCCTAGTGTTGGCGAGTCGCTCCGCTCACAAGCGTGTCCCACCCCTTAATAAAGGATCATATGGGTGTTCAATGGAGCACGAGCCCTCTCGGGCTGACATTTAAATTTGACCTATTTGCGCAAACTCATTTTTCCAAGCTTGTGAGGCACGGAGGCCTAAACAACGAGACAAATACATATTCGTCAATTCATTGATTTATGTAGGGATAGGAAACTTAAAGAACTAGCTTTGTTGCAAAAACAAAAATGTTGGTGATTACTATTACGTATAAAGACCAATATAAGCCACTTTTCGTATTAATGCGAGTAACACCGCGGGCTGTTGCAAGTTATGCTTAGATGGTGGACAATGGCTGCGTAACAATTTGGGTTATGAATATATTGACATTTTGCAGATTTTTTAATTACATAACAACTTTCATATTGCGTTTGAGTTTTACAAATTATTGTGTAATTAACAATTAACCTTTTGTTAAGAAACTTTCGCTAATTCCGAGCGATTACTGACTATATAGTATATGATAATGTTCTTAGATATAAGATCTTTAGGTTTTTGCGAACAAACAAAAGTTTCCGAAATGGTCTGTACAATTTTCACTCTTAAAACACATTTTAAGAATTCTAATCAGAATTTGTAGTTATGTATAAAAAGCATAACTGCAAAACGGCTGCACCAGAAGTGATAAGGTAGATAGTTTAACTGGAGAGTCTGATTATTATAATATAAATAAAGAATAAAAATTAATTAGTAGCGATACAAGAAATTTTGAACGGCCATAACTGTCTGTATAATGTCAACAAGAGTGTAAATTACTGAGCCGATACGAGTGAAACTTTCACTCTCAAGGCCATAGGGTTGCTTTCACTTTGTAGGGTGGCCGTGAAACAAAGGTCACTGAGACAAATTAAACTACGCAAAATAATAATTTAATATATATTAATTAAATAAATACTTATAATTTGGATATGATATTGTTCTTTTATTTAAGTATGTAATTATTTTTGCCGTTACCATAGAAATATTAGTTTTCTTTCGTTCTTACAACATTTCTCCTTACTACTACGCATAGTTGACAACGCATACTCGTGTGTCGTGTTGATTAAATATATAAAGAAAACATACTTATTGACAAAACATTGCCACACAAATTATTTACATTTCAATACGATACATTGCACGTATTAATGTAATACTCGTAAGTACAGTTCTTCTGACGTTTCGGCAGATGTCATTGTGTAGAATTCTGTACCCTCGTAAACCTTGTGGGGTACAGGAGGGCCTCATTACCTCTTCTTGCGAATAATGGTTATCGAAAACGTTAGGTTTTTAGGGAAGTCCATCCCTTTCATGTTTTAAGGTGACCCATAGAGTTATCTCTATTTTTTTTGGAAATTCGTCCACAGTATTATAGAACCGTGGGCAACCTATACTAATAGGGTGTTACGTAAAAAATTCCACACAGATGACCGTATCATATCTCCGGATCTCTCACAAACGAAATTCTTTGAATAACGACATTTTTATGATTACTCGCTGTGTTTTTAGTCAAGGGTGAACAAAATGGATGTTTTCAAATCAAACATCATTTGTTTGTGTAGGTACACTTATGAACGTCAATATAGTTAAAAATGTATAAATTGGGTATTTCACTACGGAGGGTAGGGTATGTACTTACCGCCTGGCTGAATAATTTTAAACTTAAATATGGCGTTAAAGTTCGGAAAAACTGTCAAGTACATATTTCTATTTGGGTTCTAAAAAGGTCACCGAGGGCATGTCTACTTTTTAAGTTAAAGCGAAATATCGAGAAAACACTTTTAAAAACTCAAATATTTATCGCCAGGGCGCGGCGCGAAGTGAAAAGTTGACACACACTTTCGCTGTGACGCAATTACCGTAAGTGCTAAATATGCTAATGTCTTGTGTTATGGTTATTGGACTACATCATGACAATTAATTAATATTAGTCCACGTAGATAACTCATAGATATTATTACTAGCACTTAGTATTATAAGTCAAAAATAAGCTTCAAAAAACTAAAAATCGTCCTTCTCGCCTACACATTCACCGTACGTCTTAAATAATTTAATTGACTCCGTGCCCTACTGATCTTTATTTTTTACCGTATTTAATATTAGTTCCTTTAATATCAATTAATATTTATAGTCTCACCCGTTCGGTGTCCACGGCTGGACATAGCCACATAGCCCTTCCTCTGTTTATATTTATAGGAAGCTTTACCTGACTGAAAAACAGCGCTGTGCGTTTTCCTTCGTGCAGCATTCAGTTGAGTCAGTATTCTGAGACACCACAATCATTTTCGTTTTGTGAATGTAGCTTTAAAATTTAAATCTACTGTTTCTGTTTTTTATCAGCTTTGTGGCAATACACACATTTTATTTATTTCTTGTCAAGCTGAACAATTTGTTTGTTTTTTAGTAAAATAAAATATACTTTATTCTCTTTAAAATTTAAAAAAATATTTAGATTCGAAGATGTTTGTCTGTCTGTCTGTCGTGATTTTACAGCGTTTCCAAGAGCAACATGACCGAGAACTTTTTTCCCGCAAATGAATTAGTAATTTTCAAGTTCAAATTATGTCTATCACTATTCTTGCTGAACTTGGTTTCAATTTTATTTTTGTATATAAGCTTCTTTCACTAAGAGAAAATACTAGAAGCAGTATTAATTTTCCTTCAACACCGGGAAAAAGTTAAATTATTTATTATTTAGCATGAGCACTTTCTTGTAATAAATTAACCTTTTAAATCAGATGTAACTTGAAAACTGGTGAGCATGGATTGTTAGGGACGACGGTTTAAGTCCCCGTGTTTTCGTTTTTATTAATCTACCTACAAATTTTTAAATTCTAATTGTTCATAAATATACAAATATCCTTCAGGGGCATTTTTAATCTCTGATAATGCTCGTAAAGTGTAAATCACGGACACAAAAGTGTGTCAAATCGAGCAGGATGTAAAGGTGTGTCCATTTGCATAATCGAAGAAAGCTGTCGGACATCTGAAGGCGTTTACGTCATCGAATAGGTACTACGCGTATTTCAACAAAACGGACATTTTAGAACAGAAACACTTGCAGTAGATAATAATTTTCAAGGCTAAAATATTCAGTTTGTTTATTTCTGCGAGCTTTATATAACTTTTCAGGGAATCAAATTTCAGACAAAGACATGAAAAGCGTGATCAATTTTTTCGACGACCTTTTAGCCAGTTTATATAAATGATAAGTGAATCGGACAGAATTGTACTGCACATCTCGAAACATATAAAGTCATTAATGTTAAGTATATTACTCGTAAAATTTTTCGGGTATTTAATCTATAGACTAACAAATCCTGAGCCCTGCTTAGTGTCGCAACATATAAAGTTTTGTCCCAGGAATTCGAACCTAACATATAACCTCTCGGGCGTAGCGTACTGTTTTACAGGTCAGACGTCATTGTATAGATCGAAAAGACATTATTCAAAACCGCGAAATCCGTCTCGCGAAGAGCTTCCGAAACGGCGCCTTTTCCCGCCTTAACTTGACAGGCTCAACTTTCATTCAGTCGGAAGCCCGCTGCCATCTTGGCGAGACGCGTCTAATTTGTATAATTGATTTAATTTTTTTAGTTAATTTAAATTCAATAAAGTGTCGTGCATGTGTCGTGTTAGTTATTGGATTTGCTGAAATAATGGTAAGGTTTTTTTTTGTTTCTCTTGAGTGCCGAAAATATTATAACGAAGTATTTAAACTAATTCCCGTGATATATGTACATATTTATGTACTCGAATTTGTAAAATACAGATACAGAAAGACTTATAAGATATATTTTTTTCTGAAAAGGCTGTGGTAGAAAAGGTCTATATTTTCCACGAACATAGAATTGTGTTAAATAAATTTGAATAATAAAAAAGTAGTTCACATAATTAATTAAAATAATGCAAAAATATTCAACTATTCATAATTATCAGACCGCGAGTTTAAAAATCTTCGCAAAAATATTGACCCACTTGACTTTCTTCCTTTGCTTAGAGGTTGTGGTTTTGGCACGATAGTTCTTCATTACAATCCTGAAACACCGTGAAATTTTCAAAAAAAAAATGCAAGTTATCTAAATTTCCCTGTATATATTGTACTATATAGATAATACCATCCCCGTCATCTTTATAAACTTAGCTGTTAGTCACGACGTCGATCGCGTCCCTTCTCGTCGTTCTTGCAAGTTAATCTGAAAAGATAGACATATAGTGTCGCTGACTTTTTTTTTGATCATTTATAGAGGAATCATTCTTTCATGCATCTTTTTTTGGGTAGGTTAAAGCGAATTTGCAGCGTACACCTCGCAGTATGTTTGCTCCCCATAATGACAGAGCGATATTTTATAGCCTATAGCCTTGCTCGACAAATGCTCTAATCAACACAGAATTTTTCAATTCGAATCCGTTACTCTTCAGTTTTATATATATTAGTATAGATATAGATAGTAAAGAATAGTAATATATTTAGACGTACATACCCAAATGTATGAGCATGTTTGAGATAATCTTCTCTTCTGCTGAACCGATTTTGAAAATAATTACACAGAATTAACTCGGAAACTTCATTGTAATATTGTAAGGAGACATATAATTATGTTATTTAGCGAAATAGTGTAACAACTAATTAAATGTTTGCATTTTCAAAATTACATTAAATGCGGAAGATTGGCATCGATTTATTGTCGATTCGGTTATCACTTATCCCTGTTATTGACATATTACATTAATTGTGTAAAATCGACGTCCACCTCTATGACCCGACCATTGGCCATTGACCCGACCATTCACCAACACGATTCAAAACCGGTACAAACATATCATTTTCATGCAATCGATTATTTTCATAATGTAAGCGACAGACATATTTCCGTGTCCGTTCCACTCGACAACATTTAGGAAAGGCGTCTACCGACCGGCGATTTCACAGTTCCCGCGTGCCTAATTGAAGACAATATAAATTATGTGTTCTTAAAAAATGTGAGAGGACTTTCACTTCATATTTACATAAAAATGCCTAAAACTCGTTATCGGTGTACTACAGCGCCATCTGTAAATACTTTCGATTGGACTAATTGGGTCCCGTCGTTTTACATGCGGTTCAATATTCGCAAAAGGATTTTGGTACTAAAGTCAATTCTCGTTCTGTGACCCGAACTCAATAAGCTACTAAAACTTAACATAAGATTATCGTTCCCTCTCTATCGTCCTTATCATCATAAGTAGGGCTTTAAGGCTAAAGGCTTTTATTTTTGTCTTGTAAACAAGACACTAACGTACAAACACACTTGCAACCCACATCTCTGTGTGACATTTCCTTCGTTTTGTATCCTTTGGAAAGTGCTTAAGAGTCATTTGACCAAATGAGCCGAAGGCGGAACCGAAGTTTCTATATGTGAAATGCATTTGGAACAATGATCGATTCTAATGTTTGCAATTTGCAAATGAAATGGGCTCAACGTTCAATTAGTAGCGTGTTAAGGCTCTCGAAGGCAGCCAACACAAACTACTAAATACATACTAAATGTATATAAATAATCATTAGTACTTCGTCACATGTCAGGATCATTCAACTCTTATACTAAAGCCTGAAGCTTAACTGAAAAATTGGATTTTTTATTCCTCCTTATTTCCGGCTTTAATAAATTACTTTTCATCGGTGCCTGGTGATTCGTCGTAGTATTGTCTATAATCCTACCACCTATTCAATAACCAATAATTATTAATTGATTAGAAACACGCTGGAGTCGGTGGTAACCGAATCCACGACCCGTTACAAATGTAGGCTTATTACGATAATTGTAGCAGATCAAACGAGATACGAGTGAAAGCATTTGGACTAAAAGCCTGTTATTAGAGCCAAAAGCCTTTTTAATTGCGCGTCGGCCGCGAGTTTTCGATGTTTATATAAAGCAGCCTAACATAAGTGTTAGTCATCAAGAAATAATGCAATATTCATTTTTAGTTATTTTTTTATAGCTACTTGCCGTGCCTGCGAATTCGTCCGCATGGAATAGTGTTTTGGGCTTAATTTTTTTATTTTCGCAATATATATTTATTATTATATATATCTTTAAAGGTTTATGCTCTTGCCCACGACGTCGTTCTTGCAAGTCAATCTCAAAAGATATATAGTCGGTATCTTAAAATATTCTACAAGTTATTTGCACTTTTTTATTCATATCGGGTTGTAGGGAAGAGATCGCTGATATTTAAAGCTGAAAAGTTTGTTCGTTTGAACGCGCTTATCTCAGCAATTACTAGTTCGAGTTGAAAATGTTTAGCGTTGGTTAAAAAACCATTTATCGAGGGAGACTATAAATATATATAATCGCGCTGAGACTAATAGGGACGAAGAACAATCGGAAAATTTTTGAAGAACGACGGAAGGCGACCGACCTCTTGGGTCGTGGTACATTTTGATGCTAATCACAACTATTTTTCGCGGAAGTCGCTGACACAGCTAGTGAATGAATATATGTTTATTTTCGTCCACTCTCGCTGATCTTCGAACATGCTGCATAGATTCTTGCGCGGTCGCAATATATTTAATTTGGGTCAGGTAATCATTGCATTTCGTGTTACCTCAAGTCCAAGTCCTCCGGGAACAGACCGAGGCGTATGTAAAGCTAGCTCAAGTCGACGGTGCTGCCATAGAGGTCAATGCACGTTTGATGACGTAACATTACTGAGCTTTCATTGTGGTTATTTTTCTATTATGGCGACCGCGAACATTGCTTGTTTTTCTGAGGGTAATAGATTCCGGTAGCACTGACTCAACAAGTATTCCAAAATAGTTTGCATTATGTTCTCCGTAATAGAGTTATGTCATGATCCCGGGAACCCCATTTAAAATGTTCAGCCGTTAAAAGATGACAAACTAACATAGATACGCCGTTGCGTTGTCGGAGATTTGGAAATCCACAAACTGGAGCCGCAGCGCGATTAAACATAATTCAGACAAATTATTATTTCATTAGAAAAATGTCACGTTGAACCCGGTGGGTCGAACCCACGCCCCGAAGATTATTACCCGATGATTATAGCCAACCATTACACCAGCAAGCCCGTCAAGTTTATTTGTTATATATTACTTATTGTATTTCTGTGTTATTCTTTATAATTTTGTGTGTGTTGAATAAATGCTTTGATTTAATTTGATTGGGAGTTCCAGAAATCACTTATTTACACTGAAAATTTATTTCAGTATGCGATACTTAATACGTGGTGTAAATATGAAATGACCGGATTGATTGTGATGAATTGTTCACTGGAGCCTTGTTAATGAATGTGCGCAGTATTTCGGCGCAGCACCTGCCGCCTGCGTCCGCGCAGTGTCAAGTGCGACGTGTCCATACATCCGTGTACGTAGAAATCAGAGAAAGCCGTGACCCGCTCGCATCTCGGCTACCGGTTCTTATCTCAGCGACAACGGCTTCGCCCTGCGCTGAGGGAGGCGGCGAGTGCTTTAGACCGAGGAGTCGCGACTTCGATCCGATCAAAAATTCAAGTTGTCATTTTTGGAGAGATTATTAATCAAATAATGTGTACACATAGTTTACGCTAGTATCGTTTAAATAAAGCACTGTTTAAAACGGTTTAAAACACGCGATATATTTCTATTTAGTCCCTCCGTGACCACGGCTGCTGCAGAACATTCGAAACTTCGGCCCGTAGTTATATAAAAAATATGTCAACAAAATTGTTGCACGTCCTAAAGTGTATTATTAAAGTGTGTATTGTAGTACAGACGGGAGTCAAACCCGTAACTAGATGTATTGAGATATGCAGTGAATGAAACTCGTGCGCATCTTCCGAAATCTGAGAGCGCAAGTGAAAGTCTCGTGTGTTGAACTTACGTTACGTAACCGCGTCGGATATCTTTCAGAGATATCTGTCAATTAGTCACTTGTTAACCTGTTAAAAATGGGAGGATCGATATTCCCCCCCCCCTCACTATTTTCAGTGTATTACTCTAATAGATTTGATCTACAGGTACCTTTACGCTTCCTCTCGCGCTTATAAGCAGTAATTGATAATCATTTGTGTCAGTCTTAGAAACGCATAAAATGAAAGCTCAGCTCTACGAGTGTTAGATTAAACCCAAATACGGTTAATTACTCGCGTGACTGGTTTCGCGCGATGCCCCACTTGGGGCACGGGGCGAACCGTGACTAGAAGGGTCCCGTCATACGTAACTTGCATTTTTGTGTTTATTAATGATCGAATAAAAACCTTAATTTTAAGGTAATATGTAGTACGGTGTTCTATTTTTGTCTTATATCAATTATTTTAATCTTATTAAATATGTTCCGTACCCCCACGACCACGACTGCTGCATAGCACCCGAAGGTCAAGCCGTAGTTAAATATTAATAAAAATTTAAAAACTACATATTTTATTACATAATGTTTAAAAATCTTAAAATATTACGACATGGACAGGACTTGAACTGGCATCCACATCGTTCCGATACCGTGTCCTCCACGCTACGCCATACGCCATATCTACGCAAACCTATACACGCACCTCTCGCGCAATGTAATTTTAATCTTAAAATTTGTTGATGTACGGAACGCTTCCGTTTCCGATGCTGGTTCAAGTCCTGTCTGTGTCATATGTCAGTTTCAACTCAGCGCCATAAGATAAGATAACATTATGTTAAACGCCTGTTGAGTGGATCTAGTTTTTAGTATAAATAATACGCATATCCGTCCTCGTTCGGTACCCGTTCTCTTCTGTGGATTATTTTTAATAAAGTTTTGATAGAGCTTCCAAATTAGTTTATTTCGCGGCCACTTTTCGCATGCCCGAAGTTCGTTACGTGACGTGTGACGTAACATCTGGTCGCGAGCGGTCAAGCGACATTCTCGGTGTGAAAGTGCAGGTTGAAAGCTTTGACCTTTTCTTACGGATGTGTTTAAGATGGGCCTCCGATATTTTGCACCTTCAATGGGCAAAAATACACACGAAAAGGTTTCCCGCGTGTGGCGAATTCTAAAAATACCTTCACTGACCTCTTAAGCACTATCTACTACTAGTAAACTATTTACGATAACACTTTAAACGGGTTACCTTATTTATTATTAATAGGATAAACGGTTGTTGTCCTTCCGTTAATCGAACCTTAATTAGAGGATCGGTGCGAGGAATAAAAGTAATTCATTTACATATTTGAATGATGAATTTTATTGTTGTTTTGTAAAAAAAAGATTTTATCGTCAACATGGGAAAGGAATTAGAATGCCATGCGCATTATTATAACATTTGAAACGATTATCATATTAATGGAATTGTTTTTTGTTTCAGTTTTTGAAATGGCGGGCGGTAAGTTCATTTCGTATATTTAGGAGGTCAAGAAATTTAAGTCCTATGCCCGCGTAAATTTCCACCGAGGCCCAGATGGTGTGTCGCTTGCGATCGCTTCAACGACGAGTAGTGGACATTCGAATCCTTGGGAATCATCCTACAACTGTTACGTTCGGTTAGGTTACGCAAAAATAAAATCAGCTTCCCCAGCGACGCGTTGAAGTGCAATCCATTTCTCAGATGGGCAAAAAGTCGCTTTCCTCGACACACAATGACTGACCTGGAGGAAAGAATGCGCAAAAGAACCCGGCACACTTCCTATTCACATCAGGGGAAAAAAACAATGAGAATTTATATCGCAATTAAAACAGCTGACCCGCAAACACAATGCTAATAGGCTGGGATATCTAGTGATGCGCTAGCGTCGATAGAACTTTAGATAATCGATATTTTGAAAAGCTATAAGTTGTAATAAGTGATTAATAACATTTTTATTCAATATGGCCGAGTGGCTCGAGCGAATCTAATTATTTTAATACTAGCTGGGTCTCTATTCGTTTTTGCAAACCTCCTCGTCATCTAAGTAAATATAAGCTGCTACCCACATCGGTTGCGTCCCGTCGCTCGATGCTTGGTTCTTGCAGATTAATCGTAAAAGATAGACATATCGGATATTTTTTTAGATCATTTAAAGAGGAATCACTCTTTCATATATATTTTTGAGTTTCTTGAACCGTTTTCGCAGCGTACGCATCGGAAACCCACAAAGATGAATACTTTTCCCCGGTTATTCCACATTTCCCGCTGTATCTTCGATCCTAGTAGTCACAAAGCGTTTAAAGCCTTCCTCGATAAAATCTCTAACCCACACAAAAATAATTTTCAACTCGAACCAGTAGTTCCTGAGATAAGATTACTCTTAATTATCGACTACCGCACATCACTACCTGCTAATTGGTTCAATCGGAAGTGATGAGAACGCCTGAGAGCGACATCGATTAATTCTCGTCAAATTCTAGTGCATTCGCGTCGCTTTTTCCTGGCTTTCGTTACGTTTCCTCCCTAACGTACTATGTTCTATGTATAGGACCTATTTGAATACGTATTCAATTAAACTTTTTGGTGATTTAAATAAAAGTTATGCAAGTTCTATAAGAGAAAATTATGAATATACATAGTATCCTTAGGTTTGGGCACAAAAGAGGGAACATGTATTCATATCGACAAGAAGGGGTGGGGGGAGAAGGAGGGTTGTGCTGTCGTATCGATTACTGATTGACCGATTGGAAACTGATTGTTTATTTGACTACCCTCTCTTAATCCTAGACTAAATACATGGCTAGGGTAAAGATTCAATTTCCATTTAACTATGTTGAAATTGACTCAATAATATGTATAATATATAAATTTGCATTTTTCAGTTGGTGCTGCTATGGTTGGCAGTGGTGGCAGCGGTGGCAGCTGATGATGCACCAGAAGTCTCTAAGGAGGAACAACACGATTTAGTCGCTGAGGCGTCACAGACAGGTACTTCTATTTATCTAAACGTAAATAAGCAATTCATACATATTTGCTTGTTGATTTCGTATATAAACTTGTGTTTTATAAAAATGTATATTGACGAGACGGGATGCGAAGTCAGACAACGTTTATATTCTACTATTACTAACCAAACTCTACGTGATTTGAAAAAGGTTTTATAGTCTTGCCTATGTTAACGTAACGAAAACTCATCTGAAAAGAAACAACATTTAAAACGATTGTTTCCCAGTTCTTTTAACATATCAAATTTCTTAATTTCGAATTCTCCTTCGTTATAAAGATACCATATATAAATATCAAAATTTCATTTTGTATTTGCGTCAGATAATAATATACACAGAATTAAGTGTTACATGTTATATTTTTTTCAATGTTTAACATTACATATTGTCGACCATAAACTGGAACTTCCACTTTTGTATTTTTAAATAAACTTCGATTATTACATTTTAAATGTTCTAACAACAATTTAAAAAGCGATTGTCAAATTTCCAGCGCCGCAAGCGCAGAACCGCGACGGCCTATCGAACTCCTACGGCGAGCCCCTACCTCCGGACGCCTATGGACCTCCGAGGGACATCAACGGTACCAACCTTTTTATAATATACTAAACGTACTCCTCAGTAGTACCCGCACATAAAAGTGCTAGGTATCACTGTTACATAACTATAGTAAAACTAAGTAAATATTTAGCGAGAACAGGACCTTCTTTTGGGGGGAAGTAATCTTTGTCATTGACCCATTGGTATTGGGGCATTTAAATATAAAAGAAGCCTTTCTCCTCACCTATATACCTTATATTCCGAGTGCTAGCCATATAGATATTTTTTTTTACTGAAATCAATCTAGTCATTTTAGAATTAAAGAGTGACAAACATGTTTGCATTCTCATAAAAATTTAGAAACTTTTCAACAAATTTAAAAACAAAATGAAATTGCTAGTTTTAATTGTATTAACATTTCTCTTCCAGACTCGCCTTTACCAGCGCCCGTTTATGGTGTTCCTGAAACCATATTTCTGGACACACCGCCCGGTGCGTACGGCCCACCGGCTCCAGTGGTGTTTCCGAACCAGAACTATGAAGGACCACCACCCCCCGTAAAGCCGAAGCCCATTTATGGTCCACCAAAGTTCCATCCACCTAAACCTTCATACGGACTACCAAAACTGAGCTATGGACCACCTAAAAAGATATACGGACCACCTAAGCAGAGTCTGCCCAAACCCAATTATGGACTTCCATTTAAAGCGCCAAAAATATCTTACCCTAAGCCAGTGTACGGACCTCCGAAACCAGTGTACGGTCCTCCGAAACCTATCTACGGGCCACCTAAAATAAGCTACGGAACTCCGCTAGACGTCCAAAACATTCAATTCCCCCTAACTCTTTCCCAAAATTTTGGCACCATTGGCATCGGTCCTGACGTTGGATCCACATTTAGTACCGTTGAAACTAGCATCGGCACTAACTTCGGCTCCAGCTTCGACCTTCCAGCACCGATATATGGAACCCCATTCCCCAACCTTCCTGTCAACTTAAAACCAAACTTCCCAATTCCCTCGGATTCCTATGGACCTCCAGGGTTACCGCTAGGGCCGAATGACCAGGTGGTTGTACAGGATATCGGCAGTATAGGTCATTATGGTCCGCCACAACCGGATCCAAACCCTCGCCCACCACATCCGGGTATACCGGCACCTCCGACACCACCTCACGTATTGTACGATGGTTGGAGACCAATTCCAGGGGTATCTAAGCCACTCGAGAGCTTTGACCAGATCCAAGGTCACTTAGGGCACCAGTCGCAAGCTCATTTAGAGTTAGACCAATACGGTCCACCTCCACCGCCGCCTCCAGTTATCCAATCCTTGGAACAGTCTCTACCAAATTTGGAACACCAATTCTCCGGAGCGCAAATCTCAAGTGGGTACTCGACAGTACACCAAGATGCGTTATCCGACATCGACTTGAACGCTCTAGTTGGCGGCGATTCAAATCATATAGACCAATCTAAGACCGTTTTCGAAGCGCACTATACTGAGAAACATCCGCAAGACTTGCAGTTCCATCAGAATAAGCCGGCTAATGTCTATGGATTGCCAGAACCGATATCGTTTGTGACTCCGAGACAGCAAGGCGCTAAAGGTCTAATCCCACCGTCTGGCATCTACGGCGTACCACCGGGTAACCAATACGGCGTCCCACCGCGGCCGGCGAACCTACCCATCCCATACGGTGCCGTATCAGGCGGTGGCCACTCCCACGGTGTCAATGTCCCGCGCCATCCGATCAAATTCCGCGAATCCGTGCCGGAAGGTCTAATCCAACAGATCGGACAGATATCTCAGCACAAAGACCACCACAGCATAGATCATTTGAAATCCGGGCCCGCGTACCTTCCGCCGCCAATAAGAGAAGTTAAGGACATTAATCATCAGACGGGGAACCTTGGCATTAACAATTTAGCGCTAGCTATCGAACCCACTAACCTTTACAGCTTACCTCACGCCGGTAGTCCACTCACCTTCCAGGCTCCAGGGAATCTGTATGGATCCCCCGTCGACTCTTATTCTGTTCCACTGAACACCGTCGCAGATCATACAGCATCTGGTTCCAGTGCGAATGCTGTTACGGCGAGCCTAGACGGCACGATACTAGCCAATCTGAGTAATCTGGAAGCGGCCGCGATCTTAAAGCACTGTCCGTATCACGAGGCTATTTTGAAGGCTGCTCAATCTGGCGAAAAGATACCAGCAGATTTGGCGTCAAAATACGTCGCTAGCTTAAGTTCTTTGGGTTCCACGCTTTTAAAGAATAAGCAGGCATCACAGAGCTTTAAGACTCCAGAAACTTTCACCAAAGAATTTTCGTCGGCATCTCAGACAGTGCAAACCGTATACCCTAGCAACCAAATAGGAAGCGAAAAGACCATTCGTTCTACTATACAAAACGGAAAGTCATTGAAGGACGAGTTCAAGCAAAACTCGTTGCAGCACGTTTCGGATCAGATATACCGAACCTCAGAGAAGATCAAAAACTTAAGCGAACAGACGAGGAAACTGCAACAGAAAATAGCGTCGACTAGTCAGAACATATCGCCGACCGAAAACAAATCCTTCGCTGTACAGATCCAGTCCTCGGACGGGAAGAAACCGACAATACCGCACGAGCAGCTACTGTCCGAGGGCTTATTGCAGAGCATTTTGCAAGCGATCGAGCAGCCGCAGCGAAAAGATTTCCAGAACTATCAACCGGTGAACCACGGCGGGTTGGTCCTGCCCGATGGCTACGAACCGGTAGACAGAACGAAAAACAAAGACTTAGAAGTGCAGAGCTCTAACGAGGTCGCAGTCAAAGTGCCAATAAAGAAAGACTGCGATCTGAAGGCTGATACTTCTATCCGCCATGAGGTTATAGTAGCGCCCCCCGGGGTTTCGTCCGCTAAAGTCGAAGATGTAGACAACGACGTAGCTATATATTTTGACAAGGCCGACACTGTGACAGAAATATCTGTAGCGACGAGTATAAGTGAAGATAGAGAGTCCAAGTCGTGATGTACAAGTTTCTAGTCTTTAAATGACCACTGAGCAGTGACAGCTCTGGTGAACATCCTTCGATTTTGCTGACTCAAAGAACTTCTCATATTTTTTTTATTCGTGTAATTTAATTTAATAAGTTATAACGAGTATAAATAACTCAAGATATTCTACTTATTAAAGAATTTAATTTTGGATCACTACTGTGTAAAAACACCAATGAAAAATAATTCTTACTTGTTTATTCGATGAGTCATTCCTATCGTTATAAAGGTATGCTATAAAACTAATTTAATATTTGTGTTCTACTACTAATTTAATGTTGTGTTTGTGTTCGTTACAACGATAGGTATGTCTTTCACGAAAGCTCACCGCTGCCATTTTCACTGTTAATCTTCAGGATTTAATTTATTTGTAAGTTATTTAAATATTGTAAACAACGCCATCTATCGTTTTGAATCCCATTCACAAATCGGTCTTAAATGTTGTCGAATCGTCGATTGGGCTTCAAAAATATTAGATAGTTATTTATTTTAATCTAATTCTAACTTTGTGTAATGGAAGAGGCTAATCAATAAAATATATTGATTATTAATTTTGTTTTATTTTTAAACTATCGTAAACGAATTGAATAATATCATTATACAATATGCTATATATACATCACTTGTAGATATTGATATTATAGTCTGTAGTTCAAATATATAAAATATATATCTATTGTAATTTATAATACGCTGTAAATACTAATCATCTGTGTTGTCAATGTCAATCTGAAGTGGCAGTTGACGATTAAACTTTGATCAGTTTCCTTTTTGTTTTTATTAAGCAAAGGAAAGAAAGGTTGTTTTTGTGTCGAATAAAGATAATATCGGACTAGTTAAATCAAATGAATAAAAATATTGATGTATCGTACATTTGTGAGTTGTGTTTAAGTAAAGATCGGGTCGTGACGAGTCATTGTGATGAAATATTTGAAGTATATAAGGAACTGCTCGGAAATGATGTTTCACGGTTTTTACTGGAAAAATCAGAGAACAACATTACTTCTGTACGTATTATTTAACTAATGACGCCCCCACGTCGATTATTGCAAATTTAGATAATATAATTGGAGCGATGTTTCTTAGCTGACAACATCACGTCAGACAGTGTTTAAAAATGCACCTGCACTTTTGTAGGAAACTAGCGAGCAATCCCATGATGCTATGCATATAACAAATATGTTTTGTTTTAAGCTCTGTTTATCCCATATTTCAGAATGCAATGCAGAAGATCAATGTTTGTTGGGAGTGTAAATGTGTGTTGTCAAAGATTATAAAATTTAAAGAACAGATAAAGATAGCTCAATCAAATTGGGTAAGTATTACTATTAAATATGGTGGTAATAAGTTTTGTTTGTAAGTTGCTTAGTTTCAGACCGAACAACTGTGAGCAACAGGAACTTTTTCATTCATTTTTGCAATTTATGCAATTGTCCACACACCCACAAGTAATATTAATGCCTTTTTAGCTTCAAAAGTCATTTACTACACTCTCAAGTCTAAAATATACAAACAATCTCATATTAGACTGTGTGAATCCAGAGGATATTAAAGACACAACAATTATTAAAAATGAAGAGATTTATCAATATAATAAAAGGCCTACGGATTGCACTTTTAGTTTAAATGTGCCACGGCAAGAAAATAGTATCAATGAAACGCTACATGTCAATTACGATGATGTTAAAGTTGATGTATTTTGTCATCAATATAATCACACAGATAATTTTGATACATTCGATGAAGACCTGCATAATTTTAATGTGAGTACATGAAAGCTATTCAAATATATCTAAATAATAAACACCTATATGGAGAAATTTGGCCTAGAGTTTGATCCCTGGCTTGTATATAATAAATACTTAAATACTGTCTATAGTTTACGCAAGTAGTACACATTTAAATAAAACACTTTAACGGTTTAAAACGCGGTCTTCCAGTGACCACGGCTGCTGCAAAGCATCTAAAACGTCAGGCCGAAGTTAAAAATCATTTTAAAATAAGTTTAACTAGTATATCACGTTTTAAACCGTTAGTGTTTTAATAAATACTTATCTAAAATACCTTTTTTAGTTGGACACCAAAGCAATGAAAACAGTTGATGAATTTAATGAATCAGATGACGAGCCACTCACTAAAAAGAAGACAAAACAAAAGGAGAAGAAGAGTAAAGAAGGTAAGAATTAACATTTATACACTACCTGTTGACCTTCTGCGATTGAGAAGTTTTGTTGTTCCATTGACACAATTCTACTTCACAAAATATGGGAATCCAGGATTTGATTCTTGAAATATACAGAGATGTCACTTTCTATTAAATTCGCTTTTTTTAATAGAAAAAAGAAGGGAAAGGGAGTCTGGTGTAGTGATAAACCCTCGTGTGATGAAGAAACTACAACAACTCAATGTGACCTCTGATCACCTAGAAATGGTTATGCTTAGTTGGGATGAGGTGAGTAAGTGATGAACTACTAGTGAATGGTTGTAAAATAAATGTGTCTATTGTTGACATCTGCATATTTGAGCTGATTTCCACCAAGATGATATTTCGATTAATTCACAGTAATTAAAACTAACTTACTGTCAATTAATCTAAATATCAATTATTAAAAAGATTCCCCAATTCTTTTGCAAATGGTGGTATCAAAGAGGTTTTTCACAGGTGGAGTCAGAACGAAAGCAGAGTGTTGCTACTGAGAAATTCACTCGCCACGCCCACAAGTGTTACCAGTGCGTGGTTGGGTTCAATCATAGATGCAAACTGGAAGAGCATATGAAGAAACATAAACAGGTAGGAAAATTTAGACTCACATTATGTTGAGGCTTGTGACATTTCGGAAAACTGCCTCTAGTTCAAAGCAAAGCGAAGTACACGTCATTAATATCAGTTAATTATTTTTGTACTTCAGTCTCCTGGCAGCGCCGAGTGTGAAGTGTGTCATATTTTCTGCAAAGATCAGCCGGCTTTGGCCTCTCACAGACGAAGACATAGGGTTCGGTGAGTTTCATTGCTTTGGCCACTCTAGGTACCTTGATGGAATATCCAAAACTAAATAGGTAGACAGAGATTTTTGTTTAAATGTTATATGGCTAGGGTTTCACCTTTTATCAAGTAGAGTCTCTGGTTCCTCTATCATTATAAGAATAGACACTAAATTTTTCTTACTTTCACAACACCACAAGGATAAGGGTAAATAAAATATTTTTATATTTGCTCCTGCCAACACTAGCTGGCGCTGTCGGAAGTGCGGTGGTTCCTGGTCGCGGGCCAGCGTCGCCGCCGACCACGTGTTCAAGCACCACGGGGCACCTGCCCCCACGCACTCCTGTACCATGTGTGACGTCACCACGGTGTGAGAAGTTTTCTAGTAACAGTAAAACTCATTAATCGGACTGTCATTATGTTATTATCAGTTCTTTAACAAAAATTTGTTAAAGAACTCTAATTGTTCTCTATAATATTTAGTAATAATAGTAGGTACTATGTAAAAATCAACTCTCCAACAGCCTTTAAATAAATAAATAATTTCAGAACGCTCGGCAAGCTGCGCAACCACATAAGGAAGTCCCACTCGACGCAGCACAAGTGCGACCTCTGCGGGAAAGTGTTCCGCGACAAGACCTCGTTGAGGACTCACCTCTTGTGAGTGAGTTCATCTATCTACACTAAGATTATAAAGCCGACGAGTTTGTTTGTCTGTTTGAACGCGCTAAACGCGGTAAGGTATTTGTAGAGTAAGGCTAGGTGACATTGCGCTGCGATCATTAGGATTAAAGAAACGGACGGAAATGTGGAAGCAGCGGGGAAAATTCTTCATCTATGAGAGTCTCCGTGGCGTGCGCTGCGAAAACGGTTCAATGTTCTGAAAAAATATCTATAAAAGGTTGTTCCTCTTTAAATAACTAAATAGTCTATCTTTTAAGATTTACCTGGAAAGGCGGGAAGCGACGCGAGGAGGAGGGTTCGCAAAATCAAACTTTGATGTCCAAAATAAGTATTATATACGGAAGAAGTCGCTGGCGCAGCTAGTTTAGCGTAAATATGGGAGTACAGTCGTTCGTTCTTCCTTTACGCCACATTATTGATAAACTAACCAGGAAGTCTGAAGATTTAAAAGAATAACGTCTCCGTTACGTCCGGAAAACTCCACCTTTCAGCATTCACCGGGGCGTTAAGGAGTACAGCTGTCCCAAATGCGAAAAGCAGTTTCTCTTCAAGAAGGCAATGGAGATACATCTCGTGACGCACGACTCGCCGGCGAACATGTACTGCCACGAGGTGAGAGGGCTGACTGACTTTTAGCAATTCTTAACACACTAACAGCCTAATAGCATACTGTCTATAGTTTACGCGAGTAGTACACATTTAAATAAAACACTTTAACGGTTTAAAACGCGATATATTAGTTAAACTTATTTGAAATAGCCTAATAGCACATAAGTTAATGCTTTTGATGGACTTCTACTTTTGCTGGCTTAGGTAATGAAATTGTAGAAGAGTGTAGAGTAATGGTAGCAATCTATGACCAAGGGGTCGCGGGTTCGAGCCCCACTGAATCCAACGTTTTCTAATCAATTTATTATTTTTTTAAGATTATAATTTTATTAAACGGGTGGTAGGATTATCGAAATTTCTTCCGGAACGCGAACCTCCATCTAAGGACAAAAAATGCGACAAGTTTAATCGCGTGTCGGTTTCAGTCTGTGGATTCTCGAATATCCAAAACCAAAATAAGTTGATAACAGATATGGTTTACACGTTATATGGCTGCCCTATGCTTGTCCTCCTCTATCATCTTTTCTTAAATGTCATATGTCTTTTCAGTGTGACGTCACGTTCAAGAACCAAATGTCGTATAACCAGCACATGAAGTACAATCTGAAACACATCGATCCTGCCAGGCTCAAGTGAGTGCCCTTTCACGGACGGAATGAAAGAAGAGAGACAACTCTCGCTGTGTCACAGGCCAAAATGGACTTTAATACTTCTATTAACTCATAACACAATTACAGTGGCCTCTTCTATCGCTACATGTGTAATAATATTTTAGATACGCCTGCACTCTTTGCGAGAAGAAGTTCGTGAAAGCGGCCCGCCTGCAGGAGCACAACATGGCGGTTCATTTAAAAATCACGCCGATACAATGCCCTATTACCGGCTGCCAATTCGTAAGTTGACACTTTGCCGTTTACTATAAGGTGTCGCTGCATTAAATACATTTAATCGTCTGTCGTAGGCTTGTTCGTCCCGCTCCGTGCTCCGGACTCACAGGCGAGTGGCCCACGGGCGAGCGGTCCAGAAGAGGGACCACGTTTGTGACATGTGCGGGAAAGCTTATACGGTATAAATCAAAGTCTGTAATAAAATCGATCGTAGATTTGCGTTTTATTATATGTATTTGAATGTAATCTTTAGACGAAGAAGAGTCTCGAGGGCCACCTGCGCACGCACAGCGGAGAACGGCCTTTCCACTGCGCCAAGTGCCCGGCTGCGTTCGGATATGAGGCGGCGTTGTATAACCATAACAAGCTCGTGCATTTGAAACACAAGGTGAGGTGCACGTCGAGGCCTAATTAATAAAAACTAATTTTATTATCAAACAATGCAAAGTCGAAGTAATGTTTATATTAAATTACGTTTCCGGCCGATTTTCACATACTCCAGCATCACGTTATGCATATTTTGAGAAAGGTTGAATGGATTTACAATTTGTATATAATATAAGCTTTGTTTATTGTTGTATATTAACTGTTAATATCTGAAACATTTGTTTACAACATTAGTTTAATTTGTTTTAGGTAAACCGAAATCGAGTGACACATACAAATTGGCCCGTCGATGTTTCTAATGTAGAATAATAAATATATTATATTTTTCAGTCTTTTTTACTTGAATATATATGAAAATGATGTAAATAATAAAGAGAGTATCCAAATATCAACAGCTGCCTTAAACATTAAACTTTTTAATGAAATAGTGGAGATCTAAACTCAAGGTGATTTTCGATGCAGCAGTAATCGATTAATCAAAAAGATTATCGTTTCAGGTGCTTTTCGAACGAAACTTTATAATGACAATTGACACATTTCAATCTCCACTACAGTTGTCAAAGCAACCTCAAAAATGGTTTCGTAACTCGTAAATAAACAACGAAAACATGAGTGTAACATTATTGTTTCGTCGTCTAAGGTTAACGCCAATTCAATTACGCGCATACACTGATCAGCCGAAAGCGTTGCGCAGTTTGAAACCCAAATCTTCGCGTAACAATGTTCAATTTTATGTTGATTCGTGTAGAGTTAGAACCGTCGCTGGTAAAGGAGGCGATGGCTGCATATCTTTCTTAAGTGCTTGGTGCAAAGAGCACGCTGGACCAGACGGGGGCGACGGTGGGCATGGCGGTCACATTATTTTTCAGGTGAATACAATACAGGCGGGACACAAAGAGCATATAGTATAAGCTATAATTCTCCTTTAACTGATTAACATTGTGACAATATTTACAGTTAATTTGACTTTACTAAATGATAAAGACAAGGCTCAATTGGTGATTCTATTGTATGATTGTTGCTAGTGAAATAAGTTAAGTAAAGCTGACTAGCTCTTTTTAGGCAACTCATTCAAAGAAAAGTTTAAACCATTGCAAATCAGTAATTGCCGCCAAGGATGGAGAAAGGGGCTTTAATAAAGACTGCCATGGTAAAAATGCACAGCATGTTGTTATAGAAGTCCCTTTAGGTGAGTTTTGGCTTTAGTTTTTATCATAGAGAATTACTAATTTATTCTCCTGATAGATATAAGGATATAAACAGTCTTACTTAATTTACAATACACATACACATGTTTAAGTAGTAAAGTTTCATTTAAGACACTGTTACACAGGGACCATAATACGAGATGTCTACGGGAGGGTTGTGGGTGATTTACAGGACGAAGGGGCCATGTTTGTGGCAGCGAGGGGGGGTGCTGGAGGGAGGGGTAATAAATTCTTTCTCACAGACACTGAGCAAGTGAGTGTCATCTATACTAATATATAAAGCTGCAGAGTGTGTTTGTATGTGTGAACACGCTTATCTCAGGAACTACTGGATTGAATTGAAAAATTATTTTTTTGTGGGATAGAGCATTTATTGAGGCTATGAAAAATAGCAGCGAAAAAACTTGTGAGTTTCCATTGCGTACACTGTGAAAATGGTTCAAGACAACAAGAAAATATGTAAATAAGAATGATCTATCTTTAAATGATCTTAAAAAAACGTCTGTGACAGTATATGTCTACTTTTGAGATTAACTTGCAAGAACGACTGGACCCGGACGACGTCGTGAGTAACAGTTAAAATGTATAGAGTTAAACAGGCGGTT
The DNA here is from genome assembly GCA_963661955.1 of Leptosia nina. Taxonomy (NCBI): domain Eukaryota; kingdom Metazoa; phylum Arthropoda; class Insecta; order Lepidoptera; family Pieridae; genus Leptosia; species Leptosia nina. Next base: position 756,676 of record CAVLEF010000277.1, read on the forward strand.
TTGCAAAAACAAAAATTGATACCCGAAATAACTATTCTACGCGTACGAAGTCGCTGACTCAGCTAGTTAATGATATAAAGCTTAAATGTGGCTTTATTAGGATATAAACTGTTATCTTAAAGTCAATTTTTTTTTTTAATCTTATTATCATAGGCATCACCTTGCCTTGCATTATTATATAGGCTGAAGAATTCTGTGTCTATGATCCATATAGACATGGATTATATCAAGTTAATTGTTTAGCCCATTTGTGGCAATAAAAAATGTTACCAATATGCTTAGGCTCCCGATGTAGCGGAATATGGGGCTATTGGGGAAACAGTGCAGTACTCCCTTGAGGTGAGATCTATGGCACACGTGGGACTAATCGGCTTTCCCAATGCTGGCAAAAGCACACTGCTAAGGGCTGTCACTAGAGCGCGACCCACAGTTGCCCCATACCCCTTTACGACACTAAGGCCGCATATAGGTGAGTGCTATATTTGCCCTAGAGTGGATAATAGGTAGGAGTTGGCTAATTGATTTACATTTTGTCAACATCAAATTTAAATTTTAATGCCAGGTATGATACCTTACGACGACTACGAACAGGTGGCGATAGCAGATTTACCTGGCCTAATTCCAGGATCACATAAAAATAAAGGACTCGGTAAGTCTTTGCATTTGTAGTGAAAAATGTAAAGTGCCTGTAGTAATGGGGAATTGAAATAAGACAATCTTCCTATTTTAGATTGAACGCAATTCTATTTTTAGGTATCCAATTTTTACGACACATCGAGAGATGCAAAGGCCTCGTATTTCTCTTGGACGGTACGAACGACCCGGTACAACAATATGAAGCCCTTAATTACGAATTATCACAATATAATGTAACATTAAACCAGAGACAACGCTGCGTTGCCATAAATAAGATAGACCTACCTGAAGTGAGGGAAATTTTACCGGAGTTTAGTAAAAAGATGAACGTAGTTGGAATTTCAGCGAAAACGGGGTTAAATTTAAATGAATTGTTAGTTATTATTAGGAACATGTATGATAATGTGTAAGCAAATAATATTCAATTTCGTCATAAAGTTTTACTAACCTAAAAGTAAATAATAAATAAAATGATTAAAGTGCTATAATTGAAGAACCAGGTAGAGGTTTAAACTACCCATCGCCTAGTTCCAAAGCTACGGCTAATACGATACGCAGGGAGCTACAAAATTGTATAATTTAGTACTGTATGGCCGTTGTAACTTGGCAGGCCTGATCTGAACGCGAGACGCTTCGCAGAAACGTTCTTTAGGATGTTAACGGTGGTAAGAGCGAGGCGCGGGACGAAGATCCAGGCTAGTGATTGACTCAGTGTCAACACAATCGACCGCTTTTTCTATCAAATTTTGTAATCGATTATTATCGATTTAGATTGTGGATTTTAAATCATATGAGATATGGTACTAAATGGATCGATAAACACAGTAAATGGTGTTGTTAATAAACAATACCATAATTACCTTTAAAGGAAAATAAAATCATTAAAAACTTTTTTCATTATTGAACTACCTGATTTAGTTAAATATGAGTAATTATTTATATAATTACTATTTATACCTTCTTTTATAAAATTATATTTCTACTATCCAATTTTGTCTATTTCAATAGGAATATTAAACGACACTCACAAGGATCGCGTATGGACATCTCTATTTGGTTCTTTCGAAAAGCTTCGTACATATTCGGTAATGTTCGGTAAACAGGAGTGCGTCTCGGTCAATCCTTGGTGTTAATTTCGTTATCTCTGTCTTGAGCGCAGTCCGTTAGAAAAGTGATTGTTTATTGTTAAATTTAATATTATTATTTTTTGTTACATTTAATATCTTTTTTTTTTACATTTTTGTTTTGTCCTTATTCTCTTTGAATCAATTATTGGTATGTTACTTTTGCTTGCTATAGGGAAATGTTTTTATTTATCCCAGTAAGGAAAATAAATGCAGTATTAGTTTTCTTTACGTGTGTACATGCGCCAAAGTTAGTTTAACCTCTGTTCAGAGCTGCCAAGTTACATCGGCCGTATTATAAATAGTGAAAAAATGTGCATTTTTGGGGAATAAAAATGTGAAAAAATAATTTAAGCATTATAATTTTACCAACTCAATATTGAAATTGTTCATATATATACAATCGATGATTGTTTTCCCTGTGGCATCAATTACACTCTATAAAATGCTCACCGGTTCTCTCTGGCTAAAAATCGGCCATTTTTTGCGGACTTTTGCTAAGTACTTGACACTGGCAAATAGTTAATTCTTCTTGCCACAAATGGAAAAAAAAAAGAAAACTGACCACAGTACAAATTTGCTGGTATCTGTAGGAGTAACATAAGCTGTATTATTAATGTAATCAAGGCAACTGTCAAAGAAAACCCGACATTGATTTTGACAGTTGACGTATAGTTATGGTTTATCGATATTCAAACAGATATCCTAGATATTTTTATTTGCGGACATAATGTAATAATTAAAATGTCTTTTCCTAAAGTAGAAGGATATATTTTTACCGAGAAACTGGGTTCTGGCAGCTACTCCACGGTGTATAAAGCTTACACAAAGGTAAAGTGGTGAATTTTATTGTAAACGTTTATTAAAGTTTTTATTTCATTGTGCCATGGATATGGACTAGAATAGTAATATTTCGATATAATATCCGTCCGTATTTTGCAATTTTAAAATTACCGGAATTGTTAATTTTGATCAATCTAGTATTTGAAGACTCATTGTGCTTGTTACATACTTAACTCTGAAACAATGTTTACAAAATTTTGTTTGTTCATTTTGAATGGTCTGGTCATTTTACATACAGTGCATAATTTGTAATTTAGATCGGGGCCCGCTCTACTGTAGCTATAAAATGTATCGACAAATCCCGAATAAAGCATTCTGGAGCGGCAGTTGATAATCTAGTATCAGAAATAAGGCTTATGAAGTCTCTATCCCATCCGCATATTGTGCATATGAAGGAATTCACGTGGGATTCCAAGTACGTAACTGCCTGTGTAATTTTGTTACCTGAGTATATTCATGAAAAAGAGTTCATAAAGCAATCCCTTTTAAGAAAAAGTACATCAAATAGTGGGTCTATCATAACTTATTTACTTGTTTTGATGAATAAGCTGAATATACTTACAAGTGGTAGAAAAAATAGTCTCCACTCTGTGTAGGAAAAGTAGGATTTTAAGTTTGAATAAAGGGTAATTTAATGTATCTAATAAAAAAGCAATAGTGTGTCATAATAAAAGGCAATGATTTAATGTTTTAGGAACATCTATATTATAATGGAGTACTGCTGTGGTGGTGATCTCTCCAAATATATTCTTCGATATGGGCGAGTACCAGAGAAACAGGTATATTCTTAATCAATTAAGATTTTTAAATATGTATAACCAAAATGTTAATAATTTCAAAAGTATTGCCCATTTATGTCATAAATATATAAATTCATATAATATGATTTTATATTCTAGGTTCTATACTTCTTGCAACAGCTCGCTTCAGCATTGAAATTCCTTCGTGAAAAAGGTAAAATATACAACAATAACAATACCCGTGTTTGTCTGTTTGTTCCCATTAATATTTGAATGGAGAGGAACAATTGTAATGTGACTAAAACTAGCAAACAAATAGCATTTTTTTATGTACTTTAGTATCTGGTTATACCTTGAAATGCATGCATACACTCCTTACTTTTTCATGTATCTACTGTAATCATTACTTTTCTTATTATGTTTGCGGTAGCTTCATCTTTATCTATAACTGTCTGTAACATTGTCTTCACGGAGAAAAGACTGACATAGTACTTATATGCATAACTTGGCTATTTCAGGTGTGGCTCACATGGACCTCAAACCCCACAATCTGCTGCTTCACAAGGGGCCTGATAGGAAATACGTCCTTAAAGTTGGAGATTTTGGGTAGGTTTTGTTCTTATTATTTAGAATAATATTTTTGGACATTGAAGAATTTTGTATTTTTATTTAAAACCTGCATCAATGTCTTTTACTTTAATCACTACTTTGACCACTTTGTAACAAACAAGGGGTTTGATGGATTTGTTGGTCTAATGGTAACAAAGTACAATAAAGCCCCTTATTGGAGCTTCCATTGATTCGCGTTTAACTATTCGCGGATTTAATAAGTAAACACATAATAATAAAAGGATAGCAAGAGGTATCCAATTTAATATTTTTTGTAAATGTCGACTAATGGATCAATACAATCTAATTTTTTTAGAAGCAAATTCGGTTGCGACTCAGTATCAATTTGCATTAAAGAAGCTTTTAAAAAAAAACTGCCAAGCAAGAGAACATTACAAAATTCTTGTACCAATTTCTACTGTATTCGCGGCATATTTATGGAACATATGCCCCGCGAATAATATGCTTTTACTCTATTACTAATAATTGACGGAAACTTTTACTAATCATTTCATGATTTATTAGTCTGTCGACAGCGCTTCTACTTGAGTATTTAACTCCCATCAAGCCGCTTCAGCCAACCATTTAATTTCTGTTCTAACAGATTTGCCCAACATCTGACTTCGGAGCAAATGCGTTGTATCCGAGGTTCCCCCCTCTATATGGCACCGGAAATGATAGCTGGAGCTTATGATGCACGAGTGGATCTCTGGAGTACGGGTCGGTGACTATTCTTGTCTGTAACAATTGTACAGAATATTGTTGCATGCCCTTGAATTGTTGTTTATCTCACAGGTGTGATAATGTACGAGTGTCTCTTCGGAAGAGCACCATACTCCTCCTCGACCATACAGGAGCTGATGGAAAAGGTGCAGAAGCAAGCTCCCATACAGGTGACGTTAAAATTCATATAATAGTATATTTTAATATGTTATATTATTATCAATATATGTCTCATTTTCTATGTATATAATGGTGTGTGTGAAAGAAAACCGAATCGATTTTATTTTGTTAGAGGTCCCCTTTCCTTCCCTATCTAACACTCACCAATAATTTCAGATTCCTGCCAACTCTTCAATATCTCCAGGTTGCCTGGACCTGCTAACCCGACTACTTCAGCACGACCCGAATAAGCGGATCTCGTATGAAGATTTCTTCTCCCACGAATATCTGGATTTAGAGCACATGCCATCTAAGGAGAATTATGATAAGGTAGGTATGTTATTAAGAATTCGAGTTTGGGTGAAGGAGATAGAGTTTACACGATGAGCTGACTCGTCTGTTATGACCATTGTTCACTTCCAGGCAGTGTCCCTGATAAAACAAGCGATAGAGCTGGACTGCAACGGTTGCCTGGAGGCAGCACTCCGGTGCTACAGCGAGAGCTTGCGATATCTGGTACCGGTGGTAGGAGTGGAGAGTGACGTCATGAGACGGAGCGCGCTCACCGCCAAACTCACTAGGTTAGCCAAGTGACACTTTGATTAAACGATGTACGCTGGTACTCCCTTTTTTCTGTCTTAAAAGTTGGAAAACTTCTCATTTTCTTCAGTTTGACTCACTTTGATTGACAACGTTTAGGGCTTAGATTCCAGTTTAATGTATATGTAAAGGACAACATTTACAGATATATGGAGAGAGCTGAAGAGATAAAGAGACATTTGAAGGCACAACAACAGGCACAAGTGTCGGACAGGACTAATGTCACTGAGGAGCCCCAAAACGAAGTCAGGGCTCCGCTGGCTAAGAGGGGCTCCTGTTGTGTAGTTGGCACTACATCGGGGAATAGTTATGACTTTAGTGAGTATCCCTCTAGAACCAACATATTTTTGCAAACTTTTTAGTCCAGTGAGTCTTAGTTAGTTTAAATGAGTCCCAGTGACTTTTTTAATTCAGATTGTGTTTTGTCACATTGTACTGGATATTTATTCAACTTTATTGTTTCAGGCGGCCCTCCAAGCAATAGTGATAACAATACCTCGGGACATAACGGTGCACATGTATCAAAAGAGGATACCTGTCCTCAGGAATACATAGCGAATTACGTTAATGAGGTATCTTTTACGAAGTGTTTAACTGCTTTTTTACTTAAGAGAGGTTTATAATAATTAGTTATGAATAAAATATGCAATTTCCAAAATTTTCAGCAGATGCAAGACAAGAAAGTCAAGGTAGATAAACCGCGTGGCTTAGCTCGCTTCTTCGGAAAACCCGTTCCCTATCTGGATAAGGATAATAGTGTGAGTTTTCACTCAATTTCTTTTATTTATTTGCAATATATAAATAATACATTAGTTTAGAGTAGAAAATGTTAAATATCTGTGATAACAGCCGAATTTGAATCCGGTTTTTGGCAATCTATGCCTTGATTTTATAATAATACAGATTGCCACATTACTTAAATTAAATTTATTAAAAAAGAACGTTTATTATGTTTATTTCAGGTAGACGATAAAAAAAGTGAGAAAATTGAAGATAACACGAACGATATGTGTAAAATATCATGAGAGTTTCGTTTGCATGTATTATGCCATTAAAAAGTTGATTCGATGTCAGACGTCATATGTCAGCTGTCATCTGTCAGTCACATTTAAATTTTACTGAAGGTTGTTAATTTCGTAATTCACCTTAAAAGAGGTTTCGATTGTGCCGTTGTGAAGTTAAGTGTGAAAGGGGTTTGACTCAAGGAAAGAAACGTGTCTTCACAATGCCCCACATTTATTCATTACTATATTAGCTTTCTTTTTAAAGGTAAATATCCTTTTGTAAATATTGTATAATTAAGACAACGCATAATTTTGCAGGAGACTGCAGTTCCATTTTTTATGAATTTATTAATATTTAAGTTGGAGTATTATTTTAATGCATTGTTATTCTGTTGTAGTTTATAGGTAAGATTATGTAACATAGTTAAGTTGTTTGTTGCTTAAATGATTTAAATTTGCACAGCCACTGTGTCTAAGTCGTGGAAGAGTTGCGTGATTTGTGAAAAAACGGCAATTGCTTTCAGAATGCTGCATTCTAAAAGTGTTAATAAATCCCCACATATAGGCCGTAGACCTCCGAAAACTTGTAAAAAGACTGACAAAATAATATAATATTTTGTAATTATTTCACCCTACCAGTGCAACGGGCGAGGACAGCCTGTACCTACCCACTCTTGCCATCAAACAACATTCATTTATTTGCGTCGTAACGTAAGCTGTGCGCCACCGTACAGAGAGTCATAAGATAAATGAAATCCAAGATTCACGCTTAGCTTCGATTTAACACTAGTCTTTATATTTATAAGTTCTATGGTTTGGACGAGCAACATTTGGAATGTTTCAGGTGAAGGAAAGTGTTACAGCAATAATATCAGGTGGAAAGTTGTTTCAGGTGAAGGAAAGTGTTACACAATAATAACTAAGTAAATCACAGATTATATTTAGTACAAGCTTTAGACACACCAGTGCCTTGGAACTTAATTTGTTTCAACGTTCTTTCAATAAATGTTTATATATTTCCCAATGGTTTCATCAGCCTACCCTGTTTTATTAAATTGTCCAAAATCTCATTATTAGCCAAATAAGCCACGCCCTTAAAGCGGCCACTTAGTCTTGGAAGATTAGAAAATCCTTTTCTTATTGCATATTTTTGTTGTGTCTAATTCGTTCTAAGGTTCAGGCCTCTACAGACATCTGGACGAACAAACGGTCATTGGGTGCAAATTATTTTATATGTATATATTTTTGTAAAGAAACCTAACTAAAGTTTAAGAAACGATTCTTCGTTGTAAAATGTAATCTCAAATATTGCGCGCTCGCACAGAGTCCAACCGCTGGCGATGTAGTTGTGATTGTCAGGTTTTTTTGATAGGTCTTTAACCTGTTTTTAGACTTCTTTCGCCGTTTAAAAAGTTATTTCTAACAGCGTAATGTCAACGTGGGCAGTTGCTAACTCACGTCGAATTCGGAGGTGAAGATAATTTGATAGTATTGAGGCTAATTATGAATTCGCCCAAAATTCTCGATGCGAGGATGCGGCACTAAGGACAGCGCTGTGGGGTGAGTTAGTGCTATAAGAATTATTTGAAACTATAAAAAGTCCCCCAATTTTATATTGTAATTTATCGATAACTTTGTAATATTCATTTTATAGGTACATTCTACCTAATATTGAGATCATTTGTTAATTCAAATACTTTATTGTCAGTGTAAATAAATATAATACTGTTAGGAAATACGTTTAACCCGCTAGGAATCGAATCCGTCGGTTATTAGTGATGTATTGATACCGTTGAGCCAATCATCAATTATCATGATCAAGTATTATGTATTACTACTATTATATTCGAAATCTACGGCCTAGTATTTTTTTTCATAATGAAAAAATACCACACTAACTTTGTAAAGTATAACCGCGGGAAAGTCGTCTGAAATGAATTAAATGTTTATTTCTAGTGCTAATGAAGAACTAACTGCGAACGTAATCAATGCAAGTAAGTAGAATATTAAATTTAGTTCCCAACTAACAAGGACATTCGCTAACACGGTAACAATTTGTTGCAGTGATTTCGTAACGCGCCTAACTCAACATTAACCAAAACTTATTTCAAGGTACATCCGATAGCCAACGGCCGACGACATCGTACACTTATCGTCACAGGCGCCATCCAAATTTGTTCTTCACTAATGGAATTTGGTGGCTCGTAGTTCTGGGCTTGGGCGGAACTGCGCTGGCCTTCATCGTCCTTCTTTCTAAGTTCTTAAGCCAGGCGCATGCCGTATGATTGTCTTTTAATAAATGGAATTTCACTAATGTTGTTTTTTGAGTTCCTACCTTAATGATTCTTCCGATACAGATTCCCGAGTCATTAGACAAGTGTCTTTACTTAAATGTTTTCCAGCCCTGTGTATGACATCTGCAGTGGCGGTGACATGGAAAAAAGGTTTCCCCCGCCACGAGGTCCTGCTTTCATGAACGCGTTTCGGGTCCGCGGGCCGATTCACGGCGAAGATACGTGCTTGGGAAGACATTTCTTCAAAATACTAGTTGTCGCTATTGTCGTTATCGGTGTACTATCTATAGCCGCCATCATTGTGGTCGCTGTACGGTCCTACGATTGACTTGATGTATAACGTAATTATAATGTTGCATAATATAATATATTGAAAGCGCAGTTATTTTATTTAACGTTTAAAAGCGTGGCATTCATATAGGCAGATCCGCCTCAGGAAAAAAAAATAGGGAATATTAAAGGAAAATTGTATATTTTTATAACATCGGGACTTTTCACCGAAAAAAAAAACGCTAACAATGACATTGTTTTTTTAAGGATTCGCAGTTAACTAAACGGACGTTTATCCGAAGAAAACGAAAGAAAGTAAAGAATAATGGCCAAATCGTACCTAGGCGACCAAAACTAAATATGCGTTATATAAACAAAAATTCGTTATTTTTTCTATTCCAAAATAATAAAATATTTAAAGTTAAAGTTGGTCGACAGAGCATCTTGTTTAGATGTTATAATCTGTGGTATTTCACCTCCCACCAAGTGACTTCAAGCTTGCTGTTCAGCTCTTTTATTAAAAAAAAAGTCATCGACGCGCTATCGATTGACATTTCGGATCACTGACACATGACTGTTGTGTCAGCCTCTTAAAAACTCATTCTGCTTTTCTTAAAAATACAAATTTATTTATTCAAAAATTTTGTTGAAACATACGTATTTATTAATTCTAACCTTAAAATTAATTTTGTTTAGTAAAAATTTAATTATTTTGGTTTTTTTTTAATGTTTTCATATATTTATTACATCAAAGTAAACCCTTTCTGTTCTGTTAATAGTCGCGAAAAATTTTATTCAGGTACAGTACTTATACAATTTTGGCCATTGTTTTTTACCAATCCATAGTCGAATACATGAACATTAACTCAATCTCATCTACATCTATGGACTATAGTAGTGCTGTGGCGGACGCTACCAAATTCCAAAATGGCTGCGATTTTTTGATCTTATATATCGCTGTCTTATATTGTCACTCGGTTGTAGTTTTAGAAATTGAATAATTATTATAATAGCATTTGTAACTGTGTGAGTTATTGTAATGTTGGTGTAGTTAGTTAAAAATTAAAGTTCTGCGGTGAAGACTGTTGACTTTACTCGCATGGAGTAACAATGACGCAGTTTTTACCACCAAATTTGCTCGCGCTATTCGCAGCGAGAGACCCTATACCATATTTGCCGCCGGCCGCTAAATTACCGCACGAGAAGAAACAAAAAGGCTACGATGGAGTCGGCGCTTTCCTTGACGTGTTTGAGGTTAGTTTCACCTCGAAGCCCTTCGGGATATACTTGAGGACTCGCGAAGACGGTTTCAAATGCTATTAAAATAAAGTTAAATAATCATTAAGATTTTGCAAATTTATCCCGTAGGGCTTTTTACTACTCTAATCAAAGTAACATCAAACGAGGGCCTCGATTGATGTGACTACTATCTACTACAACCTCCAAGTGTGCGCAAATCATATCAAAATAAATAGCACACGTTTGGATGTACCTTAAGTTTCATATATACATTTCTAGTAATGTCAAAAATAACTTGGGTATGTCATTGCCTCTTTCATATTTATATTTATAGAGAACCATAATTTTTTCATTTAATAAATTAAACTTTTGAATGTGTTTGCATTGTGATTGTACAGTCAAGAGAATACACTTACCAATGTTGTAATAATACACTTAAAATTGTTGCAGTTTTTTAAACTTAACATGCTCAAGGGAAATATTATTCCCATCAACAAAAATCATTATCATAAATCGCCTATGTAATGAGCTACCACTCACAGTTAGACTCTCACAGAGTCACACTATATTTAATGTCAGGGTCCAGCAATACTTTATTGGTAATGCTATTTAGCTTCGGCCTCGCTGGCTTTAGAATTAATCACATTTTGGATCTTCATATTATGCTTCTCTAGGTGTTAAGTGTGTTATTTTATCTATAAAGTATGTTTAGCTTTAGTAATTTAGTGTTAATTTCCAGTTTAAATTATCTTTTTATTGTATAATTTAATTTTTTATGTTGACTTTTGATTGTTTACTAAATTTATCTTCTTATTTCTACATGCAACGGTTGCCTGAAAGAAATCGCCATAGGCGATAAGGCCGCCTTTGCACAAACATGTTTTATTTGTATATATAATTCTAAGTATCCATGTTTTTAAGTCTATGTTTGTGCAATAAAGAGTTCTTATTATTATTATCAATTATTATTTAATTCATATTTTTTTAATGAATGTCAAAATAAAACATATGAAATTATAGGAAAGCTATACCATGCTATGTTTTCCTAGTGATATTCTCTTACTTTACACTTAAAATATTGCGTTATATTCCCATATTTAGTCTCTGCCATCTTATGATCCTGTAAGGGTAGGGGAGTCAATCAATTTCTTAATTGCCATAGCCTAACCGATGGGAAAGCATTAGTTGATCGTAATATACAGGTATATGTAAGAGTTAACACTTAAGCTATTGGACATTGCAAGATTTAATAGACTATCCTTTGTCATAGCACCCATCAGAAACTCCACCTCCTACTCGCGTGGAAACTAGAGAAGAGAGAATTGAACGGCGACGTCGGGAGAGAGCTGAGCAGACAGCTTACAAGTTGGAACAGGAGATAGCTCTATGGGATCCAAGTATTAATCCTCGGGCGACTGGAGATCCTTTCAAAACACTCTTTGTAGCTAGAGTTGTGAGTTTTGTTCAATATTTGTTTTCACTAAATATATTATTATTTAATCATTAACATTACATTGTCATGACAGGTGGAAGCCTAATTCGACACTTAAAAACTAACATAGAAATATAGATTACAATTAGACTATGACTTATAACTACTATTAACTAATATTAAATATCCTTAGTTTATCCATATGAAATTATAAACTGTAAACACTTTACGAGCTCACTCCATGCATCATAGAATATGTCCTTTTGGCTATGAAGTAGGTATACTGCCTCTACTTCTCGTCCAGGACGTTTTCCTAACAATCGTTCTAGAAAGGGTACCCTTATAAGACCCTATATAGCACAGCCTGTTAAAAACTTGTTACTACCAGATGCTAATATACAAAAAGAAATTATAACTTTTTATTGTCTTTATAGTTAGTAGAGTTGACAAGCTCTTAGGTGTAATGATAGAAATGTACTAATCAACTCGTCGTGGGTTTAATGCCTCACTGGGTCCAATATTTTTCTAATTAATCATTATGTGGGTGGCAGGAATATCGAAATTCTGTGCGAGCTCCGTCATGAACCATCATCCCACAGGTAAAAAAGTAGCAAAGTTAAATCGCGGTTCAGTCTGTGGATTTCCAAATATCCAAAGCCAAAAATAGTGAACCTCGTGCAATATTATGATAGAGGAGAACAGACAAGTCCTGCTCCATCATAAAATAAAAAAAGAACTGCTATAGTGTTATCAAAGTTGAAAGTTTACAATGCATTGCTCAATGTTTCCAGAACTATGACACGTCTGAATCCAAACTCAGAAGAGAGTTTGAAGGATACGGACCCATTAAAAAGGTAAAACAATTTGCGTCATTTATTTTGTACTTTTTAATGAGTGTTTATAGGTATTTGGTATTTTGTACAAATAATTTATCCTAAACTTATTTTTTATTAATACATATTTAATTGTAGAAACAGTTTTATTTTAAGGAAAACCAAAGACTTAACAAGATAAAATGTTTCTTTGCAGATCTATCTCGTATACAATAAGGAAGATGGAAAGCCTCGTGGCTACGCTTTTATTGAGTACGAACACGAACGGGACATGCACTGTGAGTACACAACGCGCACAATTGTGTATATTCTATACACCGATCCGTACCAGTGACACAGTACTAAACTGCTTTGTGGTAGTGGTCACTTTTTAATGGGCAATTTTTTTATGTTGTGATGTCATAGTGCCTTTACACGTAGGTTGTCTACTAAAAAGTTAAATCTACCCTAAAACTATTGAAAAGTGGCCATGGATATAAGCAATTTCTTATTTATTTAAATTTTATCAATTGCTCATTCAAATACTGAGAGATTTGTAATACCTTCTTGGAAATGCATTCAAAAAGGTCGTGACACGGCTCTTCTACACGGCTCCTACGTACCCAAGAAAGTAGTACAACGTTTGTAGGCCCGAGATGACATGATTAATGAGTGGTTTTTTCTATTCGCACCACAGACCCAGCCGTTATGACCAAAGCTACTCGAGTTCGTCCCAGTTATTAGGTTTGTATGTGGTAAGACGCCAACATACAACGTTTCTTTTGTTAACTACCCACTTTGGGTTATTGGAATAGTAGGGAATGAATCATGAAAATTATACATAAAGGGGAAAAATGTTAGATGGTGATATTTAACAGAAACTTTATATTCTTAGAGAGAGGGTGCATATTTTAGGAAACTACTCCTTTATAATAACACAATTTTTTCATTAGTTATGTCGTTTTCACAAGAATTATTTTTTAAAAAAAAAGGAGAGATTTCTTATAGGTAGGAGGTTAAAGTAAGTTTACTTTTTTTTAAATCTATGGCGACAATGGTCGAGAAAGTTAATTTATTTTTAAAATAATATTGTGGCAAACTATGAAATAACATATATATGCAACGTCACGCAAAAAGGGAACTTTAAAAACGACGAAAAGGCTAAGTATGTTCTTCTATCTAATTGAAATTAAATTCTCTTGCGCTGTGGAGACGTAAGTAATATGCGCACCAGGTAATTAATAGTGGTATTCTTGCCACTTCGTACACCGCAAAAAGCACAAAAAAGTCAATAAAGTAAGTAAAGTTAATATTCCAAAATGTAAGTAAAACGAAGGGTAGGTATCTAATACGGCGTACGGCTCGGTCGGTAGGTATGACGCGTAGGTATAACACTGTTTCATTATACTTAGAAGCGTAGAGCGAGAATACAATCGCCTTTTATGTTTCGTCCCTGTCTCTCGAATGAAATCATCATCCGAGTGAGAGAGACAAAATATGGAATGCACATTGTCTTTTCGTTACGTTAACTTAAGCTTATTGAAAATGGTTAAATGTATATTTTTTCCAGGTAGTATTGTGTGTTTGGATGTTTCTATAAGAGTCACTTCAGAAATGGATTATATCAGTAGTCTTTATGGACTTTGAAATTGAAATATCGTCTTACTACATTTACGTTTCAAGTGTGCTCTTACATATTTATATCCACACACACACAAACGCAATTGTGTCTTTCGTGTGTGCCTCGATTTAAGACGATTCTAAAATCTTAAACAAGTGAGCGGGTAGGCTATTACACTTCAAATATATAGAAAGACTATCAATTAGCTGTTTCTTTTAACGTAACTGCATACGTTACAAACTAACAAAACTAAATTGATGGTTTTAAAAACGCATTTTTGTGACGTCGTCTGTCGGCCCGCACGAAAGACTAGCTTAATACCGTCCTGATTGCCTTCTGTCCGCAGCCGCGTACAAACACGCCGATGGAAAGAAGATTGACGGCAAACGAGTTCTCGTGGACGTCGAGAGGGCCAGGACTGTCAAGGGCTGGCTTCCGAGAAGATTAGGTGAGTGCATTTTCAGGTTACTTTTACGCCTAAGCGCCTCGATCGCTATAACGTACATGTTACAGCATAAGAATTAGCTCGACACGTTTAGTATGGGTAAATATTATGAACGAATTTGACTATAATTTCTGTCTCTCTTCAGGTGGCGGTCTAGGCGGCACCAGACGGGGAGGAAACGACGTGAACATCAAACACTCGGGCAGAGAAGATAACGAACGAGAGAGAGAGAGATATCGGTTGGAGCAGAGGGACAGGGACAGAGAGAGGGACGAGAGAGTCAACAGGGAGAGGGAACGTGAGTTGAATAGTTTAGTGGCAACGACACAATTGACACAGATGCCTGTCGCGTTTCTTTTACTTCAAACGATGTTTCCGTTTGTGACGTCTTCTTTCCTCGTATACATTCAGGTCCGGCTCGTAGGAGGTCACGGTCCCGTTCTCGACGGCGTTCGACGTCACGCGCGCGCAGGAGGGACCGCGAGAAGAGAGAGGAGGAGCCAGCCGAGAGGTACTACTCACATTCAGGCGGGCCCCAGGGTCTTCGCGCTTTCGCCCTAATCTCACCTTTTAACTTCTAAATTCCAGGCGTCGCCGTCGTTCGCGCTCGCGCTCAGAGAGACGTCGCGAACGACGCGAGAGAGACAAGGACAAAGACAAGGATAAGGATAAAGACAGAGACAGGAGACGCCGACGCGACAGAGACAGGAAGGAGACGAAGGTCAAGCCGGAGGACATTAAGATCAAGGAGGAGCCGCAGGACGGTGGGTGACATTCGCATTCGCTAATAACGTACTGTCCCAAAGTAGTCTTGCTGATGTCGCAAATGTTTCTGACTTCAGATTATCCCGAGTTTTCGCTGCCACCTCTGGACGTTCAGATCAAGCAGGAACCCGAAGACGAGAACAAGTATAACCCGGAGGACGCGAATGGCGACGATTACTATTAGACACCTTACTAGGAATATTTACTGGATTCGTTTCCAGAAAGGTTAATATCAGGGATAAGTCATTAACATTAAAGTGTCAAGACACTTACAAAAACCTACCTTATAGGTACCATGTTGTTCCAGAGGAAAATGCTTTTACAAACACCAAACGACCTTATTTTAGGCCATCCATTAGCCCAAAATTTGGATTGTATAGATGTTATTTGTAAAAAGACATCCTCAATTCCAATTCATTTGGCTTCACTAAGGTTGCGTAAGAGTTTCGACACGGAGGCCAATAAAATCAATTTGTGAACTGATATTACATGTATATTAAAAACCATTTAAGTATTTCAAGTGATTCGCATCTAATCCTTCAAGTCATACAATTATTGTAAAGTTTGTAAAATAAAATATAATTCTGATACAATTTCAAGCAATATAAATAAATAAGGTAATTAAATAGTTTTGTTGTTCATTTACTCGTGTGGTTTGCCCGAAGAACTCTTCGAGCGAAACGGAATATCCAGATAAGCAGAGCTCAACCCGGCGGCAACGCTGCGACTGAGGGATATGTCGGGCGAACCAGATATGTCGGTGTGGACGTTTGCCTTAATACTGCCAAATAACATAGTTTTTAATATTTTCCAGGAAATGGAGCTCTATCGTTTCACCTACACAAGGTCGTTATCTTTTTCTTTGCTCTTCTTCTGTTTTTTCTTCTTTTTCTTGCCAGGATCTTTCGTTTTGTTCATATCGTTGTATTTTAAAAGCTTTTTGTACATTTTCAAAAGCTGTTTTGCGTCCTTCTCCATTTCCTTGGTGACGGGTTCAGCGTGTTTCACAGGATCTACGAATTTCGTAGAACCTTGCAACGTGTTGTAATGATCTATAGATCCTTCTTCTATTTCATTAATTTCAGGTAGGACTTTTTCGGGTATCACAGCTTGTCCCTCGGTTTTGTTTTCTTCAATCTTCTTTTTTAATTCTTTGTTTTTCTTGCGCAGTGCATTGAGAATATTTGCCGTATTTAACACATTTGTCACTTTTTTGCTTTTTAAGTATCTATCCTTCCAAGAGATATTTTCTATTTCATTCCTATGTTCGTGTTCTTGTATCTCTTCTTCTGCAACGGCATCGACCGTTTCTATTTCATCGATTTTCGCTGATAAGGCGACTATTTCTTCTGCTGTTGGTTCTTTGGAGACTGAGAGACCCTCGACCTCATAGCACGACGAATCGTCGGACAGTTCCAAATACTCAAACACATCATCTATGGAATTTTCTTTTTGTAGGTTTGATTTAACAAATGTTGCATCTGTCGAATCTATTGATTCTTTATGGATGTTATCTGAGGATCTATCTTCATTTTTATTGGAATTAGTTCTAGGTATTGATTGAGAATAAAAGTTCAGATCTGCATTTTCGCGAAAATCCGATTTCTTGTTCTTCTTCGATTTCTTTTCTTTTTTCTTCTTCTTTTTAGATTTCTTCTCATCGTCCGATATGCACACTACTGCCGTTGTACTTTCTTTAACTTCTGGACTCTCTTCAGATAATTCCCCATCAGATAATTCTTTATTAATAATTTCACCATCTTCTGCGTTTATGCTCAATTCCTGTGTTGTATTGGTATTGTCTTCACTATCCCTACATTCTATTTTGTCTATACCTGTTGTTTCTTTTATACCTATATTAGATGCTTTATCAGGTTCTATAGTTTCACTATGCGACTCTACTATGTTATTACTACCTTCAGTCTCAGCAGTTTCTTTACAACCACTACTGTTAGTAGCTTCAATACTTTTAGTAAATTCTGCAAAACTGTCCATAGTAGGTGAAACCTCTTCATTTGTATCATTACTTTCTGCCACAGACAAAACATTTTGATCAACTTTGCTAGCAACAATGCTACTTTCAGCACTTTTAATAATTGCAGAAGATTTAACCCCACTGACACTACTTGTACTAGACTCGGACAAACTGCTTTCTGAATCTTCTGTGGATGCTCTTCTATCGTAATCTTCTAAAAGGTCCATTTTCTCTGAATCCGATAATTGCAGTGTAATCTCATCGTGATCACTGCCGTCGTTTTGTTTCCTTTTGAATTTCTTCTTCTGCTGTCGCTTGTTCTTCTTGTCCTTTGGATCTTTAATTTTAACTGTTTCTATGGTATCAGTAGGGGGTACTACTTCAGGCATTTGACTAACTGATTCATCATTTTTGGTCGATTTGGAGCGGTTAAGCTTTATCTTTCGTGTCGTTTTAGTCTGTGGGACTGTTATTATGAGATCGTTGACACGTTTTGTAATTTTTTTCGCAGTTTCTTCCATCGCGGTTTCCCTGGTTTTTTGAAGAATTTGTAATTGTTCTGCAAAAAGAAAATTATCTAATATTATTTGTTCTGCTCCTTATATGTTTGTAAGATAAATATTTTCTAGAATTATAGTAATTATTCATAACTAGTTTTGCCCGCCACTTCGTCCGCGTGGAATAGTGACTTGAGGTAGACTTTAATTATTTAGGCTGTTTATTAAATTTATTTAAGGCAGCCAATTTATGTTGTAAGTGCTACTTTGCCGCAACATTCTCACATCACTCCTACTCCCACTCCTATTTCCAAAGAGCCAAAGAAGAAAATTTCATTGTTCTAGCTTCAAAACCACAAATTTCCATACAAACTTTCATCTTCTTTTTCAACCCTCATTTGGCAAAGTAAAGTATTTAAAAAGTAGCCTATGTCCTAACTCGGGCTCTAAAATATTTGTGTACCAAATTTCATTTAAATTAGTTTAGTAGTTTCGGAGTCAAAGCTGGACAGACAGACAGAGTTACTTTCGCATTTATAATATTAGTATATATAGAATGGCATTAACATATCTAAATTAACTGTTAGACACAATAGATTAAATACTGTCTATACTTTACGCGAGTAGTGCAAATTTAAATAAAACACTTTAACGGTTTAAAACGCGATATATTAGTTAAACTTATTTGAAAATGATTTTAACTTCGGCCCGACGTTTCAAAAATCATTTTCAAATAAGTTTAACTAATATATCGCGTTTGAAACCGTTAAAGTATTTATTTAAACACAATAGGTTACTTATATATAACAATTAGAAACAAAATGTAAAGTAATAGTAGCCTAATGAATAAAATAACTATTAGTATTATTATTCATTACTTTAAATTTTGACACTCACTCTCCAACTCATTCGCACTAGGCTTTTCATCTTCACTGCTAATCTCCACTACTTCCGGCGCCTCCTCCTTGATCACCACTTCATCATCATCCCCAGATAGTTGCGTGTCCTGGCCCTCTGACTGTTCAGCTGGAACTGAAAGCATTCATTCATACAAAACTACTGCAAGTACAGTATATCGTTATAGTTATATTAAAAATACAAAGTGTGTATTTGTTGGGCTTTCCTTAAAAAATAATTAAAGATCGTTTATTAGCCTAAAACCCGATTCACAAGAGAAGCTTTGCAGTTGTGGCACAAGAGCCAATGGCCACATATGAATATATAAAATATTATTACTATTATTTTTGAGAAAAGGATAATTAATGTGTATATGAGTAAGTGTGTGTATTGACAACAATTTTTCATGAAATATTTATTGATAGATCTTTAAAAAATTTGTAATAGCTTTGTCATTACAATTACAAACTTTCAAGAAGAGAATTTACTTTCCAGGGGCGACTCACCAGTCATTTGATGCTGTTGTAACTGAGCCCTTATGGCCCGAGCCCTCGCCTGCAATTCCAGCAATTCAAGCACAGTCAGACCAGCCCTTGAAGCCTTATTATTCTCTTCTTCACACCTCGGAGATTCCTTCTTCTTTTGTTTCTTCTTTGAGTGGCGATGCCTGTGCTGGAAATGTCAAGAATGTGTCAAAACTTGCTTATATGTTTTCCTATTGTTTTACGAAAATCACAAAAATGGTCATTAGAAACAACAAACAATGCAGTTGATTTAAGAATTATTTCTAAATCACTTTTCACGCGGATACTCTTGGAGAAAACATAGTTTTATTTCTAAATAGTTCAAAATGTATGCACAAACTATTTACAAATTTTAAGTTAGCAAAAATTCTATTTTATTTTACAAATTCTAACTTGATACAATGACAACCGGCACAATGGAGGCATTCTCTAGGGCTTAACCTAGACCTGGACAAATAAAATATTTTTTATTACCTTACATAATAGGCTATTTGACAGTTTCAATACCAATAAAAGTTTGCCTTTCTGATAGATGCAACCTGATATACCAATAAACCAGTATTATTATTGAACAATAATAATCTGACCAAGAGTATGATGATTTGGGTGGGTTAACAACTTTTATAGAATCATCATCTATTAAACGTATTTGACAAAGTATTAAGTGTAATCACATTCTTATGATCTTATGTAAAAAGTATTAATGGAATAGTGGTAAAACAACAAGGTCTGTTGGTTTGGTGACAAATGATTGAGCAAATTTGTTCTTATTACCATATAAGACTATTTTACTATTTCAAATACTTTTAACACTTTATTCTTACATCGTCAACTAGCACATTTTGTTTTGTTATAAGCTAATGTTGAGAATTAGTACTCCAATTTAATTTAAACCGTTAATATTGGTCACTGAGACTCAATAAAATACTGAACATACATGCAGGTTTTATTTTATAAGAAAGCACTTACCTTTTTACTCTTCTTTGAACTGTCCTGACTCAAAATCTCATCATCAGACGATATGCTGTCAAGCGAAATGACCTCCAATCGTTCTGGAGAAGAGCTAGAGGAATCTGTGTTTGAAGGCGGGTCAGCTCCATCCAGAATTGCACAAAGGCGCTTTGAACTTATGCCAAGGAGCTGAAAGATCAATTAGTAACTTTAGAGTAGTTTAAAACATTTTGCCCAGCCTATAGTTTATACGTAGCGAGTTGTCTGACTGAATACTGTAGTAAGTCAATATTAATTATGTTACATAGATAAAATAAATGGGAGAACATAAAGATTTATGTGCGAGTCCGTAATTAACGCACAATTACCAATAGCAATCGGGGATATTGATGTACTTGATAGGTAAACGTTAGTCAAACTAACCTTACCTCTTCAGTGCATAACTCTTGCAAATCATCAAGGGATATATGTTGTACGCACTGCGGGGCCATAGCCTTTATTTCTTTCTGTTTCAAAACGGAGAAAACCTGATGCATTAACTCCACTCTGTCGTGAATGAAATAAGCCAAGTCGTGCTCCTCCTTCCTCATTTGGGACGATTCAGGCATTTCCTGCTTAATTCTGTGCTTTTTTATTCGTTTCATTCTGGAAATCTAAGTTTAATTATCTGGAATTTAGTTTTTTATATATAAATAAAATAAATAACGATTAATTGATTAATATACACAAACTTTTGTCAATGTCAATTTTAAGACAGATATGACTAGGTATTTGGCATTTTTTTAATATTTGGTATGACTTGAATACAATAATTTTGATCCAATTGTTATAAAATATAATTAAATTATTTAAATAAAACACTTTAACGGTTTAAAACGCAATATATTAGTTAAACTTATTTGAAAATGATTTTTAACTTCGGCCCGACGTTTCGGATGCTTTGCAGCAGCCGTGGTCACGGGGACCGGCTTTTATGTTTTATAAATTTAACTTAAAATTTATAATTAAATTAAGTTAGTATCCGAGCTAAAAAAATTAAAAAAAAAACCGAATCGTTTAGAAACGCCTTAAATGCAAGAGAATCAAATTTAATTTATTTATTATTAACAGTGACAATATTATGTAAAATCATAAATTCTAAAATATAAATAATTAAATGCAACCAAACTAATTATATTCCTTCAATATTAAAGCAACTTATATAAAAAAAACAACTTTTTAAATTTAGAAAACTTATGCACTGACATTACATTAAAAATATGTTAGTTAATAATTATTTTAAGTCCTCTGAAACTAAATAAAATGTAAAATTTTATAAAAATTGCTTAAATGGTCGGAGGAAATGCCGCAAATAGAGGTGTTTTTAAACAATTGTTTGGACCTAGGATTGCAGGCGGCATTTCAGATGATTTTGATAAATTTGAGTCCTAGACTAGCAAATATTTTGCCCATCTGTTATTTCGGAAAGGACATTAAAAAGCACAAAAGACCAGCATTTATAAGAGTATCCTATACCTCTCAAGTTTATTGAGGTTTTCGAACGAGTACTTGTTTACTGTCAAGGGAAATGGCGGTGCGGAAAATTTACGAGAGTGACGATTTTCTAGTAGTTAACAAACCTTATGACATGTATATTAATTCAGACGATGAAAATGAAAAGGTATGCCTCAATTATTTACCAAATCTTAATAAAATTATTACATTGGATGTTTAAAATACGACTTACAAGTACTGTTTGTATTGTTGTTATAGTGATGTAAGTCACTGATCTAAAATCGGTACATTATATTATCGGTTTCTGTAAATCTAGAAAGTTAAGTCCCTTGTTCATTATATTAAGCAAAAATAAAATTCTCTATAAAAATATAATTTAAGTTAGTGTTTTATTACTGGTTTATGATTATACATTATACATGGTTACGTATAGAAATAATAAGCCGATAGAACTATTTTTCTTACATTACTTTGGTTTCTTAAAAAGTAATTTTAAGGTCTGGAATTAATTTTTTTTAACTAATTTCTTTTCCTTTTAGAACACAGTAACATGTTGTATTGCATCTCACGATTCACACCTTTCAACATCGGCTAATCCCTTGTACTTCGTCCAAAGGCTTGACTACTCAACTAGCGGAGTGCTTTGTATAGCCAAGAACAAAACGGTTGCTGCTCTAGCAGGAAGGTGATCATATAATAATATAAAAAAAAATATTATTCTTGAATAAAACGTGTACGTTCTTTATATAATTTTCATGTTTTAAGGTTATTCGAGAAACGTCTCACAAAAAAATATTACTTAGCGGTGGTGAGAGGACATCCAGATTTTGAATTAGCAGAAATACGATATGCAGTCGGTATGAATTTTAACTTATGATTAAGTTTCATTCATAGGACACAAATTAAAACGCAGGAAACAAAATATTCACTTACGTCTTATTAGAAAAGGGCGTGTCCAAAAGCACGCAAAATCAAAACGCGTTGCTCTACTAACTGAGCTACCGTGTCCCATGACCATAGAAATCCAATTGATAATGTGTATTTTTTATTACTACGTGCAAATTTTATTAGGCTACAGAATGTAGTAAAACTGTTTTTATTTTATATATGTATTTTAATGAAAAAGAGGTGTCAAGCGACAGCCAAATCGAGCGAAGTCCACTCTCACGCACGTGTTGGGGTTGTCATTACTAAGTGCGAGACGTGTTTGTATATAATGATAAAAGGAATTCAAAGGAAGGATTCGACGATCACGGTTTGGACACGCTAGCTCAAATAGTAAAGCCATAACACGACTTGTTGCGATCGTGATAATTATTTAAGGAGCTGACCAGTCACCAGATCAAAGTCATCGTATGTCGGTTGTGTCGAATTCGTCACTGGCCGGTGATGCAAGACCAGCTCATACAAGAATGTTAATTCTAGAGCGAGGCTTCTATTGTAAAGACCCCGTTGCTGTAGTTCTTCTTAAGCCGATTACAGGTACTTATGTATAATTATTATGTCAAACTCGAACTTATCAGTTTTTTGTTATTAATATTTCAGTATCTACCTAAGAAAGAGGAAATAAGGAATTTATTAAATGTTCAAAAGTATAAACTTGCTTTAACCTCTAATTGAAAAACCACAACCTTGAATTTGACTGAATCCTTTATTAATAGGGCGTCGTCACCAATTGCGTGTACATTGTCACGCGACGTCGCATACTATTCTCGGCGACTATACGTACAGTGATAGAATGGACACCGCACCACACAGGATGTTTCTACACGCTACTAGGTAAGGTATATTAGGAAGTGATAGTTTTTATTTGGGAACTTGGAAGTAACATTTATATCATTTCTTTTTATTAGACAGGTGAATAACTTCCACTTGTTCTTAAAAGAGACAAAAAAAATCGGTAATGCCCTGGACCTAATTTCCAGATATCATTAATTTTACTAAAACTTATTAGCTGATTCAAATTCCAGGCTAGTGCTTCCACTACCGAACAAGCCCTTAGATATCCAAACTCCAGAACCATTCTTCAACGATGTCCAGTTTTCGGGTCAGTGGAAATCTCAAAAGTTGCTCCACAAATATCGTAATAAAGAAGATTTCATCGCTGTTTGCGATGATATCGATAGAGAATATATTATTGGTGTTAAATATAAAGATTTCAGTGTTTAATTTTCGTTTTATTTATTTCCATCTTAAATACTGATGGTAGTCTACGCGAGTAGTACACATTTTAATAAAACATTTTAACGGCTTAAATCGCGATATAAAAGTTAATCTTATTTGATCATTATTTTTAACTTCGGCCCGACGTTTCAGATGCTTTGACGAAACATAGACGAATCTTGTTTTCCTTATTTTTTTTCGACGCGCCATCGATTGAGATTTCAGATCACTTACACATCACTGACAGCTGTTATTGCCTTTGCTGTGATACGTACTAGGTTTAAAAAAATAATAATTTTCCATATACTAATATATAACTCCATTTGTATACTTAATGGAAAAGCTCGTTAATATGCTCATTTCTGCAGTTGAAACGTGATATGATATTAAATTATGCTGGCTTAAAAAAATATGTCTCATAGGGTGGTATTTAATACATCAAAGTAAATCAAACTCTTTACGTTTTGTTACTAGCCACGAAAATTTGTAGTCGTCTATTCAATACAATTTTGGCCATTGTTCTTTGATTCACCGGAATATCACAAATATTACCGGTTTTATCTTCTCCCTAACTGTCAACATTTGACAACTCTTATAATAAAAATAAACATTGGTTTTCAAAGGACGCTGCTTCAGTTCGAGCCGTAGAATTATATTATTTAAGCTTTAAATGTACTGATTAAAATGTTTTCATCAAGATATTAATGTATTTTTAAGTGCACTTTGTTTTATAATGGAGGAAGTGTGTTCCACTTGCTTGTGTTCCGGTCGAAAACTCGGGTGCATCAATGGAACAACTATGTATTATTTTTACAAACAAATATTAAATGAAATTGCCGTAAGTTGTTTACTATTTATGAATTTATTGATAGTATGAACTTGGCAGTGGCTTTCAATTCGTACATTCCGAATTTAACATTATTTAAACGTTAGGATACACTTTTCAGTCAGGATTTTATCGCCGACATTGTTTATTTTTTAATTTAATTTAGTGCGCCTGAGAATTATTTTAATATATTAATAGATTAGCTGCCTTACCTACCTTATGAATCAGTATCAAAACTGTTTTCATTAATTCTCAGATAACAATAATAGAGTAGCTAATATTTTATAAATAATTACAGCAAAATATTAAACAATAACCAAAGATTAATTCCACCCGCCCTCTTGAATATTGAAAATTCGCTAATTTATCACAATTTCAATATAGAATAATGTAATTTAGCAAATACACATGAATAAATTCACTTTAACCAATGCTCTCAGGCTCCGGAAGAATTACAGGTCAAAGTGTGTTGGGAGTGTCGAGCTCTTCTGAGGAGGTTTCAGGGCTTTCAGCATCAAGTTAAGTGCTGCTATGTGGAACTTGTCACATGTTTACAGCAGGTAATTCTTACCCACAGGCATTTCTTGTTTAACACTACTGTCAAGTTGTACATATTTTAATATTGTAATGTTGAACAGTATGTAAGCGATAACAGTTTTCAGAAATCTTGTCTAACATGATAGATACCCTAAAAGATCTTTATTTAAAGGAAGCTCTCTGTAACTGCACTTTCTGTTGCAATTAGTACTAAAATTTTAAATTGTGTAAATTTTTACAGTTCGAAGCTAAAGGAAATTTTAATTGCTCTCTGATATGTAATATTTTTTTATTCTATTTTATTAGTGTAAGTTTTCCATGTTTTAATAAATAAATAAATAAATATCATGTACAGACTATCTCAATTTTTATATGCACATATTATGCATCCTGAAGTGGTAAGTAGTGTAAAATAAAATTAGAATTTGACCATGTTAACTTTACAATTCCAGAATCCTTCCTTAAAGCTATCTTTGGCTAGGACATCTCAACTTCAGAGTCACTGTGTTACCAGCATTAGTATACCAGATGTGAAACCACAAAGTCTGGATATCAAAATTGAGAATGATGAGGTGCATTGTGAGCCAGAGACCTTTGTTAACACCTGGGGACAGGAGACAAGGAGGAAGGAGGAATTTGAGGTATTATAGATTATCATTGTTTGCTATCCATGCCAAATCGTGAATCACAGATTTGTTTTCTTATGTAATCTATTTATGTTTTAGGTTAACCATTGCAAACAAGATGTTAGTGTAAAGCAAACAAAAAAAAGGGAGAGAGAGAAGGTATTTTCTTTGAATAATTAGACTTTTTATAACTTTCAATGAACTTTTTGTAAATTGGAAGAGATTTAAATAAAACACTTTAACGGTTTAAAACGCGATATATTGGTTCAACTTATTTGGAAATGATTTTTAACTTCGGCCCGACGTTTCGGATGCTTTGCAGCAGCCGTGGTCACGGGGAGACTAATAAGTTTAACTAATATATCGCGTTTTAAACCGTTAAAGTGTTTTATTTAAATGTGTACTACTCGCGTAAACTATAGACAGTATTTGGAAGAGATTTCAGTTCAAAAATAAATTGTGTCTACATAATACAACAAAAATGTAATAATCGTGACTTAATCAGTACGGAACAAATTATAATCTTCCATTATAGATACGAAATAGATGTATCAAGAAGCAAAAGAACTGTAGTTCAATAGAAACATTTCCTTATTCTTTTTTTAAAATTCCAGACAAAGAAAAAACAAAAGAAGCGGGTGAAATTGAAGCAGCCCAAGATGAAGAAGGAGCTTTCCTACGACAGTGACGTGGATTGTTTCAACAATACAGATGACGCGCATGTCGGAACGACCCCAGTAGACGCATGCGACACAGTCGAGATTGGCAAAGGCAAGGATGAACCTATCAACACGGCGAGTCAGGTCGTCAACGAAGACCGATGTGATACAGATATCGGCGACGGGACGGAAGATGACGTGGCGTTGGACGTAAGTGTGTGCTGCATTGTGCCAGAAGAGATGGATGATGAACAAAGAAATAGTGGCCAGAGAAATTCCATCTTTTATTTTAATATATATTTTTTGGTTTCTTGGCGTCATAGGTGAATCATTCTCACGGCCTCTTTTGGTAATTAAATGGTCTATGCAACGCAAAAAAAATACAAATGAACCAGTAGTTCATAAGATTAGCGCGTTCAAACAAACAAACAAACTCTTGTGCTTTATAACATTAATATATTACTTTCAGATAGTCCGGCGAGGCCCCGGGGTTCCACGGACCCGCGAAGTGTTGCCAGAGAGGCCTCAATGTGTCGAATGCGGAAAAATCTTCAGCTCGAGAAAGACATACCGATATCATCTAAAGTAAGATTTAAATATAAGAGGAAGAATTCCTATTTTAGACAACAACAATTGACTCAAGACAAAAACTTTTGCTTATAAAGAGTATATAAAAACCGATCACATACACTTACTTTGGTTAGAATAAAACTGATTTAGCTTTTCTTTGTTTGTAACGAGAGTTTTTCTAATCCTAATGACATTTGTGTCTATTGCAGCGTACTGCACAAAGGACAGAATCGCCACGAGTGTCCGAAGTGTGGGAAGGTGTATCAGTGGAAATCGAACCTAGGCCGACACATGCGCACGCATAAGGTAACTTCGTGCACACTTTGACCTTTATATAAGTGCTACGAGGATTGATAATTTAAATATTTTGCACAAGTGCACATGATGTTACTATATTCATCAAAACTAGGTTTTACTTGAAAAATAGAATTTACGACTCGGGCAGGACTCGTGCCGGTATTTACAGCGTTCCGTGCTGTTGCTCTAACCAATTGAGCTACCGAGTCCTACACGTCATCGTCCAATATTTCCAACCTTACATGCACCTCTTGCGCAATATAATTTCAACCTTAACACTTTCATATTAAGTCTGAATTTTTAATCGTAATGAGTGGTCGTGTCGCAGGCGCGCGAGTCGGGTGAGCTGTACTGCGCCAAGTGCGACAAATCGTTCGCGTCCGTCGCGACTTATCGCCAACACGTGCGCATCTCGCGGAGGCACGTCTCGGAGAGCGAGTTCACGTGAGTGGGGGGGGGCAATGGGAGGGCGATGGGTTAGGCTGTGACCTGTCGTAACGAGTACCGTTTGCACCCGCAGCTTCACGTGCGACGAGTGCGGCAAGAAGTTCGTGAACAAGACCCGACTGCGCGACCACGTCGATTGGGAGCACCTCAACAAGATCAAGTTCCGTTGTCAACTCTGCAATAAGGTATGAAGTGTGTAATCACGTTTGAACGTGGGCGATGTGATGTGGGTTATGGATGCAGAATTAACATTTTAAGGAACACGTGACACAATACGAGATCGCAGTATTTCATTGCCTTTATTCAGTGTTATAAAAGTATGTATAGCAACACGAAGACATACGTTAGTATTTGAACTTAACGAGTTCCATCAATATCTGTTCAGCCGTTCAAGTGCCACACGTCGCTGTACGTGCACATGCAGAACGTGCATCGGAACAAGGAGAAGAAGGACAACCTGTGCCACGTGTGCGGGAAGTCGTACCAGGTACGTCGAGATCGGAAGGTGCGAAATCATTGCTTAGTTAATCGTTATTAATTGTATGTTTGTCTATAGAATGCGGCGAAACTGAAGTATCACATAATAGCGATGCACACGAGCGAGACCCCGTATCAGTGCGCGGAGTGTGACGCTGCTTTCGGCTGGTACTCCTCGCTGTACAGGCATATCAGGGAGGTGCACTACAAGGTAAGGGCAGGGAAGTGGAGGGGGGAGGGGGGGTGTTATTTATTATTGATTATTGAGGCGCTTAGCTAACGGGTGATGTTTTCCGATTATAGATGAAGATCCAGAGCAAGAAAGGTCGAAAAGACAAGAAGCTACAATTGCCGGAGCTGTTGGGGCCGAACAACTAAGACTATTGTGATATTTCAACGAATAAAGATATTTGGACTGATCGCTTTTTTATGCATCTCTCGTATTAGTCGCGAGTTCAGAAATAAACGATTTTGTTTTGTTTGTACATCCATCCCGAGTAATACAGGCTTATTGGCTTATTGCTGAAAAATACTAGAGATCACGAGCAAAACCTTAGTAACAAGTGAACACCGAAGTGCAAACAGAAAAGAAACCACTGGTGATAGAACAAACATATGTTCATCCATCTCTTGTGAAAAGCCTCGCGATAGAATAGGAATCGCCTATTCTATGTAAAAGTCATAGGAATTGAAAAATAATCGCTTCGCGTGGAGCGGTTTGTTGGAACTTGTATTTTTGATAGTTTTTGAATTGAAGAGATCACTTAATAAATGATATTTGATCGGTATAAGGTCTTTACTTGGACTAATGTCTAATGAATCATAGTCAGTTTACGAGAATACTCCATTCTCGTAAGCTAATTCATGATGTAAAACATATTCCTGAAATTAAATCAAAACGAACACTTGCTTCACCACAATTGCTCCTTACACTTTATCAGGCGCCAGAGAATATGATCCGGACAGCGTTATTCATGCCTTTTTATTAATACTTATCGAAATAAATTACGTTGCTTTCAAAAGGATTCAAATCTATACTAATATACAAAGTTGAAGAGTTTATTTGTTCTACTTACTAGGATCTACTTGTTCGAATTGATAAAATATTTTTGCGTCGCTTAGAACATTTTGAATTAAGACTATAAGGCTATGAAAGATTACGGTGTGACCAATAGGAGCGAAGAATTGCGGGAAATGTAAAAAATGGCGATGGCGAAAACGGTTCAAGACAAAACATTAGTACGAAAGAATTATTCCTCTTTAAATGGTCTAAAGAAATGTTAGCATTTCAGTTTCCCAATTAAGACTAATCGGACAATTGGAATTATATTTGGAAACGCTTTTATACGTTGATAGTGTATTTTATACTATTTTATTAGTTTTTAATCAAATTGTCCCCGTTTGTACGGCTTGACAGAACGGGCGATTCGGCTAATGTAAGACGCACGTCGACTCAACTAAGGATGAACCTTACAATGAAGGGAAGACGAGATATGCATTTAGAAAGAAAACACACACATACAGACACAGAATATTTTAAACATTCTTTCTTAAGGATCGAAGGACCTTCGTTGGAAGGCAGTACTAGTAGTGTGATTGATATTGCATTACACCTTTACTTTGTACTTTACATATAACTCTTCTGTTACTAACCTGGGCCAGTTTGAGCTGAGTGTGGAAGCACTCATCGGCACAGCAAGTAAGTATATTGTAAAAACCGCATAAAAGTGGCAATAAAACTTTTCAATAGGATATTGAAAATAAACGTAAATTTAACTTTTATGTTTTAAGTGTCTCGTTACTACTGCTACTAATTTGTGATTTAATATTAAGGATAAAGATCAATAAAACCTAACGCTCAGTGCAGCGTTGGTACGTCATAAACATATTTTTGTCGCATTAATGTCTGATTACACGCTCAAGAATTACGTTCTCATTTGGCTCAGAGCCTAATTGTGTATCGTTAACTGAAATCTAGACAACCACCAGTCATTCATTTTACTAGGATCCCAACATTTCCCGGGACATTTCGGTAGCAATGGGTAATCCAATGACCTTCCGGGTGCATTGAGGTCTCCAGTTTTTATAAAATTAAATACATCTTTTAATAGGAATAAATAATTTTCTCCAAAATTAAAAAAAAAAAAATAAATAAACACAAATTATAAAGCTATGGCCAATAGGAGCAGAGAAATAATGGTATGAATGAATTGTATCTTTCTATTGATTCAAAACATCAGTAATGGTGCGAAGCTTAACAGCCGAAAGACTTTCAAGGTAAGTGTGCTAACTAGAAGGGAACATTTTTACGAAAGAAAGTACCGGATAAGCATATCATTCAAATAGACGTCAAAAGGACTTTATTCTACTCTCATAAAATACTTTAGGAATTTTATTTCAAAAGATTTTTACTACCATATTTCTGCTCGAAATATATCAAAGAACTGTTCTTTTAGAAATATTTCTTGTGCAATACGAAAAAGCGAAGTGAAAATGGAAAAGTATTTTTCCATTTTCCAGCGGCCGGGAAGCGCAATATTGGAGATTGCCTGGCACAGAGGAGAGTCGAATCAAAAGCACCTTTCAGTTTTTAATTGATAAATAACTTTTGTGGTTTGTATTTCGGTTGTCGGCACGTGACAATTGTACGTAATCTTAAATCTTGTCGTTTCTTATTTATGAAATATTATCGCAATTACTTACAACTTGATTTATAAGTCGCAGTCGAGCGGAAGTTATTAATGGCCGCCATTTTTCTGACAACATTAATCTGCCTTTGGATAACGAAAAATATATTAATTCCCTGTTATTCCGGGACTAGTATTGCGAAAATATAAAAACGTGAAAGGGCGATTTTGACCTTTGTGGTGAAACGCAGTAATTCGCATACAGCATCAGAGATGTACTCGTGGTACAAAGAGAGGTTGCTGTTATAACTGACTAATAATAAAAAAAATCAGCCAATTATATTTTGATATAGCTTAGTCATCAGTTATAATTTAAAGAAACGGAGGCCTAAAGGAATTTGCGCGTGGCGCAAGTTGGTTGTTAGTTGTGCTATTAAACTTGCTACGAGCCTGGAAGTTACAATAAGGCGAGGTGTACACTAACGACATCCTACTTATATAATTTCAGATGACTGTGAGGATGACGTGAAGGACACGGTTAAAGTAATAGCACGGGACGCTGTGGATGCCGGTTCAAATCCTGTTCGAGTCGTAAAATAATATTAAATGTATATTCGCTTTTTAATGTATATAGTGCAATAATATCTGAAAAATATTAAAATAATTTAAATACATTAGTCTGCTTATTTATACTTTTCATAGCAACTAAAAGTCGTATTTATCACTCGTTGTTCTACGTTTAAAAGCTTCCATTTCACATCGCATTCGAACCGTGGACCTCTGACGCTCGACGTAGTCGCGTGTAATAGGTCTCATGTAATGTCGTGTCTGGAAGGTCTAGAGAGAGTAAACACGCTAACACGCCTTTCTGTTTATCAAACACATCGCTATGAACACGAATAACTTTAGTCGGTGGCGGTTGGAAGTTTGATTCTTCATTATACACTAAAAGGGCGCAGCTAGTGAAATAATACACGAAGTTATGTTTTCATTAGAGGGTCGTTAGCCACGGCACGAGTGAGAGCAAAAACTCCGGTTATAACGACTCTCGCTAATCGTGCCCACTTCGAGCCTAGGGATGTGCCCCTCGATCCACGTGAAGACGTGGGTGTGTTGTTTCCTTTCATGAAAAGCGTAGTCGTCTAAAGTGAGACGAGACGTAACTCATACTTGACGTTCGTACGCAACATTGGTTTCAATTCAGATTTGTTATATATTGTACGACCTGGTCAAGGTAGCAGGGAAACGCTGGATTAACTTGCAAATTACCGGTCGTACCGGAAGTCTATGTCCAGCAGTGGACACTGAACGGCTCAATCGAATCGAAAATATATTATTGCTCGAATCGTTTCTTTTCTCGATCAAATATTGTGTGCTCTAGTGAATGTGAACTTAAAATTTTCACCATAAGCTAATACAAATTAGGGAGGGCCTATAGAATAGCGGTGACCTTTACATTTGATACGGAACAGACACGCATTTGCCCGGCTTTTTATCGATGTAGTCACATCACTAGACGCTCGAGCTGAGGTCAAGTGTTTGTGAATGTTTAAACAAGTGCACGAATGGTTCCGTTGCAATACTGAGAGGGAAAACTATATTCATATTTTCCTACGATTCTTCCGGACCATTCTTCCATTGAGTTGCTGCAGTTGAGACTAATTTAATTAATTATAATGATCTTATGTTTCATTAATTGTGTTTATATTCAGCAAAAATTGTTCCGCAATTTTAGCGTAAATATATCGTTTATCATTGGTAATCTTTCAACGCGTAGCAACAAAAAATACCCGATTAATACGTCGACAAAGACTTGCCTAATTAAAATTCTCTTTTTTTTTGTACAGTAAGAAAAGATACAGCTCTATTTGTGAGGCGTTTTAATTTGCCCTCCCTTCATACGATTAATGGCTCAAGGAGTCTTTGCAAAACATTATCCTGAGTTCCTTAATTATACACATTTACTGAGGGCTTTTGGGCGAATTTTTTGTATCTTAATAGCAATTGAAGTGTCACCTATCACGATACAACATATAAAAATAAGCCTACAAATATAATTTATGTCTTGTCTTTGTTTTATGTTATTTATGTAATGGTATGATTAGCGACCAATTATTATATTAGTAACTAGCTGCCCGCGAATTAGTCCGCGTGGAATAGTGACTTGGGGAAATTTTTTTATTTATTGAGGTTATTAATGTATGAAGGGCGCATTTAAGGCAGCCAATCTATGTTATAAGTGCTACTTTGCCGCAACACTCTAACTCCCACTCTCATTCCTACACTCACTCCTACTATCCCGCTCACTCCCACGCCTACTCCTATACCCAAAAAGTAAAAAAAGAAAGTTTCATTTTTCTAGCTTCAAAAACCACGAATTTCCATACAAACTTTCATCCCCCTTTTCAACCCCTATATTACGTTAAAGTTTTAGCCTATGTCCTTTCTTAGGCTCTAAAATATCTGTGTACCAAATTTCATTTAAATCAGTTTACTAGTTTCGGAGTTAATGCCGGACAGACAGACAGAGTTACTTTCTCATTTTTAATATTGGTAGAGAGTATAGATTATAGCCAAACTACGGGTGAGATCGCGGGGCGACGATAGTTTTAAATATCGCAAGTCACGTTGGCAGAGCGTAGTATTATTAATCATAGACATTAATCTTCATATTGTGTTTGGAACAGGGCGATATTATGCCTAAACCGAACCCACTAATACCACAAATGGCAGGCTTTTGTTCGGATCTAAAATCGTAATACGAATGCTTCATGATGCTTCACAATTGAAAGTTTGCCCACATTAATAAATATGGCTAAAGCTATGTTGTGGCAAAAGATAATTGTAATCACAAAATACATACACAAGAAAACGGAATAAAAAACACGAGCCTGACTGGTTGTTGATGCGAAGCACCTTATACACACAGTACTTCTAGTTGCCGAGTGCTGATAAATATAATATAGATTATGTGATTTTGGTTAATTTAAAAATGATAACCCTTTTAGCATTAGTTAACCGCGGATATAGGATGTTGTCATTTTAAGAACCGAGTCAAATTTCGGGTGCACCCGTAGCGTTCCGTAGCAGCGTCTACGGCGTAGCGAATGTCGTTACTGTGACTACGTCGTAGGCGATATCGTAGAAGCGTCTACGGCGTAAACACAATGATAGACTTTGCAGATTCAGAATTTGCCCTAACAAATCTATGCTTTGCCCTGATAGTACTACCACCTGACTACACGACCTACATAAAATACTCGATATAAAATCGCCCGCTTTCTTAAGGTACGAAGTTCCTCTTTCATCAAACTGTAAATATTTGATATGCCTTAGTCCTTTCTGCTGTATTATTGATGTGCCTTTGACATCGATTTCATTTCCGAGTTATTTTGTTTTGTACACAAATAAGCGGCATTGCGTCTCACACTTACCCATCTAAAACCGAAATGGTGTAGCTACGCGCCACCGCATGCAATAAAAACCTTTACCGTAAAGTAATAGAGGACTTTAACGCATAACACGTTACCACCCAGATCATTTATTACAAGCAGTACAAAAACTTGTATTCTAGAATAATGGCTTAGTTGAATTAGCGCATTTATGCATTGCGAAATAGTGTATAAACTTGCGTTATTCAAAATGGTTCATGTGCTCTTTTGGATTACGCGGCCGCTCGTAAATTTAGCTAATGAAAATTGGAGCTAAATAACATTATAATACAAGTTAATATCGCTCCTAAACCTATTACTGAAGCTCGCCAATTTAAGGACCTTTACTTATACACGCCAAAATGAACCTTATATGTTATCACTAGAAGTCGAAATTCGGTATAAACATATTTTAGATAGTATTGCGCATGCGTCTCTAGTCCCCTGTAGAAGCTAGACGGTGTGATCTGCGACAAGTGATTAGTAGAAAATGGTAGATGGCTACAGCAATTGGTAGAAAGTGAGTTTATGAAAGATTTAAGTAATTTTCGATGCACTTACATTAATAGCCCTCATTTAAACTGAGCGCGTGTAGTAATATGGTGTGATTCGTGTTTTGCTTACATTATCTTATGGTTTGAACACTTAACGGTTTTTTTATTATTTGTGCACTACGAGTGTTAAAAACCAGCTAAAATCCTTTGGTCACAAGAAAACCCTTGCTAAATTACGGATTACTTTAATACAATAAAATTGACGGACAAACGATTAATAGATTCTTTGTCCATCTTGGGTTGTGTCGTCCTTGTGAAGACGGACCAGTCGAAATACGGTCTTCGTTTGCGTTACTACGATAATAGCTCGCCTTATCTAAGTTGGCCACCCTACGCCCCGTCCAGGGAAGTTCAGGTATCCAGTCTCAAATCTTTGTCGCGACGTGCGCGCGTGTGTTATCGGCCCATCTCGAGCGACCACCTGTTCACATCTCGACAACACCACGGAAAACACGTAAATAATATGATATTTACATTAATGATATTCTAAACATTATTTTTAGATTCAAGATATTACTCATATTGTGTACTAAGTGCTTCCGATCTAAGGTTTAAAACCGCATTCAAATCGCTCGTGTGGTTTCTGAGATCTGCATAAAAAAAGATGTATGTAGACGTATGTAAAAAGTAACTTGTACATTGAGCATATGGAATCATTTTAATTAACTAATAATAACATTTGTATTTTTATTAAGTTGAATGTTTTTTTTGTTCGATCACGGTAATCTAAGAAACTTTTGGTCTGATCTGATTTTTGTTCGTACAAGCATATTCTATTATTTAAGCTCGGTACAAAAGCCTGACTGCCCACTTGGCTGCGGGTAACATTGATCACTGATTCGGACACACATTATATGTATGTTTGTCTCATTGTGTTTTTTTTTAATATAGGAGAACAGCCAACATGTTTTAGAAAAAAATATTAATTTGTTAGATATCAATTAGGGCGGGAATCGAACCGTGAACCATCACTAGCCCATCAAAAGTAAGATATAAGAGTAAAAGCCTTTTTGTTTAAAAAAAAATTATGATCGTCCGTCGTCTCGCATCAAGTCAGGTCTGGTTACTAGTGAACGTACCGGTAGAAAAACCTAATTGGATCCTATTGCTAAGCATAAAACAACATCAAAGCGTATTGAAAGATGAAAACATAATATTTAAATGAAAGCTCATTAAATTCACAAAGACCTTTTCTATGTATATTAATAAAATTCGAAAGCACGGTCTGCGCGGAGGTAATTAATTAGATACTATACAGCGGTTAACAGACCGCGGAGTTTGGTCCAATGTTCCTAGAAAAACACAAAGAACACAAGTTCTGTAATACATACTTATTAACAAAAAGTACACTTAATTATAAAGTCTCTTTGTCGTGAATTCGGGCGGGCAGCAGCCGGCGCCGTGGACCGCAGCTAGTGAAAGCAAATAGAGCTCAGAAGCCTCTTAATGAAATAATTTTGTAGCGAAATCCTTGAGTTATAAAAAGTCTTTTGAAAAACGAATTGGAAATTGCAAATGGCGTCGCCGCGCAGAATTTCATTACGAGTCGCTTTCCCATTTTCCATTTCCACTCTTATATGAATGAGGGAATTATGAAAACTTACTCCAGTGTTAATTAATGTTAAGCGGTTAAGCGGCGGGTGGCGCGCTCGGAGATTGGATGGGCTTTCATTATAAGATCCATTTAGGGGTACAGTCGGTCCTGAATCGTTACTTTAACTTAAATAGTGACGACTTGTTACTCTATCGCAGTCACAGCGAGATTCTATTTAGAAAATTGTCTAGTGTTTTATCAAATGCACATAATAAACGAAGTTGAAAACG
The DNA here is from genome assembly GCA_963661955.1 of Leptosia nina. NCBI lineage: Eukaryota > Metazoa > Arthropoda > Insecta > Lepidoptera > Pieridae > Leptosia > Leptosia nina. The sequence continues at coordinate 793,368 of CAVLEF010000277.1, forward strand.
CATCCGCGCGGACGAGCTAGTATCGCTCACTCGCCCGCCCAAAACAATGTGCGAAATGCGATAATGGAAAATGCTTTACCGCGCGAAATTTTCGAATCGCGAATCGTGTTTTAACTTTGATTTATTAAAGTCGGAAAAAAGGAAAACGTCGATAAACATTTACAACAATATGTGTAACTATTTACGAATCTACTAGTACATACCTCTGACGTCTCCAGAACGTTTAAACACACGAGTAGATCACCACGTAGGACACTGATTTTAGAACGCGTATTAGTCTTCAAAACTCTCTGCACTCGCGGTAAATTATTACGAAACAATAACTTTCACTTCTGGGAGTCACGTAACAAACGAGAACCAAACACCACCGACTCACACGAAATCATAAAGCACTGGACGTTGTGCACTGACGTAGATCAGCGTCTGCGTCGTATCGCGAAAAAACAGATCTACCCTCGAAAACATTACTATTTTATTCCGAATAGTGTTAATGTTAGACAAAAACATTCAGGTACCGAACCGCACTGTACATTATGGGCGTGAACATAACCGAATTCGAACCATAGATACAATTTGACTTGATTGTTTCGGCGTTGGCCTATCAATTACGAATATTTGTTTCGAAAGTACATATTATTAGTTAGTGCTGGGACCACTGCACGTACTGTCCGATGGGATACGGGGTGTTGACTGTAATGTATAAATATATTTTAACATAATTTTAGGGATTTTTAACTCTCTATCTTTACTATAACACTTTCTCAAAAATTGTCGACATCAGTATTGCCTTTTACAGATATACCCAACAAAATGATTTCAACGGAACGACCAAATTCAGACATTATGCAAATGATACAATTAACTCGTTCGTTTTGTTAACAAACAGTGAAAATTGGATTGACCAACACACTACTATACTTTTCTACCGATTTTTAATTGAATAATATTTATTTTTATGTATAAACCTTTTATTTATTTATTTACGCTTCCAACAACTTCGCCGATTGCGGTACAATTACGTGTTCCATAGATGAACATGTCGTAAAACAAATGCATTGCAATAACGCTATAACTACTTAAAATCCCTTTACTTATTTGAGTTATTTGCCTTAAGTGTTAAAAAAAACTAATGCAGCTTCACCGTGGGGTTTGAACTTAGGACTCTTGCGGTGCAACGCTTTCAAAATTGAGCCGCGCAAGGCGGTTACTACCGACGTAATTATCTGAAAACCGCCATTTTCGTAAGAGTCGATCATTTTCGTTTTTGTGTCGAGTCGAATGTGCATTAATGTACTCTTTGCGGATTGCGGTTAAGCGTGTGCCTGCTACGATCGATGGGGCCCCGCGACATAACCGTTTGCTAATTTAAATGCAGCCGAAACGTCGGGCGGAGTTAACTTAAGTTGTAAATAAATTAACTAATATATTTCGCATTTAAGCCTTTTTTACTATCCACACGAACCAGTTTGAAAACAAAATATTGATAGATTGCTTATTTGCAACAGATGTTGTATAGAGCTGGCAATGCCGAATACTTAGATTATTGCGTTTGGAGTGTTGCCAATACTGATAATATTATGGCAACTCAAATCGAAAGCCGTCTCAATACTTTTACTTGATTTGCATCTCGGAAAATCGTTCACCGAAATGAATGTGAATTCTCTTTTCTTTTCAGGATTCTAAGTTGCAGCCAGTAAGGAATAAGAGAGAAGTGATTTTGTGACCGGCGCTTGTTCGAAAGGCTTCACCACGTCGGACTTTACGATGGGTAGGTGAAAAATATTTCAGCCAGAAAGTCTCGATACAAGTAGACTAACATTGTAAATCCATTTCAAGTCACGTGTAGATTGAAGAAAACCCTGGTTCGAGTTCCACCAGTGTCATCGATCGTTCGAAATTGTCTACAAAGCTCACGGCCACTGTCGTATAAGAATGCTTGCGTATCGGACACAGTAGTGTGTTCGTAGGCCGTGAGCGAGATGAAAGTACATTCCCCTTTATGACGAGCGACATATTATGGAGACATTACTATTCTAGTCACGTATTCGAATATGTCACCTTGCAGCGAGCATAATATTTATATATTACTAGCTCTTACACGCCACTTTGACCGTGTCATATTTTTTAAACGTCACGACTAAGTGCCCGAGGAACAGGACATTAAAAACTTCACACATCTTTTCTTTGACAGTTTCACTGATCAATTGTACTAACAGACGAGTTAAAGAAGCATTTTCGCTAGTTCTTGGATTAAAGGGATTATTAATATTAAATAATTCGGTAAAAGGTTACTATTCCTGATATTATAATGATATTAAATTCAAACGTAAATTCGCTGCTTCATTTTTGCTCCTTACTTTTTGTCAGACGCACAGAATCGGAACACTATTTGATACGGTGTATTATGTTTTGCAGTTCTAAAAAACAAATTACAGATCCGAGATGTTGTTTTATTATTATTTAAACATAACCGAGCAAATATTTATCCAGCATGTCTTCATTTTGCGAAACTTTACGAATCGAAATGTGATAATTAAAACCTGATTAGCCTGAACAAGTTAAAACTATTTCGGAAATCAAACCTAGTGCCCCTCGCGCTAATATCTATGCGATGGTTTTGCGATGGAGCCACGAGCGACAGATAAATCAATACACGAGAGTAATTATAACTTTACAGAGCAATATTCAGTACAGAGGTAGTAAAATGCTTCGCCGCTGAAAAGCGAAAATATAATAGGATATCATAAGAATGCGATGATTAAAATGGTCAACAGATGTTAATACAATTCGGCACAATTACGACAATAATGCGAATTTGGGCCGCGAAGCGTTCGTCGATATGGGTTCGTAAACGAAAACCACTCCGCTGTTCAAATCATGTTGCGTATCAGCGCAGTACTCCCGCGTAGTGCGCCCATCGACACACAATTAAGCAATACTAACCACATCTCTGCATATTCTAGTATAAGTAAAGTTTTTAAGCAGTTCGTCCTTTGTAAGTTTCTTCATTTAATTCTGTGTCTTCCGCCGACACTTCTCTTTTAGTCTCGCCGTAAGGCAACCCAATAATAAATATTAAATTACTCGAATATCTGGTCACGATGGTCAACACGAATATACGTAACGTAAAAGGTATTTCGACTTTATTTTATTTATACCACCTCAAACATAAAATAAACAAGGCAGCGAAAATTGATTATTTATTTTCGTATCTGTGTCTGTATTGCTCTGTACACTTTATACGCTGTTACGTAAATTGTAACAGGTTTTTCACATTTTAAATTAGATTTTCGAGAGATCTCCAAAAGAAATAAAAAAGCCAGCCAGAACAATTGTGAATAAAAACAAACAATGATTTGGGCGTGTTTTTCACATAATCATATTGTATATACGATAGTTAGATACGATATATTGAACATAACAGAATAATGGTGCTGTATTCACTTGTAAAGAACGTATTAGTAATAGCGATTGAGTTTTATTGTAATGACGGTTTTGCTGAACTAGCCGTAACGTTACGACGCCGTTTTACACAATGACGCATTTTATGGATAACTACTGCACATTATAATCCACTTTAATTAGATTTGAATATGCGTAGAGTTTCCGAGTGTAACTGTTCACTCTGCTCGCATCGCCCTGGCTACTGTTCGCGTTTCGGCTAAAGCAGGGCTGATTAAGAGTCGAGGGCCGACCCACGAAAGCAATCTCCGTCATGAACGTGGCCGCAACAATAAAACGACTCTAAATCTTTTGTCTCTCTGCTTCGGAGCAGCGTATCTCAAACTTTCTCAACATGTTGACGAATAACAATATCTTTGATATCTGTACTCATTTTTTTATACATTCCCATTAGAGAGATTACAGTTGTTGGAATTCCGATATATGTCTAATAAGACTAATCTCTATACTCTACTAAGAGAGGAGAAACAATGGTGGAAGTATGTAGTAGGTGTGGCAAAATATGTAATTCTTTCGAGAGCTTCCCTCGCATGCGCCACCTAAGTCGGGTTTAAGAGCGACTATAATAGAACCGAATCCCACTGGGGCTGTACATTTTGGGAAGCGCTATTCGACGCGGAGTGAAGGGTCGAGACAAACATATGAATGTAGGTCGAGATCTCGAAAAAAGCTCTCATACAAAACCTTACGCGACTTTTCCGTAATATTCTAATGGAATACGAAACATTTACATTTCTATTTAATCATTACGTAGATGAAGTTTCACAGACTCGTTGTCTTCTTTCCTTCCCTTCTAGACGAGGACGTGGAGGAGGCGATGGCCTGGGGCCGGTACAGGCCGGAACCCCCGGCCACGCTGGCTTCAACCACGCGGTTTACCCAGCACGAAATCAAGCTGATGTATAGAGGATTTAAGCAGGTTTGTCGAAAATAAAATATTTTTTTTGTATAGTTTTCAACACTATGAGTAAATAGGTATAACAATATTAGACTGGCGGTACATCGGATGTACCGCGGAAACGATGAAGTCGTGTCGATAGCTAAATAAGACAACTAAACTGTCTCTCGTCGATTAGACGAGATAAAACACGATTTTCTGTTACACAAGGCTAGGTTTGTGCCAAGGCATATGCGAACAGATGAATCGAAGTCGGTCACCTGTTCAGTGTCATCGGGCTTAGCCCCCTTTTTTCTTTATTTGCAGGACGATATAAATCCCGTTATAATGATGAATAAAATTTTGACAAAAATGCACACATGGTGAATGTATCTCGCGTTGTGATATTTTGTTCCCAGGAATGTCCAACCGGCGTAGTGGACGAAGAGGCCTTCAAAAATATCTTCTGTCAGTTTTTCCCCCTCGGAGGTGAGCGATTTTAGTTTAATGTTATTTCCCTTTTTCACTTTAATTACTTGTATCATTAAAATGACACTGTACCAAATTTTAAATTTGTTAAGTTCGAATCGGAAACGACGCCGGAGATCAAAACTAGTTAAAAAACCTTTAATTAAAAAGTACCCCTCCCTTATTAGACGCACGACATAACCTTGTTTAGAAGTTGCCTCAAACTTTACACATTTCCCACTTGTTGTGCGCGACTGCACTTTTTACTGTGTAGTCTACACGAATGTACAGAGGGCGGACGTAGTTAAACTTTTGGGGTCCCGTTTAACAACGCCTTGCCTAGCATTGCGTTCTCCTCGAAAGAGGTGTTTGTTTAAAACTGCGATGCTTTTGGACCCAGGTCCAAATCCACAGAGGATGTTAAAAAAAACTTAGTAGTCTACGGTACAAATTCCGAGCTTACTGTTTGTTGCAGACGGTGCTTTTCGACGTTTTCTTTTCAGAAAGATTGTCCGCTATTATTCGAAAGTAAAGTATAGCATATAAAATGCATATAAAAGACTTCGACGGCGAGTGCGGCCCTGTGTTTGTGGGGTGGCGCGGGACGAGGCGGCCGCGGCGACCTGCAAAGTTTTAATGAAGTACGGGAACACATCATTATGTCGCTCGGCCCATGTCTCGCGTTCAAAGCAGAAGCAGACGCAGACGGGGAAATTTATTATATTCTTAATGAAGTTAAAAGACGTCTTCTATCAAGCTGTTTATGATACGTGCCGAGTGTCAGTCGAGCTTAAACAAGTTTCGTCTAAACTTATTCTGAGACGAGACATGAGGCAGTCTTCTTGTCTCTCGGGGACGTTGGAAATGGGAACGATATTCTCGTCTTGGACAGGTTGATTTACTTAGTTAGTACGTCGTTCGTTAAAGATAAACCGTAAATTGCAATGTGCTGTGTTGTTAAGGAAATATAGGTATTTTAATTATAATGAATCATGCTGTATATGTATAGCTGATTTGGGGAATAGAAGCGTAGCGCCATTTCAGAACGAGATCCATCCCTGAAAAGTACAAGGTACGGAGCGTGTTGTAAATATTTTCATTCCTATCTTAATTCCAGATGCGACGCAGTACGCCCATTTCGTCTTCAACACGATAAAACACAAACAACGAGGCAAACTTAACTTTGAGGTGAGATAAATTAAAGAATAAGACGAAGGAGTCCGATCGGCGTGGAAATACAACTAAACCTAATGTTGTACGAACATTTACAATACGGATACGGAAATCTCTCAGTACCGAATTATTAAAAGGAACCACGAACTAAAACTTATGTCGAATAAAACATTCCGCGACCATAAAATCCTTACATTATACAATATAGCCGTGCGAGGGAGACGGCATACGGGCGTTCAAAGTGCGAGAGAGACGGAATAAATATCTCATTTCTCCTTTATGACCCAAATATTTTATTCTGAATCTCTAAAAAGAGTCGGTTACTCTATAAGGTTGAGTATGTTCGTCTTATTTTTTTACGTGAAGACCGATTTTTATGAAATTCCTCAAGACTGCAGTTTGTTTCTGGACCTCTCTTAATTCAGTCCAACGTTTTGGGCGTCAGTGCATAAGTCACAGAAAACAGACACAGTCTAATGTACACATATACCAAAGAAGCACCATAAAAAAATCTCTGTGACAAGGATGCGGACATTTTCTTTCGCAACAATGAACTTTTACAATTGAAAAGTTCTCGTTGAAAAGAACGATATTGCAATATGTGCGGTGCCTAATTTATTTATTGGACACTATTATCCACAGGAATTCCTGGACATCCTATCGCGAGTGGCGCGTGGCTCTCGACAGGAGAAACTCTCTTGGGTGTTCGCCCTCTACGACGTGGACGGAGACGGACGCATCTCGAGAGGGGAGATGCTGGCCGTCGTGCGCGCGGTCTATGAACTGGTGGGGAGGGCGGCCGTGCCTCCGGTGCAGAAGACGTCCGCCGAAACGCACGTGGATCGCATCTTCCATGTAAACGTATAATAAAGGCATAGGGACAATGATGGAATAGCACGAGCCCGGCCGCAATAAGGGAGTAGTCGTAATTCAGCGGTCCCTGCAGGTCCAATCAGACGCGTTCTAAAAGAATAAAACCTTATTTCAAGTGATTACGAATTTGATATAAAACGTTTGTATCCGTTTTCAGCTGATGGACACGAATGCGGATGGCGCAGTGACCCCCGAAGAGCTAGCGAGATGGTGTTGCCGAGACCCCGCCCTTCTGAGCTCCCTCGACACGCTCGACACCATTTTGTGATCCGACCCGTGTGCGCAGAGCGACACGATATCCGCGCACAACCCCTCTTCGATACACAACACCGACGCTCACACTCATAGTACACACACTCACACTTCTAATGCTAACCGCGCACACGCAACGATGCAAACTTTCAACAAAACGTCTATTTCTTCACACGTCAACACACTCGCTTCGCAAATACACGCCCGAAATCCACCCACACGCACGAGTTCCAGCTCTCCTTTCGCCGGCCAGCTCATGAATGAGAAGGCGCCGATTAAAAAGGAAAGAGTTAAGCTTCGTTCGTCATCGCAAGCCTCGGTGAAGTCTTCTGAGAATTCTCTCGAAGCTAAACCGGCCACACCTCCGCCTCCCCCGCCCCGAACTAGACGGTTAGTATCCTTGCGTTCGTGGAGTGGACACGCCATTGTGTTTGTTTTACGAATTTTACATTTCATTGATTAAATTTAATTTTCGACGATGTTTAGAAGCAGTTCAGTGCAGTCGAGCGGATCCTCTACCACCGCTGCGCCCCTAACACCTTGTATCCCTCCCCAAAATGGGACGGCTGCGCCGCCTGCGTCCGCAGGCCCTCTACGTCTAACGGCCACGGCAAGTAATTACAAAATCGAGAAAGACAATCTTAAAATCGGTACTTGAACCTTAGACGTATAAATGAGCCACGGAGGTTACAATTTAACCATCAATGAATTGCCCAGGTCACAGAAGAAGCGACGCCACGAAGAGTGAAAAAAAGAAATAAGACAACAACGCCACAACAGCCGCAGGTGTCCGCGGAGGCGACCGGGCGAACGCGACGCGAAGAGAATCCTTCATCGACCAAAGCTTAAACATCGCTGATATTTTGAGAACTCCTACAATAAAAGCCGCGCGTTAACAACGACAACCGCAAGCAATCCAATAGGGAAAGTGTGTGTGTAATATTGTCCGTATAAATACAATGTAAACTTTAAAAACTTCTAATATAATGTTCTTTTAATGAAAACTTAATGCTAATTACTTTAACTTAATAATCGTAAACGAATGGACCTATTCGAATTAAACTTGAACAATTAGAGCGCTTTAAATATTATAGGTAACGACGTGACTTTGCGACTATAACTCTACATTATACTTATCGCTAGAATTAAATTAAATATTTTCCTAGAATTCCTCTTTAGAACGTCTCAATATAATATTTATATAGCGGAATACTCTTCCTCGAATCACTTCAATTCGTTCAATCTACAATACGTAATTCAAAAGTTGTCGTTTCTTAATCGTATATACACACAATTAAAATTATAATATAATAACTTTCCAATTTTTATGTAAGACTACCTAGATGTATTAATTATGTAATTTTATTTATTCTTCTCAGTAGGTATTATTATCTACTTATTACACAAAGAAAGAAGTTCTAATAATGTTACCATTAGCTGAACATTCTGGACTCGTATAGAGCTGCTCACGAATTAAATGCGAACGAAGGTTCTACGCAGATCCCATATCTGCGTAGAACCTCAAATGTACAGACCTTATTTCTCTGATAAAATTTTTACAACATTCGCTGAATTGTTATTACGTCTTTTTGCGTTTTTTATATTATCAATATTCTGTGTGATTACTATTCCTTATTATATGTCTCTATTTTTCCCTCTATCAATCTTCAAAGGATTTGTGGTTCCGCGAAATCTTGAGAAGCAAAACTTTCAGCAGACATCTATTCTTGTATCTCTATTCTTATGCTATTCTTGTGAAGTGGCTTTCTCTACGAATACAGGCCGAAGCCGAAGAGTGTCGATCTTTTTATTTGAACTTCGAGTTGTTATCCGAAGTTCATCCAAATCATCCGCTATACTCCTTAACCGCGGCCTTCGGCTTTTGCCCGTGAGCGACAGAATTTACATAATATTTCTAAGAAAAATAATACTGCTCCTTCTATCTTTACGAATATTAATAGTTTTAAATGGAACATGTAACGGGCCAGCTTTCCTCGATTACTGGGATTTCGCATTTACGGACCATCATTTGAGTAGAATCACAATATCACTAATACGCAACAGTTTGAGTTAAGCTTTCCCGAAACACGTCACCGAGCGTTGTTCGCCCGTGCTGAGCTCAGAATTAATAAATCAACTTCTATTTCCCGTTAAAAATCTTTTATTGTACATCCATATTAAACAGGCTCATTTATTACCTACTGTACAAGTTCAAGAGCATGAATCTTTATAGTCTTCTATCACTACTGACTTACAGATCACAGTGACTTGACTCGACAGATTGTCAAATTCGGTAGTTGACCGTAACATACCACAGAGTAAACTATGCCTAACTTGAAGACCAGATTTGATCATCAACACATTGGTTTTAATCTTACAAAATGTTACAGTTACAGTGCTTCCTTTTTTATACAACATGTCTTCACCGCAAAGCGTAGCATTCAACTGCTCAGTTAGTAAAACAATTTTATGTCACGTAGCGTAAGCGCTTAACAATATTCGAGGCAAAGCTATAAGGCTCTTAATCGAATCATATCATAAGGCTCTTAAAATATTTTGACAAAGCGATAGAGCTTTCAAAGTATTTGGACAAAGCGATAAACTATTTTTTTTCTTAAGAAATTATAGCGCCTGACAAAAATATATAGCAAAAGTGCATGTAATCGAATTTGCTTTGTGAATTTGCGGCTTTTTAGTTAAAATTAAAGGAAAGCCCTAATTTAAACCTGAAGTTTTCCTCTCCCCGATTCGAAAGTGAAATAAAGACGTTTCGTAAATAAAAATTATTTTAATTCAAATAAAGTGTGTTAAGCCATACGATGTACCAGGCTATCATAAACGTCATTCTTCTGAGTAAGTAAGACGACATTATACACCTATCCTAGTTGCGCAAGCGGCACGACTCGATGATTGGCTTGACTGCGCGCTGACCCGGCTGTTTATTGGCTGATATAGATGTGCATGCGCAACCTATAAACGCTGCATAATAATAGCAAACTTCTAAGCTGTGTTTTTAAGCAAGACTACCCTCTTTAAGAAAGGCGACAAAATGTTAAGATCTCTACCATCTGATTATCACCCAACTAATTCGGCCCCACAGATAAACGATACCAACGTTGACCAGTCGCTAATTGGACATAACAATTCGTGGAGAAAAACGTCGCCGAATATCGAGCGACCAGATAATAGATATGACATCCTTTAGGACACAAATGCAGGAAATGCTTTCCCAAATCTTTGAAACATTTTCAGAAAAACAAAGCCTGCTTTTTGATGATTTACATATGCGAATCGATGACATCGACACCAAATTAACTTCGGTGCAAACATTAAACCAAGAAATTGAGTCCAAATTGTCCACCCTCAATGAGCAAGTCTCTTCGATGCAAAATAAACTTTGAGAAATAGATGATGAACAATAATCATTAAACGACAAACTGATTAAGCTGGATATTAGGTTAAGTGGCGTTGAACGATCGAACAAAAAATCTGTATCGAAATAACAAATGCCCAAAAAGTTGTGAACGAAAAGTAAAATGACCTTTTCAGTATGGCATATAATTTGACAAAGTTTCTCGGTATGGAACATTTAAAAGATCGTATACGCGATGTGCCTATACGATCGTGCCCGCCTACAAAAACTCTTCGGCTTCAACAATAAATATTGATTTTACGGACACACTAACTAAATGGAATATTTTAAAGGCCGCTAAGCTAAACAGTGTTCACCTAGAAATAAACAGTTCCCAAACACCTTTGTACATCTCGGAATCATTGTCACAATATACGAAGCAGTTATTCTACCTAACTCGACAGTTCATAAAGACCCAATGATATTTATTCTGCAGGGTTATAAATGACAAAATCTACATAAAAGAAAAGGAAGGTGAAGAACATCTACAACTCCTAAAAAATGACAAATGATGAATGGTCATCCTATATGTCCTTACTCTTTTTTTCTTAACTATGTTAATTTAAGTACATTATTTTTTGCATGACTATATAAACCCAGCGTATAGAAGCATATGCTACGTTACAACAACAGTATATATACACATAACAAGTAATCTATTACTACGCCTCTTTAGCAATAGACAAATTACACTCCTTAGTTATTCTACAATAAAAATAAATATTATAAAATTACTTATTATTACATTTACACAACTATACACAAAGTTATATCTATCTATTATTACATACTCTGCCCTGCTGCTACTCGTCTAGATCGGAATCAATTATTATATTTCTATAAAATGTATTTAGATCACGATATTATCGTGGTCGCATATAAAAATCTTAATATCGGCAGACCAGTACTTCAATGCCATTCTGTGTTGTCTGAGTATAGGTTTGTATCAAATGCAATCTTTTGATATGATAGGATCCGATCTGGACAAATTTTAGTAGCAGAACAAATAAGATGAGACTCATTGTTTTGTGTGAGATAACAGACTATATTGAAATCAGCATTCATTGTTTCGTGTCTGACAACAAGTGCCTTAGGTTGACGTGTACTTCTCGCATTGTTGGTATCGGAGAGGAAAAAGGTTTATAGCACGACAAACAGTTTGGACTTATTTCTGGCGTTTGCCTTCTGTACTATTTTCTTTATATATTTTACTAATTTTGGCCTCGCTTCATTGCTGGAGAATATTTCCGACAAACTATTTTCAGTCAAGTTTATGTCCAGTCTCATTTCTATTTCAGCTCTGTCTCGCGCGTGAACTGGACAGCGAGTTAACAGGTGCAATACAGTTTCGTCGCCCTCCCCACAGATGCAAGTGGGGTCATCTTTTAATTTAAATCTGTGGAGGTAAGCGGCGAACCCACCATGGCCCGTTAGGGCCTGTGTTAGCTCGCTGTCCAGCCCCACCTCTCTCATTGCCTTAAGGGCAGATGCGACGGTTGGGAGGAAGAACCTGGTGGTGGAAGCCGTTGTTCCACCTCCATATTCCTCCTCCCACCGCCGAATCGAGTCGGTTCTCAAAAGTCTTTTTATTTTTGAGACTGGACATCTGTCATAGTCGGGTTTTCTCTTCTTGTCATGTGCGGCCTCCTTAGCGAGCTGGTCGGCTCTCTCATTCCCCTCGTGACCCACGTGTGCTTTAATCCAGTAGAGCCTCACCTCCTTGTGGTTGGAGAGGCTCCCAAGGGTCTCTCTAATTTGCACAACGAGGGGACTGAGGGAGCGACCGCTCACTATGTCATCCAAGGCCGACCTGGAGTCGCTGCACAGGTTTACCCTTGGGCTGGCGACTTTCGTTGCCAGTTGCACCGCCTTGTGCAGCGCCACCATTTCGGCCTGAAAGACAGTACAGTAAGTCGCCAGTTTTATTTTAACAGTCTTGAGTTCTTTGTCAAGTCTTCGCAGCACTACTGCGGCACCCACCCCGTCATCAGTCTTGCTACCGTCGGTGTATATATTTGTAGCGTCTGTCTGTTCGTCAAGTCCCAGTTCCAGGCTGTAGTGGTCAAACGTCAGACGCGGCTCGTCAGCAGGGTGAGGGAGTTCGTTTGGTCTAACTCTTGTCTCTATGTCCGCGTCGAGATACGGGAGGGGACTTAGACCTCTTTTCACCCTGTACAGAACCGCCGCCTCCTCAATCCTCAGGTTAATGGGAAGAATTCCCGTGAGGATTTGAACCGAGTGTAGCGATGCGGTTCTGTACGCCTTACATATCCTCTGTAAAAACACTCTCTGAATTCTATCAAACTGGACTCTTACACACTTTTTACTTACAGCCTGCCCCCATGCACCCGCGGCATACATCAGGACGGGTTCTATTACTGCAGTATAGATGGTCCTGATGATTGACGTGTCGAGGCCCCAGCTAATTTTTGCCGCTCTTGCCAGCTGGTGGAAGATCCGGTGGGCCTTCGCACAGATGGTTTTGACGTGGGTGTTGAAGGTGAGGCTCTCGTCTATTATTAGTCCGAGAAGCCTCACCTCTCTCACCACCTCAATGCCCTCCCCGCCCATGCTCAGTCGTGGGGTATCATGCTTCAGCTTCTTAGTCACAACCACAGCTTTGGTTTTGTGTGGTGCGAACTTCAGCTTGTTCATGACGCCCCACTCCCGAACATAGGCGAGGGCTGCGTTGGCCTTCCCTTCGATCTCCCGGGCAGTGTGGCCGTCGAAGACCAAGACAACGTCATCCGCGAATGCCTGGGCGCAGACTCCCTTTCTTTCAAGGCCTTGCAGTAGGGGGTCCAACAACAGGTTCCATAGTATTGGGCCCCCTATGGATCCTTGCACGCAACCTTTCATACAATTCCTCTCTATCTCGCTCCCCTGCATACTCGGTGGTCGCTAACTGGGAGGCGGGCGATACTCTGCAATATTTATATTGTTCTGTATGGCTTGCTACATCTTCGGCGTTCCTTGCCAACCACGTTTTTCGCGGTGGGTGGGGAAGACGAAGTTTTGTTATTATCGCGATCCTTCAGATCGCTCCCAGACGTCTCCCGTCGTCGCCATGCACACAGCGGCGGCGGGCCGGGAATGGCTTATAGCCTCCGGTTAGGGGTTGTTACCCCCCGTCGTCGCACCGAGAAGTCGGCTTTATAGCCGACTTCTCGGTGCTTATGGGCTTATGCCCACATATATCGTCAGCAAAATAGCTGACGAAGAGAGAAGACGGTGTGCGGGACAGGAGCCTAAACCTTCAACGGGACGGTAGCCTGGGCCTGTTGTGTGTGTTGTGTTAGGTTAGGTTTTTTTTTTTTTTTTTTTTTTTTTTTCCCTTATTGGTACATTGGTGTTGGTGTTTGAGTGATATACAGATTTTAGGGGAAGGAACTTTGTGGATGCTGCTATTGGATACAGTCTTTCCACGAAGTTCCTTTTACACTGGGTTTTTACAAAATGTGGTTCCTTAGTATTAGAGTCGCTATACAAATCAAGTTTTCCTTAGTGTCTACAATTTACATTGACATTGTTTAACTTACATTCTATAATTATATAATTGAGAGCTTTACTATACATTCGTATTTGTGACATTTATACATAATTTTCTTATCTTTATACAAACAAAATATTTACATATATATAAGGTTATACAATGCTAAGTTGCTTGCTGTGAAGTTATTACATTTGGGAATTTTAATTTTTACAATGGGAGAAATTTACTAGTTACATTTAAGTGTTATTGAACGATTTTAAGTTATTAACTATATATTTAATAAATTTATCGATGGCGTCGATCGCAGTACTGTTTAGAAGAGAGTCTTTTAGTGTGATGGTGTATGGCGTTTTGTGCCTAGTTTGTGCCTGTAGGCAATCGTGCCTTTGGGAGGAGAACCTGGAGCAGTCGTTTATGAGGTGTGTAAATGTTTGGATGCTAGTGTTGTCACAGGGGCATTTGTCGTCTGAAGTGATGTTAAATCTGTGCAAATATTGTTTAGTGTACGAGTGCCCTGTGACGAACTGAGTGAGGTGAAAAGAAACCGGAAGTGTCGTGTTAAGTTTGTGTATGTCTTTAAGTGATGGTAGGAGAGACCTGGTTGTTGCCCCCGTGGGCTCCTCCAAGTACCTCTTTTCCCAGTTGGTGTAGGAATTTAATCGTGCGATGTGTTTTATGTGAGATAAGGGGCAATTGATGAAATCGGGAGCCTTATGGGCTTTGGAAGCTGCTTTAGCAGCGGCATCTGCTTCCTCATTTCCTATGATGCCGGTATGGGCTCGAACCCATTTGAAATGTATTTTT